>JBAMBM010000040.1:0-12025 GCA_037043425.1 Hirtodrosophila duncani | reverse complement strand
TTCATCTAATTCCTTCAACCATCGCTTGATGAAACCCAGAACACCCACAGCCTTATTGACGGTAATTGAAATGTGTAAGTCGTATTTTAATTTAGGGTCTCAAAGGACACCCAAGTCAACAACTGAGTCGATACGATCAAGTCACATCGTTAAGAAGGTACGATGTCTGAAGCGGTATGCTACTACAACAAAACGACATAACTTTGCATTTAGAACAGTTGAGATTTAATAAGTTGACTTGACACCACAATTGGAAAGAATCAAGGTCATCTTGCAGCCTAAAGTGGGAAGAAGAGTCGTTGAAGGACAACCAAAGTTAAACGTCGTCGTCGAACATAAGTACACGAGAGTGGGATAGCAGGGGGCCGAGGTGGCTACCCTGCGGTACCCCTGATGTAACCGCAAGGAGCTTATCGTAACAGTTATTAAAAAGAATTTTCTGACTTCTGAGAAGATGGGATGGGAAGCCAAGGAGTTCTAACTTATGAATAAGTAAACAGTGATTTACCGAGTCAAATGCTTTGCTGAAGTCAGTGTAAATGACATCAGTTTGCATTTAATTCTTAAATCCTTGTATTACAAAAGAAGAAAATTCTAGTAAATTACTGGTGGCAGACCTACGCTTCATAAGCCCATGCTGAACAGATGAAATTATAGAACCACAAGAGTGTTGTAACTGTGTAGTTAATAGTTTCTCAAAAAGCTTAGGAATAGCAAACAGTTTTGATATACCTCTGTAGTTTTGGGCATCCGACTTATTCCCCTTTTTATGGAGAGGAATAATGAACGACACATTCCAGAGAGAAGGGAAAGACGAAGACTTTACTGATAGATCGAAAAGCTTCAAAATCGGCTTACAAAGCGTATCAGCGCAGAATCTGATAATACACGCCGGAACACCATCAAGGCCAGGAAAAAAGTTTGGCTTAATAGACTTAAGTTCATTAAGCAATAAGCTTTTAGTGACTAGGGGAAGTGGGATGTTATTAGACCTGTGTAACCTACAAGGGTATATCTGTAACTCTGTAAACAAGTTGGCAATGCCTTGATCTGTATTAGCTTTATTTATATAAAACAAAGAAGAAGGTAGGACAGATGTTTGACGTTTTAAATTAACAAAATTATAAAATTGTTTTGGATCCTGAAAAAATTGAAACCTACAGCGATGCAAATATGCGTTATACCACTCGGGTTTAATGACAGTGAACCTTGAAAGAGCAGCAATATAGCGCGAATAGTCAGAGGACCTTCCCAAGACTTTGAACTTCTTAAAGAGTCTACATTTGATATTTTTTAGGTTAGACAAGTGTGGAGTAAACCAAGGAGGCTTATTAAGCCTAACAGGACTACTGAACGGAACCAATTCCTTAAAAATGGAATAAAGAATTTTGTAAGAGAAGTCAACCGCACTGTCTATATCTGTACAATTGTACAAGTATGACCAGTCTGATCGAAGGATGGCATTGTTAAGACAAGCGAAATCAGCCTTTCTTAATGAATATGTTCTAGCTGACAACTTGAATGATGCAGGTACAGCAGCAGTAGGAATCTCCATAGTAACGTGTAATGATGGATGAAACGGGTCTTCAGGAAGCAACAGCGGCCTAACTCAAGAGACCATTGAAATGGAAGGATCAGAAGCAACTATCAAATCAAGTTGGCGATTCAATGAGTTTGTTACAAAATTAACTTGAGATAAGGACAATTCAAGTAGGCCGTCAACAAATTCGTGGTGCTTTAAAGGTATCAAACCGGCTGAGGGCCACGTGACATCACAGATATTGAAAAAATCTCTTCCAGATTCCGAAAAAAAAAGATTATTATAGCTAATAAATTTCCGCTCGCTAGAATTGATGATATTTTAGATCAACTAGGTAGAGCAAAATATTTTTCATGCCTCGACTTAATGTTGGCTTTTCATCAAATTGAACTTGAAAAGAGTTAAAGAGATATAACTTTTTTCAACGAGCAATGGCTTATATAGCTTCACGCGACTTACATTTGGTTTTGAGTTAGCGCCTAATTCTTTCCAGAGAATGATGACTGAAAAAATGTTCATTTTATACTCGTTTTCTAGTAGAGTAAACGTGTACATTTTATTCGTGCAAATGTATGTAACAGGCAAAAGGAAGCGTATCTTGATCAGCGTCAGCAGCCGAGTCGATCTCGCCATGTCCGTCTGTCCGTCAGTATGAACACCTAGATCTTTTAGACTATAAAGCCTAGAGAGTCTAAATTTGGTATGTAGACTCTACTCGTAAGGCGTCATATCCCGCCCCCGCAAATCGCAAAACACTATCTCCTACAATTTTCAAGATATCAGTGTGTAAATAAACCACTTATAAATGTGACTATAATCTATGAAGTCACCAAATTTTGCTGAAATCGCTTAAGAAAGCACGTCAGATTTAGTATTAACATTTTACTTTAGTTTTATAATTAACCCAGCCAGCACGAATAAAAATGTTTCTGTCTCCCTCCCATTAATACATGTGCTTGCTGCTGCTGCTGCATTGGACTGAACTAGCCTGTAGCTTAAGAGGTGGAAGAGGTATATAAGCAGCTACTATAGTGCCTTTTCGCATTGTTAGGATATGAGCGTAACACTCGAATTGGTGCTGTCGCTTTCCTTGTCCATGTTTTGCTTGTGACTCAGTCAACGGACAAGATCGAAGCAAAATCCCAAAATTTTAGAGGCACTCAGTTATTGATTGATATAGCAGATCGCGGTCGCGTGACATTTGCTGCGGCTGCGGCAAAAGGCAGGAAGCGTTTTTCTACCTGCTCGAGCAATATTTATAGAAGCTGATTTGGCATACTTTTGCGTGTGTCGAATATTGAATAAATGCTGAGTACGAGTATCTTATAGTCGGAATATCGACTATAGCATTCTTACTTGTTTCTGCTCAGGGTAGCACCAATGTTGATAGGTATAGTATGCCACGGTATGTCAATTTTGGGAATAGGATGTATTTCCATCGGCACTTTGCCTGATGATGGTTTTGACAATCTACAAGTTACACAAAATTTGCAATAAATTTCTAGAATACTTGTACCCATTTTCAAACCAATAAAGTTCATACACTTTGTCTAATGTTTTCTGCCAACCTAAATACATTATCGCACATAATTACAGATCGCCCAAACGCTCTTGAAATAATAGGTACTGGGTTTCCTTATTCTCTAGATATTGCGATATAGTTCTTAGTTTACATGTTTTCTACGCATCATTTAAATTTTCATCACTACTTAACTGGGTCATGATTTTCACAATGTTTGTATAACGTTGCTGCGCAGCCATTAGCCAATTATCTGTTATCTCAGCCAAATCTATACGAGCCTCATTCACTTTGGTTACATCTTTGACTTTCTCAGGAATCGGATTTCGTGATAGATAAGTTTCATTATACCCTTGCAGAGCATATTATAGTTTTGTCACGATATTTGTAACGCATAGAAGGAAGCATCTACGATCCCATAAAAGAGATATATTTTTGATCAGCATGACAAGCCGAGTCGATGTATCCATGTCCGTCTGTCTGCCCTTCTGTCCGTCTTTCCGTAAATCCGTCAGTGTCAATGCGAACTAGTCTCAGAGCCTTAAAGCTATCGACATATCGAATGGCGCAGCCGCATAACGGAAAAACTACAAGCGGAAAAACTACAAGCCATAAACCATTTACATTATCTACTAGCTAGACTCGTTAGTATAGAAATTGTATGTGAGTTAAAGGATTTATTTATAGAGATAAAGTTAAAGCGATTATTGTAGAACATAAATTCTAGTAATTCTACGAGTAGTAGTTATATTAGCAGAAGCCTAATTGAAGGAGGGGGTTCAACCCACGGAGAGCAAATAGTATAAATTTATTTTGAACAGACTCAATGCGGTTCTGGTGATTCCTGTATTGTGGACACCAAACACACAGTGCGTACTCCAAAATAGATCTGACCACAAAAGTATACAGTAGTTTAGTTGTATAAGGATTTTCAAATTCGTTCGGCCAACGCTTGATAAAACCCAGAACACCCACAGCATTATTGAGGTAATAGAAATGTGTAGATCGAATTTCATTTTAGGCTCTAAAAGAACACCAAGGTCATCCACTGAGTCGATCCGATCAAGGGACATATCGTTCAGAAGGTAAGATGTCTGAAGCGATGTGCTACGACAAAACGACAAAAGTTTCCAGTTGAGACTTAGTAAGTTGACCTGACACCACGATTGGAAAGAATCAAGGTCATCTTGCAGCCTAAAGTGGGAGGAAGAGTCGTTGAAGGACAAGCACGAGGAAAAGATAGAACTTGAGGCGATCGTTAATAAATAATTTGAAGAGAAGAGGACGGAGATATAGGTACCCCTGATATAACCCTAATGGGCTTAGAGTAAGAGTCATTCAAAAGAACTTTCTGAGTTCTGAGATTAAGGTAGTCGAAAATGAACTTAAGAAGATGGGATGGGAAGCCACTGAGCCAACTTATGAATAAGTCAACAGTGATTTACCGAGTCACATGCTTTGCTGAAGTCAGTGTAAATGAAGTCAGCTTGCATATTATTCTCAAATCCTTGTATTACAAATGAAGAAAATTCTAGTAAATTAGTGGTAGACCTAAGCTTCATAAACACATGCTGAGCAGATGAAATTATAGAAACACAAGAATGTTGTAACTTTGAAGTTCATATTTTTTCAAAAAGTTTCGGAATAGCAGACAGTTTTGATATGTCTCTGTAGTTTTGGGTATCAGTCTTATTCTCCTTTTATGGAGAGGAATAATAAACGACCCCTTCCAAAAAGAAGGGAAAGAAGAAGAATTCAAAGATAGATCAAAAAGCTACCAAACGGGCTTACAAAGCGCATCAGCGCAGAATCTGAGAAAGGTAGGCTTAATAGACTTAAGTTCATTAAGCAAGAAACTTTCAGTAACTAGGGGAGGTGTGATGTTATGAGACCTGTGTAAGCTATAAGGCTATATCTGATCGGACCGATATTTAAGATGTGCCTTGATCTGTTATAAAGAAACTTAATTATTTGTCGATTAAGAACTGGAGCGTCTGCTCCGTTCTGTGACTTTATTCTGAATGCCACTTAGATATTAATGTTGGGTTCAGTTAACCCGAAACATGGAGTGCTTATTTCTATTTGCTTATATATATATATAAGTATATTGATATATACGTATGCATGCAGAAGGCATGCATATGTTGTATATCGTTTGACCGCTTGAGCTGCAAAGTGCATGCTCAGCATTCCCACGCTCCGCGATCGGCTTATGCATAAGCGATGGATCGTATTACTGGTGCGCTGGAATGTTTATGTATTTCTGAACGGTCTCTTTATATACTTTGGGTATTTGTTTATTTGTATTTATTATGACAAAGTGTCACAATGTATTGACAGAATGTTATACCCTTGATTTAGTATAATGGTAGGGTAGATATGCTACACCTCCCTTTTTAAAGAAATGACGTAATACATGTAGTCATTTGGTGTTAGTAAATTATATTGTAATTAAATTTTTTTTTTTTATTTACGTATTAAAAGTGGTTGTATCTCCTTTTTTTTAAAAACATTTGGGTTAATTGACAAATTTTTATTTTTAATATGTAAATAATAAGTTTCAATTTAGGTTGTACTTTATTTTTAACTTCTCAGAAGAATAAAAAAAAATTTATTATTTATTTTTGTTTCCCCCTTTTTTTTTGTGTTAGGTTGATCAGACCTTCCATTTTTTTTCCATGAAACGTTTCATTGAATATATTTTCTTAACCTATCCTTGTGTACTTTTTGTTTCTTATTTTTACTGTCTTTAATAAAGATGTTATCATTATCAGCGATTTTCTCTACAATATAGGGTCCTAGATATACAGGGTCTAATTTGTGCCCTGTTTCGTTTCTTATAATTACTTTATCTCCTACTTTTAATTCAAAATCTTTCGTTTTTTTATCATATGCTAATTTCCTATAAGCCTTGGCTTTTTCTAACATAATTCTAGCTCGTTTGTAGGCTATTTCTAGTCTAAATTTTATTTCTTTAGAATAATCATCTAGATTATAAATAGGATCTACATAGATGGTTTTATTTAAGTCAATGAACTGCTTTGGTAGTCTGCCAAATACTAGTTCGTATGGACAATACTCATGCGTTGCTGATGGTGTCGTGTTGAAGCAATATGTGAAATATTGGATCCAGACATCCCAATCAGTTTTGTCCGCAGAGATATATGAACGGATGTATTCATTAAAAGTGCGATGACTTCGCTCTATTGTCCCTAATGTTTGGTGATGATATGCAGTAGAGGTGAGATTCTTGATCTTCATATACTTGCATAAATCAGTTAAAATCTGGTTTTTATACTCTGTTCCCATGTCCGAGATGAACGTCTTCATTGGACCAAACTTGAGTATAAAATTTTCGAAAATAGCTTTTGCGACATCATTTGCGCTTTTGCTTTTTATCGGAATGGCTACTAAATACTTTGTAAGGTCACATATTAATGTGACTATGTATTCATTGCCATTTTCCGATCTAGGTAGCGGACCAACTGTATCCACTATCACTATATCGAAAGCATTCACAGGTGTTTCTGTGAGAGTCAAAGGAGTCTTTGTGTGCGTCTTTGTTTTAGACATTTGGCATTTTTGACATCTACGTACGTACTCTTTTATATGACGTGTCATATTTTTCCAGTAGTAGTGTCTTTTTATTTTCGCTAGCGTTCTTGTTATGCCACTATGACCTCCTTGAATTGGGTCGTCATGGTATGTAGACATTAATGTTTGTATCTCTTTTTCATTTTTTATTTGGGTCACCGGCTGGAGTAGCGCTACTCTTAAAGATTTTAAAATTTGATTGCCCATATTTTTAAAAGAATCTATTGAAACTGATTCAAAGATCTTTTCGCTCGGTGCCACTTTGAGTTGGCTGATTTTTAATATACCGGCTTCTTTTTCAAGCCTTTGGAAGAGCTGACCTAGGTCGAGAATTCCATTAGTATATAAATCGCTAACTTCAATTCTTGCGATAATTTTATTTCCATGTTTAAAAAAACATTTAGATTCTGTTATGCGCAAGGTCACTACTTTTCGTACTTCATCATTTGTAATGACTTCATGTACGTTGGGCTTAGATACATTTTTATGACTTTGCCTTGGCAGAAGTTCATCATTTTCTACTGTACAGTTTTTATTTTGTCTACTTTGTCGCCTGGTAGTGACTTTCAGGACTTTATGTTGCATATCTTTGAGTTCTTTTATATTAATACGCGAAAGTGCGTCTGCTACGAAATTATCTTTTCCCTTTAGGTATTCTACTGTGAAGTCGTATTCTTCAAGCTCTAGCCGCATTCGAGTTAATTTCGAACTGGGATTAGTCATAGAAAAAAGATATGTCAATGGTCTGTGATCCGTTTTAATTGTAAAGTGTTTGCCATAAATATATGGTCTAAAATGGGTAATTGCCCAATGTATTGCCGCTAACTCTTGTTCTGTTGTGCTCTTATTGCTTTCCCCTTTTGTAAATGAACGAGATGCATAAGCTATTGGGAGTTGAATTCCATCACGGTTCTGAGTTAGAACCGCTCCGCAAGCTTGTTTACTAGCATCTGTTATAATGCAAAATTCTTTGCGAAAATCTGGATATTGTAATAATGTGGGGTGCATAAGCTTTTCTTTAAGGTATTGGAATGCGTTTTGGCATTCACGTGACCATTCAAAAGGAACATTCTTTTTACATAATCTAGTTATGTGCCGTGAATAATCGGCGAAGTTGTTTATAAATCGACGATAATAATTGCAAAATGCAACAAATCGTCTCGCGCTGTCCGCATCATGGGGGACAGGATAATTTTTGATGACGTCAAATTTCTTGTCATCTGGCAATACTCCTTTGTCAGTGCATTTGTGACCTAAGAATGTCACTTCATGCATGAAAAATGAACATTTTTCTGGATGCAACTTCAGGTTATATTTCCTACATACATTAAAAACATCAGTTAAGTTTTTAATCATGTGTTTTTCGGAACATCCTATCACCATTAAGTCATCCATATAAAGGAATGCCTGAGAGGGGTCTAAACCCGTGAATGCAATAGTCATCATTCTCTGAAATGAATTTGGCGCTATTTTAAGACCAAATGGTAATCGCGTGAAGCGGTATGAGCCATTGCTCGTTGAAAAAGATGTTATGTTTCTTGAATTTTCTTCAAGTTCAATTTGGTGGAATCCTGACATTAGGTCAAGACATGAAAAGTATTTAGCTCTGCCCAGTTGGTCTAGAATATCATCAATTCTGGGGAGCGGGAATTTATCAGAAAGTAGTTTTTTGTTGATTTGACGATAGTCAATTACTAATCGCCATTTCTTTTCTTCCGAATTTGGCAATGATTTTTTCGGAACTAACAAGAGTGGGCTGTTATACTCGGATACAGACGGTTCTACGATTTTGTCATTTATTAATTTCCCTACTTGTTTTTGTATTTCTTCAACTTGGCTATGCGGGCTTCTGTAGTTTTTAATGTAAATAGGTTCATCATCTTTAAGTCTTAATGTTTGTTTATAAAAATTATTTGTCGCTATTGGTTCGGTTTCCAGTCCGAACACATCACTATACTTGGTGCATAATTCTGTTAGTTGACTTTTGAATTGCAATGGAAAATTTTTCATTAATTTTGAAAGTACTTGGTTGCTTCTATTTTGTGGATTAGTGCTATGAATGTCGTAATCTTTTAAATTTTCATATTGGATTTTATTTACTTTGACCAATTGGTCGGAATTAGATGTGTTTAGAAGGCGAATGTATACATGTTTGGATGCTGCTATTGTATTTGCGACATAAATTCCATTATGTATTTCTTGATTAGGAACTAATATATAATCATTTTCTGTGTTAATGTCTATTTTTCGAATTACTTGGGATCTGGCTGGCAGAAGAACTGTATTGTTGCCAGCACTATATGTTATCGGAACATAAATAGGATAATTTAAATTTTGAGGTCTAATTATAAACCAGTCTTCACTTGGCTTGAAATCTAATTGACAATTGAATTTTTTAATAAAACCAATTCCTATTATTCCATCACACGTTATTGAAAAATCTGAATCTACTAAGTGAAATTCGTGTGGAATAATATATTTTGTTGATTGAAGTTCTATTGAAGTTGTTCCTTGAGATTTTATTACTCCTTGGCCTATGCCCTGGATGTTTATAATTTTTTCTTCTTGAATTTTGAAATTATCTGAATTTATTTTTAAAAGTGAGATATCTGCACCAGTATCTATTAGGAATGTGAGTTTATTTTTAGTTGAATGATTATAGAAAGTGACAAATATATTAAGACTATAATTGATGGAATGAACTATTGAATTTACAGGTTGTTTCCTAAAGGGTTTTGAGAGTTTTCCGGCGTATGTTGCGCCATTCTCACATTGTTACTATTATTTACTTGGTGAAAGTTACCTCGGCCTCTTCTTTGATTTTGGCCACGTCTTCCTCCATTGTTATTGTAATTATTATTGTTACCGCCTCGGTTGTAATTATTGTGGTTGAAATTTCTGCCACGATAATAGCCTCGGCTTCCTCTATTATTGTTGTTTGCACCTCGTCGATAATACAGGACAGTGTTACTTTGACCTGTTATTTCCGTGCAACTATTGACAAATTTGGAAACGGCATCATTCATATTGTTGAATGTGCCTGCCTGCATGATAAGTTTAACCTTATCAATTGAACAATTTTGGGTCATGGCCTTTACAGCTGTTGTAGTGCTGTATTTGTTAGCAAGGGGTTGGCTTACACCTTCACTGATATAGGCGCCTTCAAGGGCCTTTGCCAGTTTTTCCACCTCTTGGGTGTATTGGTTAGCCGTTTTGTTTTTCTGTTGCAGATTAAGAAGCTTGGCAGATACAACTTCTACCGATTCTCCTTTTACTGCATTCGACAGTTGCGTGATAATTTCAGCAATTGTTTCTTCATTACTTATGAGATTCCTAGCATGGCCTTTTAGTTTTGTTTTTATTAGGCTTATGGCTGTTAGCTCATATGTGCCTTTTAACGTTTCTAGTAGATTCAAAGAATCTAGAAAGCTTTGTAGATTCTCCGGCTTACCGTCAAACTCTGGTACTAGAGATGTGGCTAGCCTGATAAATTCTACTACTGTTTGTGCCATTTCGGAGTTTATTATTGTTACTGGCTTTGTTTCAACTAGATCGCTTTCCTTTCATTGTTTTTGCCGACGATAGTCCGCCCAAGAAGCAGAACTTCATAAAACATGAAATTGAACAAATTCGTGTCATCGTCGCGCAGGAAGAACCGCAAGCGCCTCTTCCAGGCGCCAACGAAATGCGTCTATGAATTTCGCAATTTCGTTCCATTCCATTATTTAAATGGAATTTCCTATTTTGTTTTCAAATAATGTCTAGATTATTTGCCCTACTCATGTTTAATATATTTACTCATGTTTTAATAATAACACTACTCATGTTTTAATATATTCAATGAAAAAAAAATTTGTTTTTATATTCATGAAAAAGAATGTTTTTTTTTTGAAAAAATTGGGGTTTTTAAAGAAAGAAAAAAAAATATTTTCTTCTTTGAAAGCAAAAATAAATTAAATTTTAAAATTGTTAAGCAAAAATTTTAAAAATTTGTCTTTTACAAACGTTTTATTGCAGCTGGATATATAAATACCCAGCGCCAGAGATAGGAAAATATTAATTGTTATTAAATGTGGTTGGCTCACATTTCATATTACATTTCAATTTAAAAAAAAAATTTTCTCCAACCACATTTGTTAGTTTAAAAGCCTAACAGTTGTTAGTAGTTTTCAAGCAGCGGTTTCCCGCATCGGCTTGAGGGTAGAGCTTAATATTAAAGGCAAATTGGGGCATTGGCATTTATGCAGCCCGTTTGCGTTTTTTCGCACCAATGCGAAACTGTTCATCTAAGTGTTCTTCTCTTGGCGAGCCCGGTACTCAGCTATTGTGAGTGGGCGTGGTCCATCGGCTGGATTTGCCTGCAGGGCCTCTTGCAACGTCGGCAAATCCCTTTGCTCAATAGGAGCAGCTTCTTGTAGTTCGATGTCGCTCATTTGTAGAGTGCTGCAGTAGTCCAGGGCCTTGGGCTCAGGCGGTGCCGGTGCTGGTCATCGCACAGGCAGGTTGTTTGATGTGTAAAACTTTTCTTCAGATTTATCGCGCTCGAATCACGTTCACTGTGTCAAATCTTGCCATCCATTTTCAAAATTTTAACAATTCTATTTTTGCTTTAGTTTCATCTTTTTGGTTGAATTGCACAAATACAAATTATGGTTTATATCATTTGAAATATATATAGATATATATATATATAATAGTTCATAAAAATCGTTACACCAAATATTCCAAATCGGGTTTTCGGTTCTATTTATTTTTATTATATTGTTTGTTTACATTTTGCGTATATAAATTGTTTTTTTTTTTGTTTGTTGGTTTTTTCTGTATTTTGCAATTTTTCCACGATTTTTTTTTTATAGTTTTTATGTATATGTATGAATTTTCTTCAACTGTACGACATCGAATATCAGGTCGTCAGGAATATACCGGTCACGGTCGCCATATAAAGAAACTTAATTATTGTCGATTAAGAACTGGAGCGTCTGCTCCGTTCTGTGACTTTATTCTGAATGAAACTTAGATATTCATGTTGGGTTCAGTTAACCCGAAACATGGAGTGCTTATTTCTATTTGCTTATGTATATATATAAGTATATTGATATATACGTATTCATGCAGAAGGCATGCATATGTTGTATATCGTTTGACCGCTTGAGCTGCAAAGTGCATGCTCAGCATTCCCACGCTCCGCGATCGGCTTATGCATAAGCGATGGATCGTATTACTGGTGCGCTGGAATGTTTATGTATTTCTGAACGGTCTCTTTATATACTTTGGGTATTTGTTTATTTGTATTTATTATGACAAAGTGTCACAATGTATTGACAGAATGTTATACCCTTGATTTAGTATAATGGTAGGGTAGATATGCTACA
>JBAMBM010000038.1:0-10430 GCA_037043425.1 Hirtodrosophila duncani | reverse complement strand
ATAAACAACGCAAATCTACAAGCACATAGTACAAACCGCTCTGATTAATATCCATAAAAAATTTGAATTTAATTAAAAGCTGCTTGTATTTTTCAGCGAGGCTCTAAAAGTTAAATATGTGTAAATATATTCCCGGTCTAAATCAAATCTGGTCGGTGGGCATGGGGTACAGAGGATACAAGGAATACAAGCCGAATTTGTTTTAATTTGGATGATGAACAGAAAAGTTATGTTACTAAGTCTTCATTCCGCTACAATCGGTTATATGGTAGCTATTCGATATAGTTCTCCGATCTTGATCAGATCAGGCCATTGGACGTGGGGCCTCCTCGAATCTATACAAACCGAATTTTGTTTGATTTGCAAGAAAAACAGAAAAGTTATGCTCCTAAGTCCTCATTCCGGAACAATCGGCTCTAAGGAAGCTATATAATATAGCTGTCAGACCTGAAATAAAACTCGAACTTAACCAGCGTGCAGACAAAAGAAGCATCTGGTAAAAAATTTTGCACCGTAGCTTTTATGACTTCTGAGATCTTTGTGTTGAAACAGAAGGACAGACGGACGGACGGACGGACATGGTTATATCGATTCCCCTTGTTATGATGATCAAGAATATATATACTTTATATAGTCGGAAACGCATCCTTCTATGCGTTGCAAACTTTTCGGAACGATGAAAAAAATCACTTTTCGTTTCAAACAGAATGGGCGCCAGTGTCAAAAAAAATTGTAGTATGTAACATAACAGATGGATGTATATTCAGCGTATTGATACCAAATATACGTTACCTTTAAATATTTTAAAAATATATTAATTCCAAAAAAACTGGCAAGCACTATCTCTTAGAGAGGAAAAGAATGAAGCAGAATAAGAAACTGGCACAGCTAAGTAAAAGTTGTAGTCCGCTTAGCGTCTTGTCTCCATCTCCATATCTGTCTGTATAGTTTTTAGTCAGCTTGCGAAATAGCCAAACTTAATTTGCTCCGGCGCTGGGCGTAATTGCTTCTTTAAAAAAATGTTTGCCGCCAAAAAAAACAGACATAGCGAAAACGGAAAGGCGATGGACGTAGAGAAAACGGGAATCGGCGACGACCCATTTTTGGTGTCTGGTTTAATTCGGATTAAAAGCAAAAAATTTCTGTGTACTAAGAGTTCATTCGGAATCGGTTGGATATATGAGAAATATATACACGCCAACCCGGAGTGCGTCGCTATGCATCCTCCTGTTGATCTATGTTTTTGTTGTACTAGTGATGTTCAATTAGTTTTTTTTTGCTGTCATGCTTTACAAACTACCAGAAGCAGTTGTGGTACTCTAGAATTTTTGTTATATATAATCACTCCACTCCAATTATTCTACCATTCACCGAATGGGATATAAATTTGGTCTGGAACTTTGCAACGCATAGAAGGAAGCGTTTCCGACCATGTAAAATATATATATTCTTGGTCAGCATACCAAGTGGAATCGATGTAACCATGTCCGTCTGTTTCAACACAGAAATATTAGAACTCTTAAAAGCTACAGTGCCAAAATATTTACCAAATGCTTCTTTTGCATGCACGCTGGTTAAGTTCGAGCTTTATCTAGATCGGACAACTATATCAAATAGCTACCATATACCGATCGTTCCGGAATAAACACTTACTTAGTAGCATAACTTTTCTATATTTCATCCAAATTTAAAAAAAATAATCTTGTATCCAGTGTATCCCTACGCCCACCGACCAGATGTGATCTAGATCGGTTATATATTTACAATGTAAATGGTATATAAGAGTCGGCAAGCCGAAGCTAGTCTTCCTTTCGTGTAGTGCTGTATTAAATTGCCTTTCATGTTGCAAGACAGGTCATTTATCTGCCTTACCCTTAACAACCTTTTTAGCATCAGCTGACGTTTCCTCAAAAACAGTTTAGAGCTTCTAACATTGCGTTGTTCAAATGTTAATAATTTATTTAAAAAAAAAGGATCGCTCTTAGCAATATAATCGCGTCCTCCGGCAGTGATGTGTCTGTTGTCGCTTGCTTATTCTTTAGTTGCCAGTTCATTTAAGTTGCGTATTTCGGGCGTGGCAAAATTTAAACACACTCTTTACCTGACAAGGGGAGGCTAAATACCAAATTTCTCTAGCTCTAAAAGTCTCCGTGACCTACGTGTTCATACGGACGGACAGACTTACTTTTGCAAGAATACAATATACTCGTTTACTCTATTAGAGTACGAGTATAAAAATGTAAAATCTACACTTTTTAGGAAGTTCAAGGTTTCTGGAAGGTCTTTGGACTACTCGTGCTATATTGCTGTTCTTTAGGGGTTCACTGTGCTCATTACTGAGTGCTATAAAGCCTATTTGTATCGCTGTGGATACAAAATTCTCAGCACCCAAAGAAAAAAGAAAATCATCTGCCCTTCCTTCTTCTCTATCTTATATAAACATTTAAGCAAACGAAGATCAAGACATTGACGACTTGTTTGCAGAGTTTTTTCAAACTTATCCATTCTTAAGTATCGGTGCCATCAGATATATCCTTATAGCTTACACAGGTCTAATAACATCCCACCTCCCATAGTTACAGAAAGCTATTTGCTTAATGAACTTAATTTTTCCTCGTGCCCTGATGACATTCAGGGATGTATTCTCAGATTTTGCGCTACGCAAGCCGATTTGGAAGCATTTTTAAATGTATAAATTCTTCGTCATTTCCTTTTTTCTGGAAGGAGTGACTTATTATTAATAAAAAAAAAGGGAGCCAGATTGATGCCCAAAACTATAGGGGCTTATCAAAACTGACCGCTATTCCTAACTTTGTGAAAAAAAATCTGAGCTTCGCTTTTAAACAAACATGTGGTTCTATAATTTCACCACAAATTTACTAGAACTTTCTTCATTTGTCATACAAAGACTTAAGAATAAAATAGAAACTGACGTCATTTGACTCGGTAAATATCTGATTACTTATACATATATTGGAACTCTTTGGTTTGTCATTATATTTTCTTGAGTGGATTCCTGACTAATCAAATCTAAAGAGTCAGAATGATTTACACATTCCCTTTATCGTCAATAAGGCTGCGGTTGCTCTAGATTTTATTAAGCGTTGGCTAAAGAACATCACTAGAGTACGCATTGTGTGTCTGGTGTCCTCAATACAGGATTCACCAGGACCGCATTGAGTTCCTAAAATATAATTTTCTGCTTTTTGCTCTCCGTGACTTCAACTGGGATATAAAAAAAGCCACCAGATTTCCCATTCAAGTATGCTTCTTTAATCAACCTTCATTCCTTAGAAAACTGTAGAATCATACATAATGTAATATATATACATAAGTCGATTAATGGTGAAATTGACTCTTCGACTTCGTTGTGCTACACTAATTTTTGTGTTTCTGGTAGAACTGCTAGAAACTATGATCCATCTATCTCCAGCATTGATTGTAACTCAAAATGTCTCCTTTAAGAGTTATTAGTTAAAATTATTAGAGAGAATAGTAATCTTTTTTGATCAAAAACCGGACATGAAACTACTATATCATTATCAAACATAATTCTGAATAGTAAACAAGTCTGTGCAAGTTTCTGAGGTTCAAGAAACTTTCATCCAAAATCCTAAATCCAAGGTGGGCAAATTGTCTGGTCCGCTTCATGTACAGGAGCTCTAAAATGCTGTGCTGACTATAGTGCGAATAGTTTAACAGGAAGTCGATATGGTAGAGACATCGAGGTTAAAGGCTAATTAAGTATTATCGGACACACACAAGCTGTGCCAATTGTCTACCCTGCTAAATGATCAACAAATTTGGCGATATAGAAGTGGACTAAGAAATTCACTACATATTCGAGTCAGTCAGCTACACGCAATGATCATTCCCAATCATTTTACATGCACACTGGATCGATCGATTTGATTGATTTAGCGGCAGATAATTAATAACTCAATACATAAAGAAGAGTTCTTTGAAATGATAATTTTCCTAAATTAGTGACCCAAGAATTTATTTTCATAAACAAAATTTTTAATTTTTTTTTAATTTTCTTTTTTTATTTTAGTCGGAGAAATTAAAGAAAAAATAATTAATCTGCATCTAAATAGAAATTTCTGAACCCTTAATAGCATACTGATAAAATAGTGCGTTTGCATACAAACACGATATCTAAACAGGTACAACATTGTGAGCAGAAGCAGCTGGACGCAGCAGAATTTGGGCATTTCACCAAGTAGATGCTACTTATTAACATAAACATAACTCTCATCAACGGTTTACATAGTTGTCAGTTTCTGCGGTATATTCTACAATAACATACACACACAAATCACGAAACACTTCCTTCTCTTTAAAGTACATACTTTAAACTGAAAAAATGATTTTTTCAAATTTTGTAGCACAATCAGTACAGCTCTCAAAGCTAACCACAACTGTCTTCACAAACGTTTGAAAGCTCACAGCAGAGCGATCTTAGCAAAAAGATAATTCATCTATATGCTAAGTGAAACATTAGTTATCGGAGCAAAATCAAATTTTAGCAGATGTAAAAAAAAAAGATAGCTATAGTCAAATTCCAACTATAAGATACTCGTGCTCATATCACTTTTTGGACAAATCCGATTTGAAAGTCTTTATTTAACATCAACTGCATAACGTAATGAAAAGTTTCTAGTTAAACTCTGCAAAATGTTTGTAAGCATCCTGCAACATGCTTACAAGACAATTTGGCTCGGAACTCCAATGTTGATTTCATGTTCTGGCAACAGTCTTTTCCCAACCACAAGTTTAAAACCCACCAGAAAGCTATCTCTCTCCCTCACATAAAAATTCTAAAACAAACTTAATCTTGATGACTCTAGCTAATTTAGTCTCCGAGATCTATGTGTTCATAAGGACGGACGGCCAGACGGACATGGCTAGATCATGAATATATATACTTTATGGGGTCGGAAACGCTTCCCTCGCCTGTTACATACATTTGCACGAATACAATATACTCGTTTACTCTACTCTACTATAAAAAATCAATTTTCTGCTGGTAAATCAGTCAAATCGCCCAGTGTGCAATGGTGGCACAGAATAAACGCTTACCACAATTCTACATAAAGTGTGGATAGTGAACGGAAAAAAAAAACAGTCTTCGACTTTGCATTCAATGTTTTCGTCACAGAAAAAACAATTGCAACTGGTGGGGGATTTTCCACACTTGAAGATTATCCATCGAACACTTTCTCCTTGGTCTACAAAGAATTTATCGCTCGTCGTGTATAGTGTAAACATATGTATAGCGACTGCGGCTCAAACTTCATTGTTGCGAACCACCTCTTCAAAATGGCAAACAAATTTGAAACGAGAGCTTCCTACAACTGTAGTACCTTCATTAGCAGCCCGGTAAATCCACCTCACAGTCCTAATATGGAGACCTTTGGGAGGCGAATATAAATGATCTGTTTCCAACCTCTATAAGCTACCGTTGCCAAATACGGCACAACGATCCTACTCCCATTGTTAGCACCCTTGATCACACATACATACCATAATTTTTTTTTTTTTTGTGATGGTGATTGTTTATTATTTTACAACGATATATAGCTTACTGTTACTATTCTTAACAACTCATACTATAGTTTATAATTAATTTTCAACAAGATATATGTACAAACAAATGTACATACTTAAACCTAGATAATAGGGTAACTGGGTGGCAAAAGGGGAAGATTAAAGGGTTCTGTGGGACAGGTCGGTTGGGTGGACTCTCTTGAGCCTCCTTCTCATTCTTATTCCGTGGATACGTCTAACTCTTAGGAGCCTTTGCGCCAGCTGGTTAGGGTGATGTGCGAGTTTGTCTAGATATGCAGAAGCTTGGCGATTGATCACATCCCGATCTTCGGTACATGGAGTTCTTTGTGGATATCGCTGTTGCGTATGTACCATGCCGCACCAGAAATTCTGCGCAAGAATTGGGACTGCACAACACGTATTTTATTAAGGTTCGACTTAGCCGCTATGCCGTATACCTGAATACCATATCTCCAAATGGGTGCCAGAATGACGCTTAACTACATCATTTATATGGCGCTGGAAGTTTAGTCGCTTGTCCAGAGTGACTCCAAGATATTTGTGAGCTTCCTTCTGCTCTAACAGTTGACCATGTAAAAATACCCCAGGAGAGGTTTGCGCTCTGAGAGTGTATGTGACTTGTACACACTTATCAGTGTTTATGGCAATATTCCATCTACAGGCCCAGTTCTCGAATTTTTATAAATAGATCTGGATGAGATCTGTAGCGGTGAAGACGCAACTGTCTCTGGCCAGTACCGCAGTGTCATCAGCAAAGGTGGCGACAAGCAGATTGCTCTGGTCCGAGATCGGCATGTTGTCAGCTGAAGGCATATCGTGCGTATACAGGCTGTAAAGGGTTGGCCCTAACACGCTACCCTGGGGTACACCAGCTCTGACCGTCTTTGCATGAGAGGACACCCCGTCCTGAACAACTTTAAAAGATCGTTCGTGGAGAAAGCTTTTAACAATAAGATAGAGCTGTGGATTAAGTAGATCTTTAAGTTTATGCAAGAGTCCTGCATGCCACACTCTATCAAATGCCTGCTGGATATCCAGATACGCTCCGACAACATACTCCTTTCCATGGAATCCCTCCAGAATAAAGTTTACAACTCGGTGTAGTTGCTCGGGCGTGCCGTGCCTGAGCCTAAAGCCGAACTGAAATTTTGGCATTGCCTTTTTGACCGCGTTGGTTTCAAGAATCCTTCTTAAAATGCACCTCTCCAATATTTTGCCAAATGCTGGCAGTAGGCTTATTGGACGGTACGAATCCAGCTCATCTGCTGGCTTCCCACTTTTGTGTAGCATGATGATGTTGGCCTTCTTCCAGGCGCCTGGGAAGTGTCCGAGTCGAAGAGCGGAGTTGAGAATCAATACGAGGAATAGCAAAGCTCTGCGAGGGAGCAGCTTGATAGAGCGATTATCAAACTGGTCCTCGCCTGGAGCCTTGTTATTGCGAAGCTTTTTGATTTCCTTTTCCACTTCAGTAAGGGTGATAGGAGCTACAGGGAGGGCCATCTGCAACGGAGCTTCCAGAGATTCGGTTACTAGCTGTACTCTTCTTGGCGACGATGTCTCAAACGGCTGGAATCTTTCTTCCAGATTATTCGCGAACGCTGCGGCTCTTTCCCGGGGGGATCTTGCCCAAGAGCCATCTGGATTTCGGACTGGGAATTTCGGTGAAACTTGCCTTTTGAACCTCCTCGTAAGCTTCCAGAGCGCAAACGTAGAACTTTCATCGGGAGTAGCTTTCTCCAGGAAGGCATGTGTGGCTTCTCTTTTTAGTGTGGCTAATACCTTTTTTACCCTGTTAGAGATCCTTCTATACAGTCTATCGATCGCCGGGTCATTGGTTCTGATGAACTCGCGTCTGAGGCGCTTCTTGAGCGTCAGAAGTCCTATTGCTTCCGGAGAGAGAGTGAGGTTGCTGTGTCCGTCTCTACAGTGAGTTGCACCAGCTGGGGCAGCAATAAGAGCAGCGCTCTTAGCCCTGCTTATGAAAGTTTCGACAGCTTTGTCGATATCTACTGGCGTGTTTATTTCCGTGTTGAGATTAAAAGCATTGTTCATCACGTCTTGGAAGAGTCTTATGTTGGCACCAGGAGAAACAAGGCTCGTTATTGGGGTAGTTCGCTGAGGCGACATTGATAAAGAAGCAACCAAGGGCAAATGATCCGATGAAAGTTCATACTCTTCTCGTACCGAGAGCAGACTGTTGGCTATACCCTTGTACATGTAGAAGTCAATGCACGTGGGCGTATCCCTCCTGTTATACGGGTAGTAAGTGGGTCTGCCAGTGGCTAGCACTTGTGTTGCACTGCTGGTAAGACAGCCATGAAGCGCAGTGCCTCTAGCGTTTGTCGTCAAACTGCCCCAGAGTCGATGTTTTGCGTTGAAGTCGCCACCGACGATAAATTTTTGACCGAGCTGATCAAGTAGACTGCCAAACTCAGGGGTACTCCAAGGCAAACCTGGTGGAAGGTACGCAGCAGCCACAGCGATTTCACCTAAATTAGTTGAAATTATTACGGTTGCCAACTGTACGTAATTAGTCATGATTGGTTGTTGGTGATAGTGCACTAATCCCTGCCTGATTAGCACACATGCTCCGCCTCTAGGGCGCCCTCCAGGTTGATCTGCTCGATAACATGAGTAACCTGCCATGTTGAAGTGGGAACCATCGTGTAAGAAGGTCTCAGAGATAAGCATGATGTCGATGTCGTGCTTGATCATAAACACCTTAAGCTCATTAGTATTTGGGATAATACTACGAGCGTTCCACGTACCGAGGCGCAGCACAGTAGCCATTATTTGTGCTGCTTCTCCGGCTTGGAACCTCTGAGTTCCTTGATCTCATCCAACAACCTAGCGATGGTTTTCTCAAGACCCGCAATGGTCTGCTGCAAGGAATTTATCATTTGTACTAGTGCGCCATCAAGAGCTGTATGATCATAATGCTGTGTTTGTTTTGGATTTGCCACACGTTGATGGAGTAGGTCAGTACTCTGAGCTTGCTGTTGTGATCTATTCCTATCATGTCTTATGCCCGGCTGCCCCAAAATTGACGCCTCTGCGTACGTCAGGCCCTGACGCACAATTGAGGTTGGGATTACCTGCTGCTTGATAATACGCGTGGGCTGAGCGTGGCCTTCACGCATCACGGGACCAGTATTGACTCCGGACTTACGGTTTTTGAGCCGTTGGACGTATACTCTGCAGCTCTTATTAGTTGCTTCGTGGTTTCCATTACAATTGACGCACACCAGGTCATCATGTCTTTGCCTGGCATAGGCTAGAAGCAGTCCAGTGAGGCTTGTTGCATCTACCGCATCTGGGTTCCTTGGTGCAATAGTTCCTGGTATGGTCAAATCCAAAGCAGCGGTAACATTGGCGCATGTCAATCTTCTTTCTCGGCATCTCCACTCTAACTCTTTGCCGACCGACTTTATTGACCTTTAGAGCCTCCCGATTATTGTGGGCCTTTTTGAGATCTATAAACCAAACATTCTGGCCTGGGGCTTTGGATGGAGCAGTTTCGGAGGGGTCCTCGACCAGTGATTTTGACTTTGGATTGTACATATTCACTACAGAGTGCCCTTGAGAGGTGAATGCAGTTTTAATTTGATCGGTGGGGGTGGATGCAGCCAAGTTGCATACCACCACTCTAAAAGCTCTGTCCTCAGGTAGGCAGAAGTGCGTATATTGGAGGTTTACTTCCGAAAGCTTTTTTGTGATGGCTATGTGGGCATCAGAGTCACGAGCGTATATGCGTAAATTGCCATTACGAGCAGCCTTAAATTCGTATGAGTCAGCAGTAACCGCTGAATTGAGAAGCCTCTCCAGGGCTGGTACATCACTGATGGCCAGTACTGTGATTTGGCTAGGCTTCGGCGGTTTTTTTTCCGTTGGTACTTGAGTCTGTGTCTCTCCATCTATGTCGACTTCGTCCAGGGGAACGTCAATGTCGAGATCAACGTCTGCTTGACTAAGATCTAGATTTGCAAGAACTTCAAAACGGTTTTTTGCATGTAACGTAGGTCTTTTATTCGCAGTTTTAGGTGCATCAAGTGATCTTCTTTTTTTTGGCGGAACTTTCTGCCAGGGGACATCTGCCGGCTGGAACACAGGCATGTTAACGATTTTATCAGGTTGTGGTAGTGAGCGACTGGCTCCTGGTAGCTGCTGTTTCGTTGATCCAGTTAGTTGGCTTGTGCCGCTGACCACTATTGGCTGGTTGCCATATGAATAAACTCCTCCAGATGAACAAGTAGTCACGTAACATGCGGCTGAAGTTGAAGCTACCGAGAATGTAGATGCAGATGTAGTGGGAACAATAGTGGCTTCGTGTACATAACCAGACGTGAGGTGCCATGTGAGGCAAAATCGTCCATCAGTTGTGATCTAAATTCAGAAGGTGTTAGACCAGCCAATTCCTTCATTTTCTGATAGTCTAGCAGATTGTTCAGAACCACAGTAGGCCGAGAGTCAGGTACTTGTTTGTCATTCATAGCCAATTGTTAATATTTAATCACTCAAATAATAAAATTGGATAGTTACACTTTATGCGTGCTTTGATCTTGCTTTCGCGCACAAACAAGACAAAACAGAACAAAAACAAAAAAACTTGCTGATAAGCAAGAATTTATTACCCCTCTTGTGCGGCTGCGTGCAGGCTGAGGGGTAATGTAATGCCCAGTGGGCAGTGTTCGTAGTTCTTGCGCACTACTTTCTTATCTTTATTCGCAAGTCTTTGCCGGCACCGTTATAACGCGGCGCCCAAACTGGTCAATATGTGCTAATTTTTAGCACAGAGCAGAGGTAACAAACGAAACTTGATTATCTGGAACTTAGTGCAAGCGCGGCACGACCGTTCACAG
>JBAMBM010000036.1:0-193023 GCA_037043425.1 Hirtodrosophila duncani | reverse complement strand
TTTGTTTGTATATGTACAGGCACATAATCTACCGATTAGCCGAGTTTTGTTGAGATCGGATAATAATTGTAGACAGAATCGTAAATAAACCTTTTGCACCCAAACCCCCCAAAAACAAAAACAAAATTGTTCATACTTTTGAGTATGTCGAATTTTGAATAAATGCTGAGTACGGGTATCTTATAGCCGGAATATCGACTCTAGCGTTCTTACTTGTTACATATGTGCTTTGGTTTGGCCCAGACTCCACGGTTTGATTTTGTTACACTCGTGCTCTAGTAGAGTAAACGAGTATATTGTACTCGTGCAAATGTATGTAGCACGCAGAAGGAAGCGTCTAAGACCCCATAAACTATATATTCTTGATCAGCATCAACAGCCGAGTCGATCTAGCCATGTATGTTTGTCCGTCTGGCCGTCCGTATGAACACCTAGATCTCGGAGACTATAAGAGCTAGAGTTACCAAATTTTGTATCTAGACTCCCCTTGTGGGGCGTCAGATCAAATTTGTTTTAAAATTTTGATACGCCCTCTCCGACCCCGCAAAGCGATAAAATCGTTATCCCCAAAGACATCTATGTCTCGGAGAGTGTGGGAGAGCACCCCAACCCCTCAAAAAAAAATATCCTCTGAAACCGAGTTTCGATTTTAAGGAACGCAAAAGAAGGTTTTAATGCTCTTCACGTTGGCTTTAAGCCATTAAATACGTCATTCTCGAAGCTCGCCTCAAATATCACATCTTTTAATATGGAGTCTCTTAAGCGTAAGATAGTAAATGATCTGGGTAGATCTGGTCTGGATAAAGACTCTATCGACCCTGTCGTTAGAGAGCCGAAAACCCCTAAGCCAACTACTCCATATTGTATCTTTCGAACTCCTAGTCCGCTCGATATTTACAGTCCAAACCCCATAAAGCGGCTGCTAATTGTGGAAGCTTTAATCGGGATAGGCCCTCCGGCCAATCTAGAGAATGTGGGTGGCACAGAAATTGATGGTTTCTCTTAGATAGTTCGAGGATTAAGGTAGAAGAGTTTTGGTTTAACGACGACGTTCAACTTTGCTTGTCCTTCAACGACTCTTCCTCCCACTTTAGGCGGCACGATGACCCTGATTCCTTCCGTTCGTAGTGTCGGATCAATTTACTAAATCTCAACTGTTCTAAATGCAAAGTTATGTCGTTTTGTCGTAGCACACCGCTTCATACATCGTACCTTCTTAACGATATGCCCCTTGATCGGATAAACACTGTTGATGACTTGAGTGTTCTTTGAGACCCTATATTGAAAATCGATTTACACATTGCAATTACCGTCAATAAGGCTCTGGGTTTTATCAAGCGATGGTTGAAGGAATTTGATGATCCTTATACAACTAAACTACTGTATACTTCTCTGGTCCTATTTTGGAGTACTCATCTTGTATTCGGTGTCCACAATACAGTAATCATCAGGACCGTATAGAGTCTGTTCAAAAGAAATCTTAACTGTTTGCTCTCCGTGGGTTGAATTGGGACTCCAATAGCCCCTCCCTTCATATTCAAGTATGCTTCTGCTAATGAATCTTCCATCTCTTGAAAATCGTAAAACTAATGTAATGCTAAATGTCATCTGATTAAGGTTGAAATTGACTCTCTGACTTTAATGGCCCAAATTAGTTTTTCTGTCCATCGTAGAGCCACTAGAAATTATGTTATGGTAGACGGGTTGCTTTTAGTCCGGTTTTCGCGCGTGATAAGCACCGCGACTTTGTGGAGCCACTTAAACGTACTGACGTACAACTTCCCGTTACATTGTTGTATTGCGAGTCCAATTGCAACTCTGCCTTTTCTTACTTAAACGAGTACAATAAAATTGAGTTTTCAGTCCCACATAGAAACATAAGCTTAGTTTTTAACTTGACGCTCAACGTGTCACCCTACTAAAAAAAACCTATATATTTTAATGTACAAACGTTCACGATTCTTTGGATTGACGACATGAAAAAGCAAGTGCAGCGGGCTAAGAAAACAGCAGAGCGACTTCGCTGGCAAATCGCAAAAGTTGACTCTATCCAGACTTTCAGCTCAAGCACCGAACAAGTTCTGGGCGGCGGCGATGGTCCCCATAACCAAAGTCTGGTTTCCCTGCGCTTCCTGGAGCTTTCGCTGCGTCACTCGGACGTCCAGCTGCTGCAAGGACCGCACACGTTGAACGAAAGTCTTCTAGGCTTTTACTATGCCTATCTACAGCACAGGCGCTACAAGACGAACCCTGATGTTCACTTTATGCCACCAGATGTGGTGCTGGATATGCGCCGAAAATTTGTGCAACCGCCGGCATTGCGCAGTCATATACTCGGACGCAAGTTGGCCCAAAAGCAGTTCATTTTTATGCCCCTGGTGGATAACTTGCACTGGTCACTGCTTGTGATCTCACGTCCCGATCGCAAGTTCTATCACTTCGATTCGCAGGAACAGCAGGAGTATTGTCATTTGAGCTTGGGCCGTCAGGTCTACGAAATATTGGGCACTGCCCTGGACATAGCAAAGTTCTCTTTAGTAGAGGGTCGCTGCCTGCAGCTGGCGCCAGGCCACAAACATGATGCAGGTGTACATCTCATGTGCATGACGGACTATTTGGCGGACTATGTTTGTCATTGCGGTTATGCGACCAGCACTCTGCTCATCTCAGTTGATCAGGTTGCGGGAATGCGGGTCTCAGTGATGCAGCTCATTAGATCATTGGGCGGAATACTGCCACCAAATCAAAAGCGTCGTTGAGTAGCTGCCGCTGCTAGTCCCTGTCTTATACCAAAAACTATAGATTTTTTACCTTTAGCAAAATGTTTGTCCAAGTTGCATATTTAGATCACTAAACTCCTTAAATAAGCCTCGCTGAATAAATTTCATTTTGTTATACCATTTCCAATAACTACACATCATAGCTTATGATAATTTTAGCTGCAATCTTTGTAGATTTAATAACCACTAACGATCCAAACCATAACGCCACACATAGATCGATGCGAACATTCAGGGAGACCACCCACGAAGCAAACCTAAGCATCACATATAATAAAAGCACACATCAATGCGTAGATACTCTTTGCCTTTGATACAAATTTTGTAGCTTAAGAAGCTTTAAAATCGCCGCCTTCTTGTGCCCGAACTTTGCAGAGCAAGGAAGTATATTTCTAAATTTCACTCACCTACAGGTACTACTTTGCTAAAACCGTTAACCTACTGTATAAAATCTACACTCAGAAACAAATACTTCTTAAATTTAGGAATATTGAACAGATGGACTATTTTTTGCATTTTATGTAATAATTAACTCATTATACCATTCACAAAAAGTGTGAATGTGTATTAATTTTGCTATTAAGTTTATAACGCACAGAAAGAAGAATTTTCTACCATAAAAAGTATAAACATTATTGATCAAATTGACGCGGGGATTCGATATAGATATCTCCGTCTGTCTGTCTGTTTGAACCACGAGATCTCAGAAGTCTTAAGAGCTAAAGAGCTGACATTTTTTACCAGATGCTCCTTATATGTGCACGCATTGGAATTCAACTTGGACCACCATGTGAAATATTTCAGATATATTTCTTGTGGATTCTTCATCTGTGTAACCGATGACAAGTACAAACGCTATAGTCGATTTTCCGACTATAAGATATTTGTACTCAGCATTTATTTGACGCACTTAAAAGTATGAAAAAAAAATTTTTAATTTTTTGGGGGGTCTTTTGTCTACAATTATTATCCGATCTTAACAAAACTCGGTAAGTCGTTAGATTATGTGCTTATACATATACAAACCGAGTTTGAACTAAGTGCGTTCAAATTTGCGGTTTACGGGGGCGGGGGAGGGAGGGGGCGTGGCAAAATTAAAAAACAACCCTGATATGACCAACACACCAAATTGGGTCTCTCTAGCTCTTATAGTCTCCGAGATCTAGGTGTTCATACGGACGGACAGACGCACAAACGGACATGGCTAGATCGACTCAAAGATCTCATGTATTCTAAACTGGCCATCACCAAAGAATCTTAAACAAGTCCATGGTTTTCTTGGTGTCTGTGGTTGGTATCGCACGTTTATCCAAAACTTCTGGGAACTCACATCTCCAATCACTGAGGTATTATCGACTAAGAAGGAATTCCGTTGGGCTGAGAGGCTCAGCGTCAACAACACGTTTCAGGTAGACTAGCACGCTGGATTTTTCGACTTCAGCAATTTAAGTTTTCCACTTCACATCGAAAAGGAAAAGATCACGTCATACCAGACGCTCTCTCACGCCTAAGTGAAAATGAGGTGGCAGAGTTGGAAATCGGTCCAATTATTGATCTTAAATCTGATGCGCTTGCAGATGACGATTATAAGATAGTAAAAGCAATGTATTTGGATCAATTGTCAAAATTTTCAGATATCAAAGTGATTGACCCGTATCCGTATATAAGAACAGAACACGCCTCAGGAAATTTATCGCAGGTAGAACACTCATGGAAGTTATGGGTACCCAAAAGGCTCAGAGCTGAAGTTATTAAGCAATCTCATGACAGCGTAATTTCGTCACATGGAGGAATTCAGAAAACTATAGAGAAATTGCGTAGGAATTTGTTTTGGCCTGAGTTAGCATCGGATGTAAGACATTACATTTGTCAATGCAATATTTGTAAAGCAACAAAAGCGCCCAATTACTCACTTCGCTCACTCATGGGCTCACATAACCCTACTTGTAGGACATTTCAGAGGTTACATATTGATTTACTAGGTCCATATCCCAGAACAAACACTGGACACATAGGATTGCTCATTGCTTTATACCTCTTTAGCAGATACCATTGGTTGCACACGTTGAAGAAATTCACATCAGCAGCAATACAAGACTTTCTGCTCGAAACGATTTGTCATGAATTTGGTGTGCCTGAGACGATTATCAGCGACAACGGGACACAATTTAAGGCAAATGATTTTAACGCTTTTTTGACAGAGTTAGGAATTCAGCATTTATATACCGCTTGGTATTCACCACAAAGTAATTCTGCAGAGCGTGCTAATCGATCCTTATAAGTTGCAGTTAGGTCATACCTGAAAAACGATTAAAAAGAATGGGATAGATACCGCACAACTATTTCCTGTTCGCTTAGGCCCTCTTTGCATCTATCATTAGGATGCTCGTCATACAAAGCACTATTTGGACTAGATATGATCACTCATTGGGATGATTATCGACTACTCAAAAATTTGTCGTTGTTGGAAAAAGCTATCGTGCCCCTAACTAGATCTGACAATTTAGCTCTGCTTCGTAAAGATATTCAAGCTAACGTTCGACAAGCTTATGAAAGAATTGTCAAGCAATATATTCTTCGATCTAATCCTATATCGTACAAGGAAGGCCAAGAAGTATTTCGACGAAATTTTGCTCTAGCAAATTTTCTCAAAAACAAAAACAACGCCAAACTCGCTTCATAAATTTAAAATGTGGTATACGAAAAAACTCGGCAAGTGTAACTACCTACTCAAGGTTATGCATGGTCGAGAAGTTCCACTCCAAACATCTTGCGCCTATCTGACGCCGTCTCTAATCTTACGTCTATCGGTGATGTAATGGTTTCTGTGCCTTGTTTACTTATATTTGAATTTCAACGGTTAACATCGCATATCTTTTGCGACATATTTGTCGCCTGCGCTGTAAACTAGGAAGCTTTCATGTAAGCTGCGCTTGCGCTTTGCTAAGTTCTTATTGATCACAGATACAGCAAACCTCACGTTGCATTTGACTCTCCAAGGAAAGCTCGGGAATGGTCAGTTATAAGAAGCTGCGCACTGCTTTCAAAGGTCTCTTTGCTGATATTGCGTGGCTGAAAATAATTAAAGGTAAATTCGATAAATAAAATTTACAAAATTGCACGTGGTGTGTCGGGCCAACACCCAGCTGAGTTCGCTCACAAAAGCAGATGCGCTACGGATAAAAACTTAATCTGTTGGCATCTGGCATCTAGCCAATACGTCAACTAATTTGGAGTTGTGCATCGTAAAAAGCACAGTAAAAGGTATGCGCCGAATACCATATCGTTGGACTCCATACATATTTTTTGTTGAAATTCGTGTTCTCGATTCTAGTGTGCCGTACCACCCACATCCAGATGACATGTCTCTTACCACGCATTTGAGCATTCGCTCTGTGCCAAGGCAGCGAATCTCGGATGTGGGTCGAAAATTTGGGTCCATTGGGGCCATTGCCATTATGCCATTGTTGTGCAGCTCTGGGAGCACCTTGCACTAATCCAGACGGAGAATCCAGATCGAAGCATCAGAATATCCCACCTGCAAAGCCGTTAGCGCATCTGCGCTGAAGAAGTTTTCTTTGCCGTAGTCTCATTGGAGCTCAGTACAGTAGAAAGGCCACATGGCTAACCTCATATGAAGAGCTCAGTTCGGTGTAGTGAATATGAAAACGCAACTCTAAAATCGCCTAAAGTGTAAATTGATATAGATTGTTAGTCCGGTCGCCTAATGCAGAAGGTCCCATAATGTGGCGGACACCATAATATCGGCAAATGTAGTTTGTAATGTTTTCGTGTGCACTTTCTTTAGGTAGAGCCCAGTGTGCTGTAATAGTCACTTTGCCTTGTTTACTTGAATTTGAATTTTAACGGTTTACATCGCATATCGTTTGCGACATAATTGTCGCCTGCGCTGTAAACTAGAAAGCTTTACTGTAAGCTGCGCTTACGGCTTGCTAAATTCTGATTGGTCAGTAATACAGCCAACTTATTCTATAGTCAGTCAGGTTGCCAAATGCAGAAGGTCCCATAATGTAGCGGGCACAGTAACTTCCGCAAATGTAATTTGTGATTATACTCGTACTCTAATAGAGTAAGCGAGTATATTGTATACGTGCAAATGTATGTAAGAGGCAAAAGGAAGCGCCTAAGACCCAATAAATTATATATATTCTTGATCAGCATCAACAGCAGAGACGATCTAGCCATGTATGATATGGTTTTCCGATCTTGTTCAGAATAGGCCAGCGGAGGTAGGGTCTAATCAAATGAATGCAAAGCAAATTTAGTTTGATTTGGATAAAAAACAGAAAAGTTATGCTCCTAAGTGTTCATTCCGGAACAATCGGTTATATGGTAGCAATACGATATAGTTACCCGATCTGGATAAAACGCGAACTGAACGAGCGTGCAGACAAAGAAATCAGCTTTGCAGCTTTAAAGAGTTCTGTGATCTGACCGACGGGGAGACGGACATGGCTATGTCGATTTCCCTTGTCATTCAGTTTTACATATCAAATTGGGCCTCTCTAGCTCTTACAGTCTCCGAGATCTAGGAGTTCATACGGTTGGACAGACGGTCAGACGGACATGGCTAGATCGACTCGGCTGTTGATGCTGATCAAAAATATATACTCTATGGTGCCGGAGACGCTTCCTTTTGTTACATGCATTTGCTCGACTATACGAGAATAACAACAGAAAGCCAGATAAGTTATCAAATTAGGTAATAGAGGGGAAAAATACTTAAAATATGCTCAGAATTTTGAAATGTTTTCTGCGAACCAAATGGGAAACTCACATTTACAACAAAAGTAAAAAGGGAACAAACAATGAAAGCGGGGTTGCTATCTATACCCGAAGTCCCTAAAACCCGACTTAGGAAAAAAATTCAAGGAGTTACTCACCGATTACATAAGTCGACCTTCACGGTCTCCATATAACATATTTGGATAGTATCAAATAAGCTCGACGCTTCTAACGAGCAAAACTATAGAATTTTAATCGATTAAACTTAACTCGATAACAATAGCAGATCAAAGACAATCAAAGACATAAATGAAGTCCAAGCACAAATAGGGAAAAACAAATATTTTTTAGTACAAGATTTAAAGAGCGGATTTCATCAGATCCCGATAAAAGAGTCTGACACAGAAAACCCCCATTCTCAGCTAATAACGGCAAATACGAGTTCACTCGCTTGCCATTTGGGCTCCAAAACGCTTCATCTATATTCCAGTGTGCACTTGATGAAATCCTAAGGGATCATGATGGAAAAATGTAATATGATGGAAATTTGTGTACATAGACGACATTATTATGTCGTTACTATTATTATCATCAGCGAAAGCTAAGAAAAACATATGCTCTAGATAACGCAAACATGAAAGTACATTTACACAAATGCGAATTTCTCAAGAAATAAGTTGAGTTTCTAAGGTTTATAGTGGATGAGGATGGAGTCAAAACAAATCCTTAAAAGATTGATACCATCCAAAACTTCCCGGCACCCAAAGCATTAAAAACCTTCGATAGTTTTTAGGACTTTCAGTTTATGATGTCCGTTTTATTCAAGATTATTCTAAACTAACGAAACCCTTTACAGCCCTCTTAAGAGGATAAGGAAGGTGCACGTAAAAACACTTTTCGGGTAAAATACAGTAGGCAGAGAGACACTTAAAGCAATTGAAAAAGATCCTTACTTCAAAGGTTAGTAACGCTAGCGTTCCCAGATGCTCCAAAGAATTACAATTGACAACGGGCGCATCTAACTATGCAATAGGCGCGGTACCAGCGCAAGAAGACAAACCAATAATTATTGGTATAAACATTATAATCTTTATATCTAGAATACTCAATAAGACGGAAGAATATTACGCAACAAATGAAAAAGAAATGTCAGCTACCATGTGGGCATTGAAACGCTTGAGGAGCTATTTATATGGATCAGCCAAAGTAAAAATATTTACAGACCATCAACCGTTAACATACGCACTTAGCCACAGAAACCATAACAAAAGAAAAGCCATATTAGAAGAATATAACCATGAACCACTTACAAGCCAGGAAAGGGCAATATTTTAGCAGACCACCTATTCAATCAGAAGTCAATTCAATATCAGCAACTGTTCATAGTACGAATAGCTCACAAGAAAATCTCATTCCGATGGCAGAAGAACCAGTTAACGTCTTTAATAACCAAATAATTTTGAAAACATATTACAGACACACCATAACCGATCCTTCTTAGATTCTCAAATACTGATCGGAATTCTAAAAGTACGATTAATTAAATCCTCTGTAATCAACGGATTACACACAGAGGAAGGAACCTTTGGCACAATCCAAGAAATCTTTCAAACTTATACAGTCCGACTCTCAGGTAAATTGGTAACTGACTTAGTTGAAGAAATAGACCAAGAAAATTCCAACATAAAAGAACATAGACTTGCTCATAGAAACAGCAAAGAAGTATTAGACATCCAAATAAGCCTTTACCACACCACACCATCAAAGTATCCAGGACATAGAGTAGCTAAATGATCAAGTCTAGAGTTACCCAGCATATAAAACAACCGTTAAAGGAATTATTGAACGGTTTTGGTATACCCAAAGCTGTAGTAATCGATCATGACAAATCCTTCAATGCAAAACCAATTATTCAAATGATACAAGACCAATTTGGCATAAAAGTCTACCGAACACCCAAATATCACAGTCTTACAAATCTACAAATTGAACTTTCTACTCTATCCGAAATGATGAGATGTTAAAAAGCTGAAAATTCTCACTCCTCATTAGAACTCTTTTTGAATAGATAACAATTCACTACTCAATTCATTCGACAACAAAACGGAAGCCAGTAGACTTATTCTTCGGAAGAAGAGTAGCTATTGACACATGATACTTTCAACAAGAAAGACAAGAGAATACAGATCACCTTCAAAGCAAACAACAGATATGACAAAAGAATAGGGACGAATATTATCAGCTAGATTTAAAGAAGAGGCTGTAAAAGAGGACAGAAACTAGACAGAGACTGAAAAGATAATTTACAAATGACTTCTACGCAGATAAACCTACATTCCAGATTAACTGTGCAGCGGACGTAGAAATTATCGACTACACATTTCCGAAACAGTGACTATGACAACAGGACTATTAAAAGTACAGAACGGAACCTACAGACCCATACAAAAAAGTAAACCTGAAAGACTACCAAAAGACGAAATTCTAAATTTAAATTGTGCCATACAATGGGCAAAAGCTGACATTAGCAATCCCAACATATTACATGAGGCATTGCTCTTGCATCAACAATCATTTTAATAATTGTAATAAGCAGACATATCATAAAAAGAAGTCGTGCTAAAACAGAAATTTAAACGCCAACTCAGCAAAGAAGACGCTCGAATTTGAAGAAGGAAGAGTTAACACCGGTAACGTTTATACAAAATTTAAAAAATAAACATAAAGCATTTATAGCATATTTAATAAAATGCTATAATTACATAAAGAGAAATAACCCCAAACACGCGCATCCGCTGCGTAAGACGACACCACAAAATGTTACCGCCATATGTCTGCGGTATTTCAAGTGGGGATGTGAATTCAGCGGATTCGGCATCACGTAACAGCGCGTGTTGGCTTATTAACAATCTTTGTTAATAAAATTAGTTCACGCAAATCGATAAAAATCGTATATAATCTTATATATAAGCACATAATCTGCCAAATTTCATTATGATCGGATAATATTTGTAGACATAGTAAATGCTGAGTACGAGCATTTTATAGTCGGAATATCGACAATAGCGTTCTTACTTTTTATACTCGTACTATAGTAATTACTACAGTAAACGAGTATATTGTATTTGTGCACATGTGTGTCTGTCCCTTCGTCCGTTTGTCCGTATGAACACCTAGATCTCGGAGACTATAAGACCTAGAGTAACCAAATTTGGTATGTAGACTCTCCTAGTGCGCACGCAGACCATTTGTTTTGTTGTTGTTTTTCATTTTTTCCACCCTCCCCCACAAATCGAAGTGATTTACACCAAATTCCTAAGCTAAATAAATTACGGCGTTATAGATCCAAATTTCGTTTCCGTCGCCTGTGTCTTACCATACGCATAGCATGTCAATCAATGGTAAACGCAAGAGCTGCATACAATATCAAAACCAAAACAAGTAAGAACGCTATTGTCGATATTCCGACTATAAGATGCTCGTACTCAGCATTTTTATACTCGTACTCTAGTAGAGTAAACGAGTATATTGCATTCGTGCAAATGTATGTAACGGGCAGAAGGAAGCGTCTAAAACCCCAGAAAGTATATATGTTATTGAACAGCCGAGTCGATCCAGGCATGTCCGCCTGTCCGTTCGTATGAACGCCTAGATCTCGGAGACTATAAGAGCCAGAGAGACACAATTATATATGTAGACTCCCCTCGTGGAGCGTCAGATGCACTTTGTTTTTAAATTTTGCCCCTCCCCCCGGCCAAAAAAAAGAAAAAAAAACGATTATATTGTATTCGTGCAAATGTATGTAAAAGGCAAAAGGAAGCGTCTCCAACTCCATAAAGTATATATATTCTTAATCAGCATTAACAGCCGAGTCGATCTAGCCATGTCCGTCTGTCCATCCGTATGAACACTAGTTACCAAATTTGGTATGTAGACTCCCCTTGCGGGGCGTCAGATCAAGTTTCTTTTAAAATTTTGCTCCTCCCCAAAAATCGATGAAAGCTTATATCTTCCAGAATTATTAACGCCTTTAGTTAAGCTCTGCTTGTATATGCATATCCACATAATCTACCGATTTACAGAATTTTGTTAAGAGCGGATAATAATTGTAGACAAAATCGTAACAAACATTTTGATGAGAGCACCCCACCCCCCAAAAAAAAATATGTTGTTCATAGTTTTGAGTGTGTCGAATATTGAATAAATACTGAGTACAAGTATCTTAGTCAGAATATATTCTATACCGTTCTTACTTGTTTTAAATCTGTTAAGATGTACATCAGTTTCTTTATAGTTTCAATTTCTCATAAGCTTTGTCTCTATGTGCTATGTGTTTCTTAATAATGTCATTCATTACATTGTTTTGAAAAAAACAGGTCCAGAGTCCAGAAATTTGGTCATACAGTTGCACTTTGTCCATGTGGTTGACATAAAATACATCTGTGCGCCAAATAGCCATTGAGATATAAACACCCGTTATACTTTTTCGTTTGCCACAGTGGGACTGTAGTTTTTTGTGCACATTCTCAATGACTAGCAGGCGCTCTAATGCAAAAATATGCCAGTTTTAACTCAATTACGCAAAATAAGAAGCGTTTACAATCACGAATCAATTTTCTGTGTATCGGCAGTTAAATAGCGCTCAGTTGTCATATAGGCTAAATTGTCATATGTGCTTAATAACGGTCACTGATGAGGAAAATTGGCTTCTCCGAATCGCAGCTTCTGTATAAACAAATATCACTTAATATATAATGCATATCCGAAAAGAACCTTGTATGTACTGCGAAATTTCAGCATAAGCAACAGCGTTACTCAAACCACACAATAACACTAAAAGAACGTTAGCAAAATCAACAAGTAAGAACGCTATACTCGAAATTCCGACTATGTATAAGATGCTCTTATGTACTTCACTAAGTAGGCAAGCTTTTCAAATCACAAAATTGATTTATTTATTTATTTATGAATTAATGTACTACTCACCAAAAAAAAACATTGGAAAACAAAAAGGAGAGGGACATTTAACATTCTATATCTTATTAATCGTTTTGACAATTTTGTTTAAAAGCACTAAGATTCTCAGGTTCAACCACAATTTTAGGCTGATATCAAACATTTTATTATCATATAGGGTGATGGGATAGTGGCGTCGGCGATTATATATGTAAGTAGAAATTGAGTTAAAGGCAACTCTCAATTCTGCTTGCGAATATCTTCACTAATTTTCAAGTTAGTAGTGCTACTGTTTCTGTTCTTTCTAAAACCTGCCACTGACTAAGGAGGTTCTTGGTATCAAATAATAGTTAAATTTGTTTAGACATCAAATTCTTAAATACCTTTGCTAAAAAGGGGAGAATATAAATGGGCCAGTAGTCACCATTTGACATTAAAATAGGCAAAATTTTTGCCTCTTTCCAAATTCTAGAGAAGGTGGATTTAGTAAAGAAGGGTGTCGAAAGTATGGGTAATGGGGCCAAGCAGTGAAGTCAAGAGAATTTTGACAAATTTTTGGATTAACTCATCAAGGCCTTCAGCCTTTGACTTCATATGTAACGTAGACGCTAAGACATCACGGCGACTAAAGCTATTAAAGCTATTATCACTTAAGGGTTCTGCGTTCAGGTAAGTGTAGCTCAAGTATGAGTATGAAGAAATTCGATATTTAGCTTATGCAGTATTTAGCTTATCAGTATTAGTCTTATGTTGAGATTTAATTTCGCCTATACCTGGATTTCTAAGCTTCTTCCAGGTTTGTCTGTTCATCATTGCATCGTTTGACTTTCTCTTATAGAAATTGCACTTGGGTGAGATGATTAGCTTCCTCACAGTACTTCTAGACCTCGTGAAGCTCTCCCAATGGATGTGCGGAAGTATGTAATGTCCCGGGGTTGAATATTTATTTTAATTTAATTATTAAACCACGGTGATTGTGACGGTTTAATCCTCTTAGTTTTAATTGATGACACATTTATTATATATACAGTAGTAAGACGTCCAGATGAGTTTCAGCAGAGGTAAGGAAATATATAAGTGTCCAACCACAGAGGATAAAATCATTTTGCAATTCGTCAAGGCAGATATTCTTAAAATCCCAATATGTTATCGTCAGTTATCTTTGGTAAAGTATTGCATCATACGTCACAAAGATTAAATCATGTCTGGAGAACGCAGGTACTGAGAGAATATAGATATATCCTATCAGTACTTTTGATATAGATGACCCGTTCGACACTTCTATAAATAAATATTCTATTGTACTGTGTTGAGGGTGCTTACTTATTGCTTTGCTATGTAGTCTCTTATTTACATAAATGGCAACCGCACCAGCATGCCCCACACAGTCAGCACAATACACAACATGGCCTTCACATTCAATAGAAAAATCACATAAAGTTGTAAACCATGTCTCAGAAATGTATTTCTGAGATCAACTTCAGACTTGGCAAAAATATACCTAAATTCATCAATTTTTTGGCCAAGTTTTGAGCATTTATATGTACATTTTTTGAGCCCTCTTTCTTTAGCTCCGAATTCTGACGACGCTGCCCGCGTTTGAATTCAGCATGTTAACCTACATCCAGCCTTACAAATCATATTAGAAGTACATGCTTAACATATTAGAATTTAAAAACAATTATAACGTATGGAAAAATACAAACATAAAGGTATTAGCGAAAGGTATTAGCCACAGCTTCAGCATTATCAGAAGAGGTTGTATTAGTTTTGGAGGGAGAGGTAAGAGGCTTTGGCTGCGCAAAATTGCTGAAAACTCCCATAACTTGTGTGCTCTCTCAATGCAAAGCTCTACATGTGCTTTAAATGCACCAGTCCAATTTTAGTTCAACTATCTATGATCTTATTTATGATCTTATAATGAATTATTTCAATATACTTTACATATTTTTTGAAGCGCCCAAATTTGGCGACCTTTCTGCTTTGTTGTAAACCAAACCGACAAGCATTTGCTAATATACCCTTTACATCCGTTCACCGAATTTGATCCTGATCCTGCTATTTGATATATCAGCTTACTAGGTAAGGTATATTTTAAGGTATTTTACGGTATATATATGTGCAGGCATGTAATCTACCGGTTTCATTAAGATCGGATAATAATTATAGACAAAATCGTAAGAAAAAAAAACATTTTGTATAAGAGCACCAAACCACCACAAAAAAAATCAAAACGTGTTGCACACTTTTTAGTGTCTCTAAAATTAAATAATTCCTAAGTACGAGTATCTTACAGTCGCAATATCGACTATAGTGTTCCTTAAGTATCAAGTGACCTCTTTGAAACAGGGCAGCCAGACAATCTCTGAGTTCTACCAAAAGGACTACTCCCATTTGTCACACATTCTAAATTTCGTGTATGGAAATGAGTAACGAAGTTTTGAATTTGTTCATCAAGGGCTATAGAGACAAGGTCGTAGACACCTTTTTACGGGGGCGAAATGGAGACCTCCCAGATTGTTAGAAATAAAAGGGCCACAAGACCTTCCCGAAGCCCTACAACTATGTGAAAAATTAGAAAATCAGAAATTCAGAACCAATTAAGATAACAACCAAGGAATGCAAAGAAAACTAAATCATCAGAGTGGCCCTCCACCTTCCATCCATAGGCCTAAGCCAGAACCAATGGACTAGGATACAGACAGATAGCATACAGACAATTAGAGTTAACTGCATAAATCGATCAAGCAACAACGCGGTCTTAAAAAAACCAATGACTCACTCTACTTAACGAACAGAAAAATTTCAATATAACGACAGAAGACGATGACTACTCACTGCTACCAGTGAAGCAGAAGAAGTAAACTGGGAAAGTCTAACGGATTTTATTAATAATATCGAACCAACCACAGACAACCTAGCTGAGGAGAGTATTCAGCTGTCGAATCTACCGAGCTTTACGGAGATATGATTAAAATGCTAATCGACGCAGGACCTTACAAAAGTTATATTCAAAAGTAAGTAAGAACGCTATAAGACTTTACAATTCTGGTACTCTACATTTGTTCAATATTCAACACACTCAAAAGTATGAAAAAAAATTGTTTTTTTGCGGTGGGTTGTTCTCATACAAAATGTTTTCTTACGATTTTGTCTACAATTACTATCCGATCTTAACAAAACTCATAAAACGATAGATTATGTGCTTATACATATACGAACCGAGTTTCAACTAAATGCGTTAAAATTTGTGGAAGATATAAAATTTGGCCGTTTGCTGGGGCGGGAGGGGGCGTGGCAAAATTTAAAAGCAAAGTTAATCTGACGCCCCACAAGGGGAGTCTACATACCAAAATCGGTCTCTCTAGCTCTTACAGTCTCCGAGATCTAGATTTTCATACGGACGGACGGACGGACGGACAGACGGACATAGCTAGATCGACTCGGCTGTTGATGCTGAATATATATATATACTTTATGGGGTCTTAGACGCTTCCTTCTGCCTGTTACATACACTTGCAAGAATGCAATATACTCGTTAACTCTACTAGAGTTCGAGTATGACTATGTTCAAGTCTTTATCATTAATTCAGTAGGCGTGAAAGTAAAAATCACACACCATGTCATAGCCAATCCCTTCGGACTTAAAGATACAAATGTTAAATTCTTCATACTGACCTCTCCGACTTCATTCCACGCAATATTAGGAAATGACACCTTCCGAGAGCTCCGAGCAGAAATACGAATGCGAGGGGGTTACATTTCAATAACAAATCAGCTAAGAACAAATTAGCTATTCGACTCGAATACCAATGAAAACAAAAAGGAAAAAACCAAAAAAGAAACATACTTTTACAACAAAAGTAAAAGGGCAGATAAGAACAAATAATGAAAGCCCGGTATATTCCAGTTACAGTCCATACCCGGAGTCCCCAAAACCCGAGGTAGAAAAACAAATAAAAGAGTTACTCGCCGATGGCATAACTCGACCTTCTCGGTCAACATATATCATATTTGGACAGTACCAAATAAGCTCGACTCTTCGACTATAGAATTGTAATCGATTATAGGAAACTTAACTCAAACAATAGCTTATAAATATCCAATCAAAGACATAAATGAAATCCTAGCATAATCAAGGAAAAACAAATATTTTTCAGTACAAGATTTAAAGAGCGGATTTCATCAGATCCCGTTAAAAGAGTCTGACACAGAGAAACCCCTAGTTTTAGTTAATAACGGCAAATACGAGCTCGCTCGCTTGCCATTTGGTCTCAAAAATGCTCCATCTATATTCCAGCGCGCACTTGATGATATTTTAAGGGAGCAATATTGAAAAAATATGGTGTCTACATAGACGACATAATAATCTTCAGCGAAAGCGAAGAAAAACATCTGGCTGATGTTACCAGATTTTTGAAAATCTAGAGAAAGCAAACGTGAAAGTACAACTAGACAAGTGCGAATTTCTCAAGAAAGAAGTTGAGTACCTAAGGCTCATAGTGGCCGAGGATGGAAAAAGAAATCCTAAAAAGTTTGATACCATCCTGAACTTCCCAGCACACAAAACATTAAAAAAACTCTGCGCTCGGTTATATAACTTTCAGGGTACTATCACCGTTTCATTCAAGATTATGCAAAAGTAGCGAAACGCTCATAAGGGGGGAAGGATGACGTACGTTCAAAAACATTTCGGGTAAAACACCAATTACAATAGGCAGAGAAGCAATTAAAGAATTCGAAAAATTTAAAAAGGCCCTTGCTACAGAGGAAATATTGCTAGTATAGCCGGACTACTCCAAAGAATTCTAATTGACAACGGACGCATCTGATGCAATAGTCGCACTGGTTATCTAGAACACAATAAGGCGCAACAAAAAAAAATAATCTAGGCGTTGAAAGAAATAAACCAAGAACATAGACGTGCACATAGAAACAGCTAAGAAAATAAACACCAACTTCTAGAAAAAGTATATTTTCCCCAAATACAGACCAAAATTTGGAGAATAGTACAGCATTGTGAGATTTACAAAAAAAAAAAACTCTGAAAGACACATAAATAAGCCTGTACCCTATTCCTATACCTAACACAAAAACAGATCATCATAACAGCTATCGACAAAATCCTTTAATGCAGAACCAATTCTTCAAATGGTACAAGACCAATTTAGCATAATAGTCTATCGAGCAACGATATATCATAGATAAATATGGATAAATTTAAGGTTTCCATTCTACTATATCCGAAATTATGAGATGTCAGAGAGCTAAAAAGTCTTACTCTTCATTAAAATAAATTTTGAATAGATAAGTTTGCAAATACAACAACTCATATCATTGGACAACAAAACGGAAGCCAGTAGAATTATTCTTGGGAAGAAGACTCGCTAGGGATCCACAATATTTGCAAAAAGAAAGACGGGGAGAGTACATTACAGCTTCAAAACAAACAACAGCTCGATATAGAATATTAAAACAAAGACAGACAGACTCTAAGAACTTATTCGCCAGGTGACACTATTTACGTCAGATATAAGAAAAGAATAGGGACGAAATTATCAGCTAGAAGAGAGAAAGAAGAGACTGTGCAGCGGACGTACAAATTATCGACTACACCATTTACGAAACAGTGACTATGACAACAGGACTAGTAAAAGTACAAAAAAATAAAGCTGGTTGACTACCAAAAGACTTTAGACATAATAAATACCACCACACTGACAAGCCTTTTGACATGCTACCCAAAACTGCCATTGGCACACGAAAAACTGACCAAGACTCCGACCATGCTCAAAAAACGAAGAATCAGGCAAAGGGAGAGAAGACACATTGACAAAATAATAATCAAGTTATAATCCACAGACTCATAACCGAAAAAATAAATAACATGACAAATGACACAAAACAATCTTAACAGCATAAAACTAAAATTATGCCATACAATGCGCAAAAGCTGACATTAGCAATCCCATCATATTAAGTGAGGTAGAGCCCAAAAAGTAAAGGAAATAGTCGACTCTGATAAAATCCACTACGTAAATTTGGAAGATGCAATGCAAATAGCGGACGTTCTTGTAGCCAGTAGTGACTGCATTATCAAAATTCCCATTACTGATGAGGAACTTTTTGATGAGATATTAATAAATTCAATATAAAAGGTCATTTTATAAATAAAATTGAAAACTAAAATGTAATTAGATATAATAATAAAATACTGCCGTTGTTACACGTACCGAATGTCGAAATAATTCAATCCGGGATTGTACTTGAATCAGTTTACGGGCACAGTAACAATTTATAAAAAAAAAAAGCTACAACACGTAATGGCACTAAACATGACAATAAACAAAAACCATTTATTGTATTTTTTAATAGAAGTAGTATCATCATTTATTAGATTTATGTATAAATCAAAGGTACAGGGACTAAGACATATTTGGTTGGTTTTTAACCGACTGGCGATCACCACCCACATCATTGCGCATTGCAGTTTACTATACCTGGCTTTCCTGTCTTCCCCAGATACCAAATCCTTCATCTGCAAAACACGCCAATGTGCATTAGTATTCCTTTGAGTAAACAATAAATAAGAAGTAAGAACGGTATAGTCGATATTATGAATTATAAGAACCTCGTACTCAGCATTTATTCAATATTCGACACACTAAAAATTATTACAAAATTTTTTTTTTTGTTATGTTTTTATACAAAATGTTTTTTACGATTTTGTCTACAATTATTATTCGATCTTAACGTATATATACGTATATACGTATTATACGTAAATAAACCGAGCTTCAACTAAATGCAAACTAAATTCAACTAACATTTGTGGAAGATATAACATTTTGCAGTTTGCGGCGGCGTGGCAAAATTTAAAAACAAGCTTGATCTTACAGTCTCCTAGATCTAGGTGTTCATACGGACGGATAGACGGACATGGCTAGATCGACTCGACTGTTGATGCTGATCAAGAATATATATACTTTATGGGGTCTTAGACGCTTCCTTTTGCCTGTTACATACATTTGCAGAAATACAATACACTCGTTTACTCTACACTCCCAACGCTTGGGCCGCGTAACTCAAGATAGCTTTGGCAGTGGCCTCGAAGAGCTTATATTTTGCACTGCTGCATACGTCTTTCTTTGAAAGGTAGGGCCTCTATGTAGTGTTTATCGCTAATTTTGAAGTCTGAGTATCATTTGTTTATTAAAACTCATTTTTGTGGTCAGAAGCACACCTAGATACTTTTACTCTTTGACTATCTCAACTTTCGCTTCATTCAAGTTCCACATCTCATTTCTAGCTTGACTTCCTCTTGCATCCTTTACGCACATTATTTTTGATTTTGTAAGATTGATTTTCATATTCCAAGCTGAAAAGTAGTTATGTGTGCAGTCAATCATTTTCTGAAGCTTTTCTGGACTATCTGCGATCATCACCATATCGTCTGCGTACATTAAAACCTTGATGATTTGCGTTCCCAAGACTACTCCTCCGAACAGAACTTCTGTCATATCATCTACAAAGAGGGAAAATAGTAGCGGGCTTAGCAAACATCCTTGTTTTACACATGCGTTTTTTTCGAACCACTCTGACCACGACGCTGTGCGGTTTTAAGTATATAGACTTCTGATGACTCTTAACATTTCTGGCGCTATTGAAGTAAGAATAAATATGCTGCCTACTGTGGAATATCCTTTTCGGAACCCGGCCTGGGTGTCGCTGAATATCTGATACCGGTTCACCCAGGCATTTAGCCTTTCTAGCAGCACTGAAGCGAATATAGTATAGTATTCAGGAACGCTATTTCCCTGTATTTGCTTTCGGGTCTCCTTTTTTAAAGTCGGGTATATTATGTTCCTTCTAAAACTATCCTGTGACGCATTCCCCATAAATATGCGATTGTAGGCGTGCACCAGACAAATGAGCAGCTCGTCTGTGGCGTTCATGGGAAATTCACACAGCACTCGATCGAGACCAGGGGCTTTGTTTGCTTTACTTCGTCGCAATGCCTGCTGTTCTAGCGTAATATCCACATTCTCAATTTGTTGCAACTTGAGTTGTGCACGTTTTCTGAAGCAGTTGCTCAAAGTAGTTCGCTGCAGCTTCTTGATTTTTCTAGTAAACGTCCAGAATTCTTTGCTGGCTCTTATGTTTTCGATTTCCACTTCCAGCCGCTTTTTTGAGGCCTTCTTCTCCGACATAACTTTTTGTAGGCCCGATTTGCCAGCTTGTAGTCAGTTTGTGTTCCGCTTTCAAGCTTCCTAATCCTCCGCAGCTGTCCAAAAGCGTGTCTTTAGCGCATTCATATCGCACGTTTGCCGCTGGTGTTGGCGCTGGCGTCTAAGGCTCAAACCTTTGACGTCAGGAGATCAACAGCAGTCGCGGGTTCGATCCCCGCGCTTGGGCTGGGTGTTCCGTGTTGTATATATATATGTTTGTGTTGTGTTTGTTTGTGCTCGTCCTCGTCCCTGTCAATTGTGTGTACCCCTCATCCCTTCACCAACTCACCCCCTCACCTACTTTCACCCCTCCTCAACAACTCGACACAAGTTAATGTACACTGTAATTGCCAATGTAAAAACGCCATACAATATACTGATTGTCCACATAACAGGACAGATTGTATATAAAGATAATGATATAAATTTTAAAATATTGCACGTCAACGCAGCGCTGATTAAAGAACTGGCGCGAAAGCATTTGAATGGCTTGAGCCGTTTCTTGGATGTAATGCGTGATTTCTTCAATAGATGTCTCACTTCCCGCTTCGCGGCTTCGCAGACATGCAGTTAGCTTGAACGCGTAATTCGTTCCATTTTAGCTTTGGGAGCAACTGTTCTTGACTTTTTTAGGTAAACGTCTTTCTATTATAGTTACAATATTCTAGGGGGAACAGGCTAGCTCACGCACAAAAGTAATGTTTCCATCTCGGTCCCCATTCGTTCTTCCGTTGAGTATACTTAAATCATTTGACTCACAAAGCTCTATTAGCTTCAGACCATTTGCATTTTTGTCTGCCGCTCTTCTGTTATCTCTGTGCCTGTGTATTGAACGATGGCTCAGCATGCTGGTCTGCAGGTCTGTTTACAAATGCGAAAAGTCTGTTAAAAAGGCGCTTATATGCTAGGCCGGGTATATTCTATGCTAATAACTTAATATTAGACTTAGAATGCATCGAAATGCATCCATTTTCGTTGTGTGATTGTTTCGTAGGCTTTGACGGTTTAATTTGTGGATGTTATTTATTGCTGCCAGATCTAGTTTTAGTTGCAGGAGTGATATTTTGTGCACGGGTTTTTTCTATGCTTACTTCTTTTTCTAGCTCCGCTATCATGCCCGTTTGGCTGTTTCTGATATAAATAATGCGAGTGCCTCGGACCACCGCGTGGGTAATTTCCAATTGGCCTTGTAGTAGCTCTTTTACTCCCTCGTGTGTTGCCTTATCCTTTCTCAGGCTATTGACAATTATGTCCTTGCTCCTGATTTGATCTAACAGGTAATTAAGATCTTTCGTATCCGCTACCCTCTGGCTTTTGATTTTCGGGTTGAAGAACTTGAATCTTTTGCGATACTCCTCACAGTTTCCTTTTCAGGTCCGAGAGTTATATTTAGAGGCAAGGCTTTGCTCATCTGTTTCATTTCCGACCATATAAAATATAGATATTCTTGATCAGCATGATGAGGGGATTCGATATAGCAATGTCCGTCCGTCTGTCCATCTATCTGTCCGTCAATCTGTATGTTTTAACCCCAAGATCTCAGAAGTCGTAAGACCTACAGAGCTGAAATTTTGACCAGATACTGCTGTAACTATATCATAAAGCTCTCATAAAAACCGGTAGCTCCGGAATGAACACTTGGGAGCATAACTTTTCTGTTTTTCATCCAAATACACCAAATTCGGTTTGTCTAAATTTGAGGAAGCCCCAGGTCGGCTGACATGGTCTGGTCACCCATGTATCTTTTGTGTCCACTGTAGCTGCACGCCCACCGACCAGATTTCATCCAGATCGGCAAGCCGAAACTAGGCTTCCTTTATTATTTTTATATATTTTAATACATTTCTCATTTTATTGATCGTTATAGTTAAACATTTAAGTACATGCGTAATATAAAAAAAAAAAATATATATATATATATATATATAAATATATATAGGTATATATATATATATATATGTATATAATATATATATATATATATATATATATATATGTATGTATATATATATATATATATATATATATATATATTCCGGTGTTTGGCACACACGCATTGAAAAATAAAACTATATATCAAAACCCAAGAAATTTATAGTTATATGCTTAAATATAGAAAATACGACATCGATTAATTTACGATACGATACGAGACATTACTTCAGATGTGGGAAAGTGCTTATTGCATTTAGAATTCAGAACAGACAATAAAACAAAACATACATTAGACCAAAAAGTAAAGCTCAACAATTATATTAAAAACCTAAGCACGATACGTTATTTATTGTCCAAGTGGTAAGACTATTTTCGTCTCACTTGGATAACAAAATATATAACCAAAGGCAAAACAAAGCACATACAGACAGCAGATTTTGCTACTCAGCTGAAGCGTTATAACATTATAGTCAACGAATTAATAAACTATACTTACATCGTAATGCACTGTAATTGCATTGGCTAGCATGAGCACTCACTCTCGATTTTTCTTTTCTCTCTCCCTCTTTCTTATCTCTCTCTCTCTCTTATCTCTCTCTTTCTTTCTCTATCTCTCTTTCTTTCTCTATCTCTCTTTCTTTCTCTCTCTCTCTAACTCTTACTACCTTTGTATGCACGCATTCATAAGCTATAAATGTTACAAATTTTGAGTTCAACATGATTAAGCTTTCTATGATGTCATTTAGTTATAAACACTCGAGTCAGCTCCAAATTGGGTTCAGCATTCGAAGTCATGTGTATATCCTCTCTGTAATTCCTTGTCAGTGTAGTTGCCGCAAAAAATGTGGTCATTTCCACAATTTTAGTACTAATGACAGACCGTTGCCTTTGCCGGAAAGTATCGAAGCTTATTACAAAATAGAAACGAGACGAAACAAAAACGAACAAATAAGAAACGAATTTAGACGCTTTCCACATCCACAGCCAAAGGTCACGTCTGTTTTGTTGAAAGACAAATATTTAAGAAAATCTTCTTAGGTAGTTGTCTCCTCATAGCCGCGATGCGTATAGCCAGTGCCCAAGCTGCCCTCAACAGCGGCTGACTTGGCTGGCAGATCCTGGCCACCATTTGACAGTGCTGGGGTCGCCATCGGCTCGCAACTGTCCGTGATGCGCTCGAATACTGCCTCGAACCGGCATCGGCTTATGGCAAAGCGCACTGAGACATCCAAGCTAGATGTCATGTTACGCATGGCGGCAAAGAGCTCGGAGAGCAGCGGCAACTTATGTGCAGTGTCTTCGCCCAGGCCGGCATGGCGGACCTTGACGAGGAAGCGCAGACTGTGAGCATAGTGCTGCAGATCTGTGGCAGCAGGCAGATGATCTGACAGTAGCTTGGCTAGCGCCGCCTGCTGTATGGGCGCGCAGAAGCAGCTGATGTTATAGTAGCCACCGAACTGGGCTTTCAGATGGGCGGGCGTGTTACTGACCACTATCTGGCCATCCTTTAGCACGGCGACGCGCTGACACAGATGCTCGATCTCTGATATGGAGTGCGAGGTGAGCACGATGGCGCGGCTCCCACGCTGCAGCTGCTCAATAGTGGAGTAGACAAACGTGCGTGTTACCGGATCCATGTCGCTGGTGGGCTCGTCCATGAGCACGATGGGCGTGAAGCCGCAGCAACTGATGGCCACCGTTAGCTTGCGACGATTACCGCCGCTCAGGTGTCGCACCTGAACGTCCCGATAGCTGCGCAGCTCGTAAGTGTCCAGCAGTCGATCCAACAGACCATCCAATTGCTTCACAGCACGCAGCTGACCATACAACAAGATGCATTCGCGCACCGTCAGCAGCGGATCAAGCGGATTCGTTTGCGGGCAGTAGGAGAGTCCGGGCTGCCAGTGTTCGGAGGGATCAGAATGTGTATAAAGGTATATGAGCTGTGTGGAGCATTAACTGCCTTACCTTCTCAAAGTAGATGTGGCCCACATGGGGCTGCAACTGGCCTGTGAGCAGCTTAAAGATAGTAGACTTGCCGGCACCGTTTTTGCCCAGCAGCCCGAAGCACTCACCGCGCTTGACACCAAAGTGTACCTCTCGGACCGCATAGCGACTGCGGCGGTAGGCCACCCAGAGGTTCTCGACCCGGAGTGCCTCGCTGGCCTCCACACTGCTCTTCAAGATGCTCTGCAAGTTAACCAACTTCAGCTGGCTCAGCTTACTAAGCTCGCGGCGGTGATGGCAGTCCAGCAGGCGCTCCACTTGCTGCCATAGTCGGGACAGCAGATGGCACTCGATGAGTACATTGAAGATCAGACCAGTCACGCCCACCAGCACCAAGGCGGTGAAGTGGCGCTGCAGCAGATTGCTGGCCACCGGATGCTTGTAGGAATTAATATCATAGCGCATAAAGACCAAAGCCACCATGTAGTTCTTGCACAGCTCTAGTAGGCCATCACCAAGCGCATGCTGCGGAAAGATCAGAAAGGCCTTGTTCAGTCCATGCCTCCAGCTATCCCACCTGGGGTTATCGCCAACAACGCCCAGTATGAGAATGATGCCCATGGTGAACAGCGGTATGATGATGTTAGCGCAGAAGATGGACACAATGGCAATGCTCGAGTCGCTGAACAGTTTCTCGACTACATGGACTAGCGGCACGCAGGCGAAGCTGTAAAGGAATGTGTTGTCATTTTAGAGCTCTGTCATCCAGTTCCAAGAAAGTTCAGCCGAAAGAGCCAGTGAAATAAAGGACACTCGGAAGACGCGTCTGCGCAACCCACCTGAAGAGCAGCGATAGCGATACAATGCCCAGCAGCTGCTGACGATCTACGAAAACGGGCATGCCAAAGACGAGCACAATGGCGAGAAACACAATCAGCGCCAGCACCATGACCAGATAGTCCCAAATAAAGGCTACCAGCCAGTAGGTGGTGGCGCTGACACCGCACAAACGCTGCTGCAGTTTCTCGCCATTGATGCGCTCGTTGACTAGATAGACACAGCCGGCTGCCACCACCAGACCGAATGCTAGCAGCAGTATGAAGACCATGCAGGAATCGCCAGCCTGACGTAGCACAGAGCTGGTACTTAGCTCGGTGAAGCCCAGTTTCCACGGCTGATTAAGCACGTGTATGCGGTAATCCGTGTCGTTCAACATTGTTTGAAACAAGTGCGTGCTGAGATCATTGAGCCATGCCACCACGGCGTGGTAGCCCTTGTTGTTGTACCAGACTGTGGCGCCAGTGCCATTTAGTGCGTAGCCGCCATAGCGACTCTCACGGAACTCTGCATGGCTGTGCAGCACCCAGTCGAAGGCCCGCCGGGAGTTGTTGAACTCCCGGCACTCGAAATCCTCCGCGCAATCCATCTGCAAGTGATCGTAAAGTCGGCGAGTGAAGCGAGTCAGCTGTTCTCCACTGAGTAGCTGCGTCGTATGCGGATAAAGATCACGCTGCAGTGGCAGCACGACGTCGAAGTCATCCTCCAATCGGTAGCTGACAAACCACATGGCGCACAGCTCGAATATGGATGGTAGGAGGAGCACGTACAGCAGCAGGCGATAGTTTCTAGCCAAGTGGCGCAAGCGCTTGCCCAAGAGCAGCCGCATTTGCTTGAAGGTGCCGGGCGGCTGCTCCCACACATCCTCTGCCTCCACCACAATGCTAGGTCTGTTCTGTACACTCTTTGCCTCATCTCGGTTAACGTACTCGAACTCCTTCTCCAAGGTACTGCCGCTGCTCAACGCCAGATCAGTGATGGTGCCAGTCGACTCCAAAGTCTGCAAATACTCCAGAAACTGTATGGCGCCGTCCGTGAGATTCAGCTCATAGCTGGCCCTAATTGACAGGTGATGAGACTTCTGGTCAGGCCTCGACAGCGCTTGGCTATATTGGAGCAATTGCTCTGCCTGCTGGACAATACTATAGGCAACCGAATCATCTATATAGCACATGCCCACGGTGAAGTCTGCGGTGGAGAGACGCTTCAGTGACTCACGGTTATGCAGAGCACCAATACGACCCTAAGGCAAACGGGACAGAGAGAAAATTATGGCAGATGAATCGGAAGATTAGTAGAGTATTAGTAGAGCAACAGTGGAATATAGAATTGAAGAGCTTATCTGCGGTTCTATGACACACAAGTAGAATGTGTAATCCCAACTCACATTTCGCATTATGATCAAAGAGTCACTGAGATACTTGGCCTCGTCCAAAAAGTGGGTGGCAAATATGACGGCACGTCCGTCGCGTAGACTTTCGATCAGCTGCCAGATATCTTTGCGCGCCTTGGCATCGACGCCGTTGCAGGGTTCATCAAGTATCACAACATTGGGCGAGGCAATGAATGCAATGGCCACACACAAACGGCGCTTGTAGCCACCGGATAGATGCCACGCGGGATAGTTCTCGTACTTGCCAAAGTTGAGGCTCTTAAGAGTGTGACGTACTTCTTTCTCGATGACAGCAGCAGCCCCGTCATCGCATTCAGCAGCCGCCATCTTGATGTGTGCGTACATCTCCAGATGCTCGCGGGCAGTTAGTCTGGGTATGAGTATGTTCTCCTGAGAACAGACGCCCACATTGTAGTCGCCAGCAAGCAGCACCCGGCCGCTGCTCTGTGTGATCTGGCCGGTAAGTAGTTTGATGAGCGTACTCTTGCCGGCTCCATTGCGGCCCAGCAGGCAGGTTACTTGGTTGCATGCAAAGTCCAGGCTAAGGTTGAACACGGCGCAGCTGTCGCCATACATCTTGGTCACATTGCACAGCGAGGCACCCAATTTTCCGTCTAGCTGGCCGCGCGCCACGCGCACAAAATTATAGTCGGCTGCAAGAATATATCGGTTAGATGCTTGGCAGCGCACTAAGGCAGCTGACGCTCCGCTACTCACTGATCCGAAAACGCTGCAGCGCAAATCCAATAGCAGCATAGACCAAAAAGTCCAAAAGGAACATAAGCAAGGCAAGCGCACAATCGCTTTTGCCAGGACCCTGATGGATCAGCTGGCCCAATGTGAGACCCTCCTGCTGCAGCTCCATGCGCATCACTTCGCTCCAACCTTTGGCAAAGGCGGTGGTAAAGGATAAGTCAATCGTGAAACTCTGCAGTGCGCTCAATTTGGCGTCGAACAACAGCACAATGATGAATGGGCACAGCGTGATGAAGAACAGCAAGGCGGTGGCCACCGCACCCACATTTGCAGACATAAAAATGTTGGAGCACATGAAGCTACATGCAAAAAGTAAACGAAATAGTGGTATGGCCGATTATTCGTTTGACTAATGAGTCTCACCAAAACGAGATCATGCAGGCGCCAAAAGACAAGCTGTAGAACATCATGAAGAACCAGTTTGTGTAGGCCAGAATGCCTCCCCCATAGAGCACAATGCTAACCAGCACAAAGATGATGGCAAGCTCCACAAAGCTAATCAATAGCCAGGCGACCAATTCCGAGTGCGCATGCAAGCCCATGGAACGCATCAGCTAAGGGGGTTGAACAGAAGCAAAAGATTCGGTTCATTCGAAGGTGCAGCTGCGGCGTAAAACGTTCGCGGTAGCTTACCATGCAGTTGTGACTCTCACGCATCCAGATGCGCTCATGCACAAAAAAGGCCACGGCAACCACTAGACCCAAACAGTAAGCCATCTGCACGGCCTGAGATAGGTAAAGACCTCTCTTGAAGCTGAAAGCAACACAAACGGAAAGACAAGTAAGAACGCTATAGTCGATATTCCGACTATAAGACACTCGTACTCAGCATTTATTCAATATTCGACACACTCAATTTTTTTTTTTTTTTTGTGGTGGGGTATTCTCTTACAAAATGTTTTTTTATGTTTTTACTTTATGGAGTCTTAGACGCTTCCTTTTGCCTGTTACATACATTAACACGAAAACAATATACTCGTTTGCTCTACTAGAGTACGAGTATAAAAATATAATCAGACTGTAGATACGTGCAAATTTCCATGCAACAACACAAAACTTAAGCGCATATATGTGTTGTGTTGCAAAAATAAACGGAATGGAAAAATGTATTTGACTCAAAAAATCCGCAGAATCGACTTCAAAGTTATGTGTGAAAATTATTTCATGGATGGTTAGGTTATTTATTCAGGAAGAAGAAGCCAATGGGCGTAGTCATGATCTGATATTTTTTCCTTATATATTTTGCGTATATTCAAACCACTCACAAAACAAATGTGAAAAATGAATTATGTCATGAAGTTTGCATGAAGAAAGTCTTTCCGACCATCAAAATATATATTATAAGCATGACGAGGTGATTCGATATAGCTATATCCATGCGTATGTCCGTTTGACCGTCCGTTTGTTTAAACATCGAGATCTCAGTAGTCTTAAGAGCTACGGAGCTGAAATTTTTAACAGATGCTTTTTATATCTGCACGCTGGTGCAATTGGAGAATCACCCGGACAAACTTTTAAAAGGCTGCCATAGAACTAACTGCTTCAGAAGGGTAACTTCAGGTACCCGACGCTTATATACCCTTGCGTGCAGAACTATAATTATTAACAAAAATTATGTAGTCCGTGAAGGCTTTTAAATGTGTTTGTTTCTGCAATAAGAATAGGGAGAGAAATTTTACTTATATTCATAAATACTAATGTTCATTAATGCATATATGAATACATTCTAATACACAAACACACAAACACAATGTTAACTTTGTGAGTGAGAGAGGCAGAACATTTTGCTATATTTTTAAACAAAATTTTTAGTGCCATCTGTCTTTCATTCTAAATCTGTGTTCGCGGCCAGCCTCACAATGTAGTCATGGTAAGGAGAGAGAAAGTCAGGGAGACAAGGGATAGACATCTCTCTCTCTTATGTTTGTTTTGTCAATATATCGATATTAAACATCGAAAACTGAATATTTCGATATATACAACCCTTCCCAAAAAGATAGCCCTTGACATTCCCGTGGTAGATATTATTGTGCAAATTTCATTGCAATCGGTTCGATAGGTGCAAAGATTTGACGAATTCTTATTATGAGGGTGCGGTGCCACGCGTATTCTCTAAAACGATATATAACCCTTGACATTCTCCTGGTCTGTTAGGGTGAGTGCCACGCGTACTTTTCCAAAACGATGTATATCCCATACCATACGACTCATACCTCATATAAAGGACAAACAAACAAATAAAGTTATCTAAAATACAACAACAAAAAAGTTATGGCATGCTTTTTATATCCTTATAAACGGTATTATAATTTTGTCCCGATATTTGTGTCACATAGAGGGAAGCATGTCCTAACCATGTCAGTCTGTCTGTCTGTCCGTTTGTTTCTATGTGAACTATTTTGTCAGTTTTGAAGCTATCGAGTTGAAATTTTAACCATTGGCTTATTTCTGCTATAAGCTGTTCATAAAAATCGTCTGGTGGAGACATCTAAGAGTAATATACACAAAATTTGGTTCAATTCGGATAAAAAACAACCAATTTTGGTGTACTAAGAGTTCATTCCGAATCGGTCGGTTATATGGGAGCTATGTGATAAAGTGGTCCGATCTCGATCGGTCCAATAATTTTGGCGACTATAAAGGACAGACAACATACATTTATACATTTATTTTTATACACTTCAGTAAAATTGATATTTGTGCAAAAATGTTGTAAAATATTTCTTTAAAAATAGTGCATTGGCTGGAATGCAAGAATCCATCCTATCGTCCGCGGAACTTGCGATATCGTGATATATAGCTTTTGATCTTCTCCTAGCCGCAATTGGTATACTGAAAAAACTGCATTGCGATCTGTCCAATAGTTTAAGAGCCATACAACCTTTGACCTCCATTTTGACACACTTGCAGTGTTACTATTACAAAATGGCTTTTTAGTGCGTGGCGTGGCACCGACCCATCATATAAGCGATAATAAAAATTAGTCAATCTTTGCACCTATTGCACCGATTGCAATGAAATTTGTACAAACTACTAATATCGACTAGAGGAATGTCAAGGGCTATAAATCGTTTTGGAAAAAGATATAATACGTTGAAACAAAGAGGGGAAACGGCCGATGGAAAGGCAATATGAAGGAAGAAGAATTGGGATGGAGCAGGACTTCTCGCTCACACTGAAGCGCATCAGATGGGGGGAGTTGGTAGAGGCTCTGATACAGCAAGGGTCAAGGACAGGATTGAAGGCCAAGGTGCTAATTTGGCATCGCAAAAGCTGCATTTCAGTATCTTTGTAGGAGACAGGCCCAGCTCCGGCCAACATGGATCCGGTTACATTGCATATGGTGCGTTACAACAGCGGAACGAGGCAGGCGTTGCCCCAGGATAAATGGATATCGAGTTTCTGTAGCAGTGGATCGATGCAGGACCCGTTTTGAGGCCGTAGTGGATCATCGGGCTTCTTTTGAAAGGGAGCGGAGACGGCAAGATCAAGAGTTAGTGACGGCTTTGGCAACAGCGTATATGACTGTGGTGGGAGACAGGAGGTCTAGGCGTCTAAAACGAACGTTCGGAGATCTTAACGAAATCCCGCAGTATTTAGACGAAGTTATGGATGTTACGTTGAGTTCGGCGATCCCAGAGTTATACTCGGTTGCCAGAACGTTGCCTAGCTAGAATTTTCAGTGCGTGAGGGCGGATCTCTCGTCAGGAACGCAGAGTAGGAGACACAAACCGTACCGTATTGGTCGAGGCCGATAAAGATCCAAAACCAACCTGGCAATAAATATTGTTTTTAGCCTAAACTGGTATGAATTTTATTTGTAACAAACTCCAATATAAATTTATTGAGCCCCAAGCACTCCTGAGCTAAGCCCAGCTTATAGTTCGGGTCAACCGAAGGTTCGTTACAAGTGGTTAGTAAGGTAAAAAAAAGAAGAGTGTCGGAATGATTACCATTAAATTAAAACTGATTTAAAAACAAAAACTGTTCAGGCTCTGAATTGTATGAAGTCGCACATCAAGTTGAGCACATCGCAGAACATGTTAAATTTATGGAAAAAACCGTGAATGAAAGTAAGTAGTATTGTAATAATGTTTATAATTATTAAATTTTCTACTTACTCGTCGCTGGTGTAGGCTGGATATGGAAACTGTTTGGTATAGAACTGCATATCATCCACCTGATATTTGATATCCTTAGAAGCACCTAGGCCACCACTTAGGCTGTTGAGTAGCTCAAAAAGACCCTGTCGCTTGACTCGGTCCGTTTTCTCCAACACATCTGCGTCGTTGAGGAGCAATAGCTCGGGTGGCTGTTCGGTGAACTCTGTCTGGGAAGCGCTCGTTGTCGTTGTGGTTTCTACATTCTTTCTTGTCACAGACTTGAAGCTCGTTGCCTCAGCGCTGTCGACTGTTGTCTCCGCACTGGCGGCTGTTGTCTCAATTGACGACTGCTCTTTATTCGCCTTGACATCGCCCTCTTCACTGAAGAATAGTTCATCATCCAAATCATCATCATCAATGCGCTGCAGTATGATGGTGCTGCGAGGCGCCTCCACCGAATCTTCTTCGATGGGGCCTAGAGCCTTGCGTTTGTGCTTGATGATAGCTAGATCCACGATTTGCATGAGCTGCACAAATCCACGATGATATTTCATATCCACCAGCATACCTCCTGCAGGGCCAGGAAACCAGAAACGATTCTTGTTCTCGAACGTTGGCTGTGTATTATCTGTATCCATGTGCAGCCTGTAGCTTATCTGCTTTTCTGCAACATTCTCAAAGTTGAGCGCCGCTAAAAAGAGGCGCTTCTGATTCAGTTCGTAGGCCCGTTGCTGCAGTTGCTCTACATTGGCCACTGCCTCAAAGCGATCCACCGATAGGCACTCCAGTAATTCACTGATGGTTGTCAAAATATCGTAAATCAGCTGATTGGTGCGTATGTAGTGGAATACCCGTTCGATCTCTTCAATATTAAAATTATCTCCCACCAAACTCTTGACCAGCGGCTTCTTTGCAAGAATCAGGAGATTGTCGAAGGCCTCCTGGAAGGTAGCGTTCATATGTAGCTTGGTTAGAATTGAGGCAGCGGCCTTCGACAATTGCTTAACTCTGTCAAGCTCTTCAAAAGTGGCGTTCGTCTATAAGGAAGAGGGAAGAATTGTTTAAAACTAGAAAGGAAACCTAGTTTCGGCTTGCAGGAGCTTTAATACCATTCACATTGTAAATATATGCCTGATTCTATGCCAGTTGCTTACTATAGTAATCCAATCTGAATCAAATTCAGTCAAAGGGTGTGGGGTCTCTTTTTACGCCTGCTGCCTACTATAGTAATCCCATCGGAATCAAATTAAATCTGCTGTCGTGGAGGCTTTTCAAATGAATACGAAGAAACATAGCTACTAAGCGTTCATTCTAAACAAGTAAGAACACGATAGTCGATATTTCGACTATAAGATACTTGTACTCATTTATTCAATATTGGACACACTCAAAGGTATGAAAAAAAAATTTTGTTTCTTTGGGGGGTGGAGTGTTTTCATGCAAAATGTTCTATTACGATTTTGTCTACAATTATTATCCGATCTTAACAAATCTCGGCAAATCGGTAGATTATGTGCTTGTACATATACAAACTAAGTGCGTTAAGATTTGTAGAAGATATATGGTTTTGCGGTTTGCGGGGGCAGGAGGGGTCGCGGCAAAATTTAAAAACAAACTTGATCTGACGCCCTACAAGGGGAGTCTACATACCACATTGGGTCTCTCTAGCTCTCACAGCCTTCGAGATATAAGTGTTCATACGGACGGACAAATGGACATGGCTAGATCGACTCGGCTGTTGATGCTGATCAAGAATATATATACTTTATGGGGTCTTAGACGCTTCCTTCTGCCTGTTACATACATTTGCACGAATTCAATATACTTTTACTCTACTAGAGTACGAGTATAAAAACTCAGTTATATGAGAACTCTATGATATAGTGCCCCGATCTGAATCAAATTTGGAAAGCGGATGTGGAGCTCCATAAATGAATACTCGCTAAATTTTGAAAAACAGAAAAGTTATGCTACTAGGTGTTTATTCCGCAACAATTTTCAAATTTCTTAAGCGAACGTAAGGGCTGTTCAAATGGATACGAATGGAGTTTGGCTTGATTTGGATGAAAAACAAAAAAGTTATGCTTAGTGTTCATTCTGAAAAAAAAAATTATATGGGAACTATATGATAAGTAGCAAGATCTGAATCAAATTCAGTCAGCGGCTGCAGGGGCTGTTCAAATGAATACTCACCAATATTGGATACATTTGGGGGAAAAACAGAAATGTTATGTTTATTCCGGAATAATCGTTTATATAAGAGCTATACGGTATAGTTATCCGATATGGATGAAAATCAAACTTATTTAGCGTACAAACAGAAGAAGCATCTGGTCAACATTTCGTCTCTGTACCTTTTAAGACTTCTGAGATCTTTTTTGTTGAAACAGACGAATGGACAGACGGACATGGTAAAGTCAATTCGCTTTGTCATTGTGATCAAAAATATATTTACTTTATATAGTCTGAATCACTTCCTTTTGTGCCTTGCAAGCTTCCTGACAATAACTGAATATAATATCACATTTTTTTGTGAATTTTATAATGACGCGGCATCTAGATAAGGAGAGACCTCCGCATACTACTTACAAACTTGACAATGCTTTCCGTATCAGCGTTGTGCGGCGTGTATAGGATTTTGCCTTGTATAATGGGCTTAATGGTATTCCAGGTAACTTTTCCCTGATTCGAGGATGCGACATCGAGATACAAACGCTTACAGTATTTGGCTGAGAGAAAGGCAAGAAATTAATTATTCAATTGGGGCAGCCTCTGGACTCCAATACAGCTATCGGCCTCAGGAGTTTCGCTATGAATATGTGAGGATCTAGGGCTAAGATTAATTTATTTACTTGGCATGGTCTGAAGCTCATCGTCGTTGACCTCGCTAAAGTCCTCCGAGTAGAGTATGTCATTCACAAGCGGTATGCTCTCCGTGCTGGGAAACGGATGTCCGCAAAGTAGTCCACCCAACTTTACAAAGTTCTCGCGACCTAGAACAAGAATGTGATGACACGTAGAATTTGACTTTAAACGTAAAGGTGTGGTGGAACTTACTCGAAAACAGGTGCTTTATATCAAAGCTATAGTTGACCATGCGCTCAATTTCGGGCACCAGGGAAATGAGCTCGCTTATATTCGCTGTGAAAGCAAGGAGAAGAATGTCAGCCATTTGTGCCAGTGCACAATTAGGACGATTTACGCTCAATTAGGGCAATTCACTTACTCCGTATGACTTCCAAACGGTCGCTGGTGATCAATGTAGTCACCACACTAACAAAGTTTGCTTTGTCGGGTAACTCCAAGATCGCATTATAGAGACGCTCGTCGGTCACAAAAGCATTCACCACATCAATGACTGAGTGCAACCTGAAAGGGGACAAAACAGGAACAGACGCATCCAAACCAGGTAGGCTGTCTAAATGAGATTAAGGACTTACGGTGCGCCCTTCCATTTGGAGTACTCCTCGTAGGGATCCGTTTTTAGGCATTTGTTCTCAATGCTGCAAATGTAGGAGAAGGCACTGGGCACCACCTGATTCTTCGTGGGCAAAAGACGCGTGGGAAACTGGCAGGGCTCCAGCTGCTCAGGGACATACTTGAGTCTAACTAAATACAGAGCCATGAAGATCACTACTGGCCAACCAAACATCATCAGAGTTAGGCCCTTCTGCCGCCAACGCAGCAAGATATCCTTGCGCAGCAGCGCCTTGATCTCGCCAGCCTTGACGAGTCTCATCGTTTTAGTCATTGGGTTATGGGCTACAGCGACTGAACTGTCGCCTGTGGTAGTGGAAGGGGCAGGTGAAGCTCATTCGCACATTTTTTATATGCTCGCTTCTGTTTTTGGCTTCTGGAATATCGAACAAATCGTACTATTTATGGTTAAACTTCAGATGTAGAGCTTGTGAAGCGGTTGCACTGGTTCGCAAAAGCATATTAGGTTCTTAACATATCTATATGCAACAGAAACTTTATTTCCAGTCTTAAAACTATTCCGTAAATTATTTTTTTTAAATTTATAAATAAAAAACTCAAATTTTCAACCTTAACATAATTATATACATATAACCATTTCCTTATTTATATTTAGAAATTTACTTTAAACGTTGAGATAATTTGAAGAAGGATGCATTTTTGCAATTCAAACAAGTAAGAACGCTATAGTCAATATTCCAACTATAAGATAATCGTACTCAGCATTAGCTCAATAACTGGACAAGACGACAGGCAGCAAAGAGACGACAATCGGCGAGGCTGAAGTCAAAAGTTAACGGCGAGCGGCGTGAGCAAGGCAAGTTCAAAGAGAGGAGAAGCAGAGAAGCAATATCTGGATACTTGCGGTACACGTGCGTCTTAGTTGTAGAGGCTGAAAAGTGGCACGGAGGTAAGCGTTAACAAGGATGAAGTCATCGTTATTAAAATATGAGGTGAGTGTCGATGACAACAGAAAGGCGATAACGAAGTTTGCGTTAACAGAGACGAATGTTGACAAGCCAAAGATTATTGACAAAAGAACTGGAATTTGTTGTCCGAGTTATCGATTTTTGTGAGTTAGTACTAATAGATCAGTTAAGATTAACTGCATATATTGGATATAAGCTGATAATAATTCTCAATTGTAATGGCGCTGCGAGTAAAATTAGAATATCTCGAGTTGTAGACGACAAGATGAAACCGTAATTTGCAAGATAGATTGTTAACTTATTACGGATTCCAGGATGAGAAGATGAGTCGTTTGATGGTGGATCAGTAAAGACAACATTCGATGATACCATAGCAAAGGCAGCACATGGTGAAAGTACGAAACAGGTAGAACAAAGATGATGGTTTACGCTAAGGGACGTAGAGTAGAAGACAGTGTGACACAATTGTAATGACCCCGACATCAATCAATGAATACAAGAGGAATGTTCAATCACGGTGCAGTGGTGTGCGTTGCAAAGTTCCTGACAAAATGAGTATACCATTTTGTGAATGGTATAAAAATTCACGAATTTAGGTACTCATTTGTGAATTCAAAAGAAGACGTCATTTGTGTGTCTGAGATATTTTGTGTAATGGGTATAATGTGTATTTTTCTGATCCTGAGGGGCATAGGGGAGGTGTTGCATATTATTAAAAATAGTTAAAGAATAATGGAAGCAGCCTCAGGATAGTAACATTGAACACATATTCTGGCATTTATCCACCTACAAATGAATGGCATTTATCCACCTACAAATGTATGTATGACGTTCTTTTAGGATGTGTATATAGGCCGAATAGAAACACTGACTACATAGATTTAATGAGAGTTATCTCATCGGTATCTATGAATTACACGGACATTATCTTGGATGGTGATTTTAATAGCAATATGCTAGTTGAACACAATTTAATAAATTTATATCATTATCTTTATATACAATCTGTCCTATTATGTGGACAATCAGTATATTGTATGGCATTTTACATTAGCAATTACAGTACATTAACTTGTGTCGAGTTGTTGAGGAGGAGTGATAAGTAGGTGAGGTGAGGTGGTGAGGGGGTGAGTTGGTGAAGGGATGAGGGGTTAAGGGGAGTTTCTGGTGCACACAATTGACAGGGACGAGGACGAGCACAAACAATCACAACACAAACATATATATATACAACACGGAACACCCAGCCCAGCGGGGATCGAACCCGCGACCACTGTTGATCTCCTGACGTCAAAAGTTTGAGCCTTTAGACCCCAGCGCCAACACCAGCGGCGAACACAATTTAATAGACGACATGATTTCCCTTGGCATGTGCCTAGTCAACACAACAGTACCTACACCTTTCGCGAATACCTATGATACTCTACTTGACGTATTCTTTGTTAATGCCTCCAATAAGACTCTTTTATTTGACCAGGTCCCAGTACCAGACTTGATTTTCTTGACGTATGAACTCAGTTTAGACTGCAGTGACTATGAATTTATGTTTAAAGACTTAAAAAAAAATTTTACTTCAGACTCATAAATGACAAATGTGATACTTTGAACTTTAATGATATACGCCGATGACCTACAGTCGACTTACAACTGTTCTCTTTAAAACCGGCGTTCCGATTCGATGTAAGATAATTAAACCTGCCCGTCACAAATGGTATAATGGCGATATCCATAATACAATAAAGGCTAGAGATAATGCTTACTACAAATGGAAACGCTGTCAAACGACAGTACATTTCCTTAATTATAAACAACTGAGAAGTATAGGCAAAGTTAAGATCAACTCTGCTAATCAATCTTATTATTCAGTGAAACTCAACAATGCAACATCATCTAGACGAACTTGGACGGCACTTAAAAAATTAGAAATTGACAAACATAAGCCTCATGCAAATATGTATGTAAACGTGAACGAATTGAATCTGAAATTTGTGCAATTAACGGTACCTGAAGCGTCCAAAAACCCATACCTTAATTCCGTGTCTTTTGTTAGCGGTGTTGTTGTAGCTTTAGTTTTTTGTGTCCTAGAGTATATCATTAAAGTAAAGTCGAACGCCATAAACCTTGAAGCTATTCATCCGAAATTTTTAAAAATTCTGCTGCCTAAAACACATAAAGCACATTTTGAACACAGTGCTTACTAAATCGTTTTCCACACATATGGAAATTCGCAAAAATCATTTCGATATCTAAGGGTAATTACGAATGCCGCCCAATATCAATAGTTCCCTTCTCATCCAAAGTTTTCGAAAATCTGATAAGTAGTCACTCCTGAACAACAAGCAATCGGGCTTCCGGAAAATAGAAGCTGCATCACAGCGATATTAAAAGTTACAGAAGATATCCGTAAGCAAATGGATGAGAACTACGTGACTTTATTAACTTTACTTGATTACTTTAAAGATTTTGACGCGATTAACCAAATAGATGCATGTGTGAGTAAGAGTAAATGTGATTTGATGAACATTAGTAAATGAGGAAAACAGAATGGACTGGAAATAAACCCAAAAAAAACATGTAGTAAAGCTTTTTATATACAAAAAGAAAGTAAATATAAATAGTTTACAACAATTAACAATAAGTCTGTTGAATACGTCAAAAAAGCCACTAATTTATGTATCATAGTAAAAGGTACTCTCTCATGGAATGACCACATAAACAATGTAGTTGGTAGAATGTGTAGTGCTCTTAGACAAAATTTTTGGTAACTGTGATGCATCACAGTGTAGCGAAATATGCTTACAACACAAAACAAGTAAGAACGCCATTGTCGAAATAGTAACTATAAGATACCCGGTACTCAGTTACTTCATATTGTAATAGTGCAAAAACACATTCAATCAGCGGTGCTAATAAGCCCCTTCCTCTTTTTAACAACACAACGAAATTCCTATTGGGTTTGAAGAAGCACAATAAAATTTCAGTCATTCAAGCATGCGTGTGGGAGGCAGAATGACAACTATTGCAAAAATGCTATTGCCGATCATTCGATTTTTGTTTGGGATACGAGTATTGGGTTCAGTCGTTGAAATAGCAGCAGCATCAGTGTAAGTGGGAGGGATACACAAACATACAATTTTAACGGTAATTCTGACGTTGTTTCTTAACTGATTTTAAGCCATGCCCATAAAAAATAGTTGAATTTATAAGTGATTTCAATTACACCCTGATCTCCTCAAAATTGTAGGATATTAATTTTTTTTGATTTGCGGGGGAGGGGTGTGGAAAAAATTTAACAAACTTGATCTGACAAAACGCTAGGGGAGTCTACATATCAAATTTGTTGAGTCTATGTCTTATAGTCTCCAAGATAAAGATGTTGATACAGCCTGACAGACGGACACAGGTAGATCGACTCGGCTGTTGATGCTGACTAAGAATATATACTACAATATACTCGTTTACACTACCATCATTACATCATTTGTCTTTCCACGTCTCTTTTGGCGATATTTGTACATGTGATAGATATCAAGTTTTTATCGATTTGTTGTTGGCCAAATTTTGGGAAAAACGCATTCTAACGCTTCATAAGGGAAGTCTACATACCAACTTTGGTGCCTCTAGCTTTTATAGTCTCCGACATATTGTTGTTGTTGTAGGTAACGTTTTTATGGATTTGCGGAGGTGGGAGGCGGCGGGGAAAAATTTTAAAACAAACTTGATCTGACGCCCCAGATCTTATAGTCTCTGATATCTAGGTGTTCATACGGACGAACAGACGGTCAGGCGGACATGGCTGGATCGACTCGGCTGTTGATGCTGATCAAGAATATATATATATATATGTATTCGTGCAAATGTATGTAACATAAAGTATATATATATATACATGGATATACACCAAATTGGGTTGGATTTGGATGATAAACAGCAAACGTTTGCTACTAAGTGTTCATTTCAGAACAATCGGTTATATGGACGCTATATAATATGGTGCTATGACTTAACATCCAAAGACATAACACCAACATTTTATTGGGCATTACGTCCGTTTTGAACTCGGACTTATATATATATATATATATATATATATATATATATATATATATATATATATACTTTATGTTACATACATTTGCACGAATACATAAACAATGTTGGACGATGTAAAACGCCAAAAAAATAAATTTGGGGGATAAGTCCGAGTTCAAAACGGACGTAAACGGATGTTAAGTCATAGCACCATATTATATAGCGTCCATATAACCGATTGTTCTGAAATGAACACTTAGTAGCAAACGTTTGCTGTTTATCATCCAAATCCAACCCAATTTGGTGTATATCCATGGGAGCGACCCCCACACCCGTTGAGAAAATTTAAATCAAACCGGGTTACTATAGCTCAGTATGAACACTTAGTAGCTTAGTATCTTAGTAGTTTTTCATCAAAATCAAATCAAATTCAGTTCGTATTCATTTGAGGGGCTCTGACGCCCGCTGACTTAATTTGTTTCGATATTATTATTACAGTTGGCAGGTGGCGTACAATATGAAAAGACTGAAAATTTGATAGACCGCATAAGACAGTTTTGTTTCCTGTATCTCTGTGCTGTCATCTGTTGTTAGTGGCTAATTGTCTTTATAATTGCAGACTTTAAGGATGTTGCATTTGACAAATTTTTGGCCGGCATATGCCATATAAATTTGAAATTTATTTTTAGCGACCTGTAATATTCTAACTGCTTGGGTTAGCGGGATTGGGTTTACGATGGGTTCGAGTTTTTAAATGATTAGGTGTCAGGCTACCTAAGATTGAGCTGTTAAGCAGCAAGACTCCTGATGATTGACTCTGGCAGGTCATGCAACATATGTAAAGCCAGCCTATCCTTAATTTTAGGTTTTTGTTATCAATTTCGTGCTGTTGTCAAATACAGTGAGATGCGTCCGAAATCACGGACACTGACTGAATCCTAAAAGTATTTCAATGGCAGCTGAAAAACAAAAACTCAAACGTTTTTTCGCTCACTAACGACCTTGAGCCCGCTAACCCAAAAAGTTAGCTTGGATTAAGCTAAGGATCCTAATTTGTATCCCCAGAATTATATCTAGAAAATCTCTTTCACCTCTTCGAGGAGATAATCAATACGTAGCAACTGAGTTTTTTTTTTTTTTGTTTTGTGTTTATTACTTTATTGTTTTTATAGCCTACAGTTACTATTAATAATAGCTTATACTATAGTGGTATATTTAATTTTCAACAACATGTATATATGTATATACTTAAACCTAGATAATAGGGCAACTGGATGGGAAAAGGGGAAGATGAAAGGGTTCTGTGGGACAGGTCGGTTGGGTGAACTCTCTTGAGCCTTCTTCTCATTCCTACTCCGTGGATACGTCTACTTCTTAGGAGCCTTTGCGCCAGCTGGTTAGGGTGATGTGCGAGTTTGTCTAAATATGCAGTAGCTTGGCGACTGATCACATCTCCGATCCTCAGTACAAGGACTTCTTTGTCGATATCGCTGTTGCGTATGTACCTTGCCGCACCAGAAATTCTGCGCAAGATTTAGGACTTCACAACACGTATTTTATTGAGGTTCGACTTTGCCGATATGCCGTATACCTGAATAGTATATCTCCAAATGGGTGCCAGAATGACTTTGTAAATGAGCGTCTTGTTGGTTACTGACAGTTTATTCCTGGCATTAAGAAGCCAAGCCATACTGATCGCCTTTGTCTTAAGACGCTTAACTATATCAGTTATATGGCACTGGAAATTTAGCCGCTTGTCCAGAGTGACTCCAAGATATTTGTGAGCATTCTTCTGGTCTAAGAGTTGACCATGTAAGAATACCCCAGGAGAGGTTTGTGCTCTGAGAGTGTATGTGACTTCTACACATTTATCAGTGTTTATGGCAATATTCCATCTACAGGCCCAGTTCTCAACTTTTTTTAAATAGATCTGGACGAGATCTGTAGCGGTGAAGACGCAACTGTCGCTGGCCAGTACCGCAGTGTCATCTGCAAAGGTGGCGACAAGTAGATTGCTCTGGTCCGAGATCGGCATGTTGTCAGCTGAAGGCATGTCGTGCGTATACAGGCTGTAGAGGGTTGGCCCTAACACGCTACCCTGGGGTACACCAGCTCTGACCGTCTTTGCTTGAGAGGACACCTCGTCCTGAACAACTTTAAAGGATCGCTCATGAAGAAAGCTTTTAACAATAAGATAGAGCTGTGGATTAAGTAAATCTTTAAGTTTATGCAGGAGCCCTGCATGCCACACTCTATCAAATGCCTGCAGGATATCAAGATACGCTCTGACGACATAATGAAGTTTACAACTCGGTGTAGTTGCTCGGGCGTGCCGTGCCTGAGCCTAAAGCCGACCTGAGATTTTGGCATTGCCTTTTTAACCGCGCTGTTTTCAAGAATCCTTCTTAACGTGCACCTCTCCAATATGTTGCCAAATGCTGGCAGAAGGCTTATTGGACGGTACGAATCCAGTTCATCTGCTGGCTTCCCACTTTTGTGTAGCATGATGATGTTGGCCTTCTTCCAGGCGCATGGGAAGTGTCCGAGTCAAAGAGCGGAGTTGAAAATCAATACGAGGAATAGCAAAGCTCTGCCAGGGAGCAGCTTGATAGAGCGATTATCAAACTGGTCCTCGCCTGGAGCCTTGTTATTGCGAAGCTCTTTCCTTTTCCACTTCGGTAAGGGTGATAGGAGCTACAGGCTACGGGCCATCTGCAACGGAGCCTCCAGAGATTCGGCTACTAGCTGTACTCTTCTTGGCGACGATGGCGTATCCCTCCTGTTATACGGGTAGTAAGTGGGTCTACCAGTGGCTAGCACTTGTGTTGCACTGCTTGTAGGACAGCCATGAAGCACAGTGCCTCTAGGGTTTGACGTCATACTGCCCCAGAGTCGATGTTTTGCGTTGAAGTCGCCCCCCGACGATAAATTTTTGACCGAGCTGATCAAGTAGACTGCCAAACTCAGGGGTACTCCATGGCAAACCTGGTGGAAGGTACGCAGCAGCCACAGCGATTTCACCTAAATTAGTTCCTTGATCTCCTCCAACAGCTCAGCGATGGTTTTCTGAAGACCCGCAATCGGCTGCATGGAAATTATAATCTGTGTTAGCGAGCCATCAAATGCTGTATGATCATGATGCTGTGGTTGTTTTGGATTTGCCACACGTTGATGGAGTAGGTCAGTATCCTGAACTTGCTGATAGCTTGTATTAAAGGGAGAACTCCTATGTTGATGTGAGCTATTCCTATCAGTCTTGTGCACTGCTGCCCTAAAATTGACGCATCTGCGTACGACAGACCTTGTCGCATAATTGAAGTTGGGATCACGCAGCACGGGACCAGTATTGACTCCGGATTTACGGCTTTTGAGCCGTTTGACGTATATTCTGCAGCTCTTATTAGTTGCTTCGTGGTTTCCGTAACAATTGACGCACACCAGGTCGTCATAAGTCTTTGCCTAGGCTAGAACCAGTCCAGTGAGGCTTGCTGCATCTACCGCATCTGGACTCCTTGGTGCAATAATTTTTGGTATGGTCAAATCCAAAGCAACGGTAACATTGGCGCATGTCAATATTCTTTCTCGGCATCTCCACTCTAACTCTTTGCCGACCGACTTTATTGACCTTTGGAGCCTCCCGATTATTGTGGGCCTTTTTGAGATCTATAAACCAAACATTCTGGCCTGGGGCTTTGGATGGAGCAGTTTCAGAGGGGTCCTCAACCAGTGATTTTGACTTCGGATTGTACATATTCACCACATAGTGCCCTTGAGAGGTGAATGCAGTTTTAATTTGCTCGGTAGGGGTGGATGCAGCCAAGTTGCATACCACAACTCTAAAGGCTCTGTCCTCAGGCAGGCAGAAGTGCGTATATTGGAGGTTTACTTCCGAAAGCTTTTTTGTGATGGCTCTGTGGGCATCAGAGTCACGAGCGTATATGTGTAAATTGCCATTACGAGCAACCTTAAACTCGTATGAGTCAGCAGTAACCGCCGAATTGAGAAGCCTCTCCAGGGCTGGTACATCACTGATGGCCAGTACTGTGATTTGGCTAGGCTTTGGCGGTTTTTTTTCCGCTGGTACTTAAGTCTGTATCTCTCCATCTTTGTCGATTTCGTCCTGGGGAACGTCCATGTCGGGATCAACGTCTGCTTGACTAAAATCTAAATTTGCAAGAGCGGCAGACCGATTTTTTGCAAGTACCGTAGGTCTTTTATTCGCAGTTTTGGGTGCGTCAGGTGACCTTCTTTTTTTTGGCGAAATTTTCTGCCAGGTGACTGCTGCCGGCTGGTACACAGGCATGTTAACGTTTTTATCAGGTTGTGATAGTGAGCGACTAGTTCCTCATAACTGCTGTTTCCTTAATCCAGTTAATTGACTTGTGCCGATGACCACTGTTGGCTGGTTGCAAAATGAATAAACTTCTCCAGATGAACAAGTAGCCACCTAACATGCGGCTGAAGTTGAAGCTACCGAGAATGTAGCTGCAGATGTAGTGGGAACAATAGTGGCTTCGTGTACATAACCAGATGCAGTACGTGAGGTGCAACTGAGTGACACGATATTCAGGGTTTTTGCAATTTACTTCTTTACTGCTCGCACTAGCGAGTTATTTCTTGCATTAATATTATATATATTATAATCATATAATATATTTAAAAAAATGGGCTTACTTTTATGGACTGTATTTTTCTTTAAACTGAATCCAATCCAATCGATGATTTTTAAGCGTGCAGATATAAGAAGCATTTGGTAAAAAATTTCAGCTTTATAGCTCTTAAGACTTCTGAGATATCGCGGTTGAAACACAGAGACAGCGGACGGACATAGCTATATCGAATCCCCTCGTCATGCTGATCATGAATATATACAGTGAAATTCGCTTAGCTGCATCCCCGCTTAGCTGCCCGTTTCGTGTATCTGTGAAATCTAATACTTTATGCCTACAGATGTTGAATTTGGTCGATTTCTTTTCGGTTTGGTGCCCCTTATGAAGTGCATGATTATAAAAATTTGGCCTTTAAATATTATATTTAACTGCCCGCGCCACCTGTGATTTTTAACGAACAGTAATAATTGTTTTCCTGAGCACTGATCAATGCTCATAGACCACGAAAAAACTCGATAAGTGTGCTGCGAATGAACTGAGAGCTTTTTGTGAACCACAGATGACAAATGCGACTCTGAAATAGCAGACAAAGTTAAACGACATTTTGGAAAATTGTTTGTGTTGTCAATTAGTAATTTTGTATTTTATAGGACATTAAGGAGTTGTCGGCAAATGCTACTTTATTGTACACAAATGATTTTCATTTTAACCTCTTTTTTTTACTTCGTCAAACAGCAGATGGGAACATGATCACTTACAAGTAATCAGAACTTTATTTTGTCAGCAGAAATGAGCTTGGCAAGTTTTCCTCAACAGTTTTGAGAAGAATTACTTCAGGACAATGATGAGATGTCTCTTTCTTCGTCCCTGCTTGCAGCTGCTAACTTTGAATCTCCAGAGCGCCGAATCAGGATGCAGTGCAGGTGGCAGAACAACTAACCGGTTAGCACCGGTTAACTTATAGGAATTTTTTACATAAAATTATAATAGCGCTTGTTTTCATCGTTATCGATACATCGATAGTAATATTTCAAGATATCTTAGTCCCAATAAATCGTACATAACTATTGCGTGATTACTTTCATTTAACGATATTACACGCTTCCTTTTTTTCTTTTTTTTTGAGTTAAATATGGTATTACAGCAGTATTTAAAGATTCCAAAATTAAAATAATAAAAATAATAGTATTACATAGATAGTTGTTTAATAACAAGGCTATACCGAGAAGTTCTTTTATTTATATTTGTGGATTCTCACTGGAGCTATCAGTTTCGCTTTCAGAAGAATAGGAATTTGGAGTTTTATATTCATCGGATGAATTATTAATATTTCTTTCAACATTCTCTTCAGCATTGTTGTTTGGACCAATTACATTTTGGGGTATACCAATTTAGATCTTTAGCATTTGTGGGTTGTCATGCTGAGTACGAGTATCTTATAGTCGGAATATAGCGTTCTTACTTGTTTGTCTTAGATATAGGGCGCCTATTTCGTCTAAAATGATTATCTAGGCTATCTTTATTGACTTTGCGAATAATCTGACCATAATTGCATTTATTACAAATCTCTTTAAATATTACAGGATCATGAACATTTGATTCGGGTAATAATATTGCGTTTCTATCGAAGTAATACTTCTGCTTCGCTTTTTCTGTTTAATTTTAATTTGTCGTTTTAGTTTTCGATGGATATCCAACATAGTTAAATCGTTTTTGAAAGGTGTTTACAATATGAGTAGCCAATTTACTATTTAATTGATCTACCATTAAATAATTTGAATAAGCATCATAGATAGAAATAAGACTATTTCCAGCATACTCAAATATATCAATTCCTACAATATAAAATGGGTATTCGGGAGTTTCATCCTGTACCATTGCTTCTTTTTGATTGATTCGTCTAATTTTTTTGCAAACTCCGCAGGCTATAATAAGATCCTTGATTTCATTTCTCATTCTAGGCCAGAAATATAGCTCTGTGGCTCTTGCGAGTGCCTTCTCTATCCCAAGATTGGACTAATGAAGTTGTTTCATGGTTTGCTCATGAAGTTTTGTTGGTAGAATTAATCTGAAGTTATATAGTAATAGTCTGTTCTCATAATGGAGTTCTGATTTAAGTTTATAAAACTGGTGCTAAAATGCGTTAAGTTTATTGTATGCAGGCCAGCCGTTCTGTACATATTTACAAATTTTTTTGTATTTGTCATCACTGTGCAAGAGTAATACATAGCCCTTGTAGTTTTCTTCACGTTTGAAAGTTCGCGAAAATCTTCCTTTTCAGGTAACTGTGCTCGAGATAAGCAATCTGCAATGAGCATGTCCTTGCAAGGCTTATAGGTTACTGTCATCTTTGAGTATCTTAGTAGAAAGATAAGCAAACATTGTGGCCGAGTAGTTACATCATCAATATCTCTTTTCATGAGGGTTTCAAGTGGCTTGTGGTCGCTTTTAACTGAAAATTCGCGGCGACAGATGTAATAGTGAAATCTTTGACAGGCAGACACTGTTGCCAGCGGTTATTTCTCAATTTGAGCCCGTTTTGTTCGCTTTTTGTCAATGTACGAGATACGAAAGCTATGGGATGGCCATTTTAATTAATGCGCGTTCTAACCCATCTTTCGATGCACCCGCTTTAATTATAACTGGCTTCGACTTGTCATAAACCTATAATACTGGATCATTTGCATTCTCAAGTTAATCTTTAAGTTCTTCTTGCTGTTTTTCATTCCACTCGAAAACTACATCGCGTCTGATAATATGCTAGTAATGTTAGTTGATCTCTTAGAGAGATTAGGAATGAGCTTGGCAAGATATTTAAGAAGACTAAGGATTCTCAGGACATCCTGTTTATTTTCCGGCGTCTTAATATTTAGGATTGCTTCTCAATGCTTGTTCTGTGGTTCGACAACTCATTCAGGCAGAATATGACCCTTTAATTCAATTTGTGTTTGTTTAAATTGAACCTTAAGCTTATTACATTTTACATGGTTTTCTTGTGCGTGCTTTAATACTGACAACAAAATGTCATCATGTTTTTCTTCTGTGCCCATAATACCCAAATCATCAAAATACTCTATTACACCTGGTATATCACCAAAAATTTGTATCATGTTACGCTGAAACATTTCAGGGGCACTATTTATGCCAAATGACACGCGATTGAATTTAAAACGGCCAAAGGGAGTCATAAATGTCGTAAGATCTGAGCTTTTCTCATCTAACTCCATCTGCCAGAATCCACTGGATAAATCTAATACTGTAAACAGATTGTTCGCATTTCACTTGTAAAGGCATTAATTGTAGGAATGACAAAATGCTCGCGTTTGAAAGCCTTGCTTAAAGGTTTTGGGTTTAGGCACAGTCGGAGTTCCCCATACGATTTTTCCGCCATTTGTAAATTAGTCTGTTGGGTATGTTACAGGTGAAAAGATTTTATCTTTGACCAAATGTGTTAATTTCTTTTCCAAAGGATGAACGCTGTGGAGCCCTCATTTTATAATTTAGTGTTGCATCCTATTTTAGGATGATTGATTGTTTAGAATAAAACTTTCCTAAGGCTTCAAATAAAAAGTTAAGCTGTTCTACGAATTCTTACTTGGTTTTTGGCAGACTGCTGATTGAATCAATATTTAGGCATTTAATAAGCCCAAAATCAATTGAGGTTTTAAGTCACAGTATCGGTTCTCGTCCATTATCCTCTACTAAAAATGACGCTTTTCTACTTATGCCGATTTTTTCATCAAGACATTATAGTTATACCATACCACAATTCTTAATCCTGTTCTTGGCCGTTACAAATACTAGTTTTCAAACACTAACTAACTTAATCGGGATACAGTTGACATCGGCCAGTGTGTCAACCTTAAATGATACATTTGGACTTTGTATTTTATAAGTCTTCATCCACTTTTCCTTGCTTGACCCACACTCACTTATTCTGAAAAAATCATCACCATTCCTTTGGTACCTGTTTTCTTTAAAACTGCGTTTACCTGTTCCATCTAGTAGAGCTCCTACAGATTTCTTGTTGTCATTCTTTTTGGGTGATGCTTACTTCCCTGTTATTGTCATCCTTTGGCTTTCGTTGCTTGCAATACTTCTCAAAATGGCCAACTTTGCCACATGTATGGCATGTAATCCCAAGAGCTTCACATTCTTACCGGTGATCGGAATTAAACTCGGCTCCACAATTGAAACAGCGGCACACAACCGCATATACTGCTTCTGGTCCCTCCTTAATAACATTCAACTTTTCATTTCCATGCACCAAGGCTGTATATTTGGTAGCTGCTTCAAATACTCCGCATTCGATTATTAGATCCACCAGTGATTTGTTCCTGTGTTCCAACAGCTTGACCTGCAGCTGTTTGTTATTTCCTCCAATTATAATCCAATCGCCAAGAAATCGATCCTCATAAGATTTTCCACACTCGCATTTATATTCACGGTGTTTAATCTGTTTCCTCAACTCCGCTTCAAAGTCCGCGAAGGGTTGACCTTCACTTTGAAAAATGTGGTTAAATTTCTATGATTCCACAGTGACGTTTTAAAGTGGAACGCAATAGTTGTCGAAGGCATGGAAAACCTGTTGAAACGTCCGAGTATAGGATATAGACTTGCCACTTGCATTTGTCTGCTCACTACCCTAAGATACCAAAATATTTCCAGCCATGTCGTTTGCAGTCCCATTTTTAGGAACTTATTTCAGTTGCTTGTTTTCCCGCCAACCACTAAACGGCAATTTTCTTTGGTTCAATGTCCGCCAGTTGCGATCGTGTACATAAGAAATGCACTTTTCCACTTTGGCCACTCATTTGGCAAGTCCCCGCAATCGATCTCTGGCAAAGCACGTTCCACTGAACTCATTAAGAATATTTAAATTATGACACCACGTAATAATTATGTATGTGACATAATTATAAAAAAATTATAATTGCGCTTTGTTCATCTCTTTTTATCGTCGTCTCTTAACATCTATTTTTATCGTTATCGTTACATCGATAATAATATTTCAAGACATCTAGTGCGTATTTACATTCATTTGACGATATTATTTCAGCCTTCACATACTAAAAACATCTTACCTTGGATCTGACTTTTGCAATGTGTTTGGAGCCTTTTAAAATGCATCAGTGTCATTTGCAAATTTCTCAACAGCATATAGTTAGCTGCAAGGTGGCCCTTAACAGATGGCAGATTCGTTCCAAAATCTTTCATTTTCACCCAGATCTTCCATGTTCACCATAATTGGTAGTATCATTTGAAAAATTAGTGATTACACAGCGTTCGAACTATAAGTAGGGATATTTGATTGAAATTATGACCAGGACTTCAACATGTACAATCCTGTCTCTTTCTTCGTCAAATAATTTTTTCCACCAAGTATTTTGATAGAAATTTTCATGAAATACCCTTTTTTTGAAAATAGTTTAGTTTTAATGCAAATAACATTGATCCCTGCATTTTCAATAATATTTTTGATATGTGTTGTATTAATATGTTAGCCTTGCAATTGGGCAGAAAAATTAAAATTTCTGGTGAAATCCTGTCAATCATAATAATCCTAACACTTCCATTTCAAACTATGAACAAAGTCTTGTCAATATCCTCGATTTAGCGAATGGTGAGTCAAGTTTAATCAGTGTTGTATAGTATTATTAAGCACCTAACTAAGCAATAGAAGATAAACCGACATTTATAAGTGAACTGTTAAACTGAAGTGTTAAGTGTTTTTGTTAGAATAGGACGAATAAAACGATGTTTTTCAGCAACTTTTTTTCGCTTAGCTGCCCGGAAAACTTTGTTTCATAATTGCGGGCAGCCAAGCGAATTTCACTCTATATGATCAGAAATGCGTTGCAAACTCCATGACAAAACAAGTTGGAACGCTATAGTCGATATTTCGACTATAAGATACTCGTACTCAGCATTTATAAAATTTCCGATACCCTCGAAAGTGTGCAACACATTATGATTTTTTTTTATTTTTGGGGTGGGGTGCTCTTATACAAAATGTTTTTTTTTTTATGTTTTTGTCTACAACTATTATCTGATCATAACGAAATTCGGCAAATCGGTAGATTATGTGCTAATGCATATAACAGTTTCAACTAAATGCGGTAAAATTTGTGAGAGATATTAGGATTTTATCGATTTGCTGTGCGGGAGGGGGTGTGGCAAAATTTTAAAACAAACTTGATGTGACGCCCCACAAGACGAGTCTACGTGAGAAATTTCGTGACCCTAGCTCTTATAGTCTCTGAGATCTAGGTGTTTTTATGGATAACGTTTGTATCGATTTGCGAGGGTAGGAAGAGGCGGGGCAAAATTTTAAAAGAGGAGTGTACATACCTAATTTGGTGGCTCTAGCTCTTATAGTCTCCGAGATCTAGGTGTTCATACAGATGGACAGACGGACATGGCTAGATCGACTCGGCTGTTGATGCTGATCAAGAATATATATACTTTAAGGGGGTCGGAGACGCTTTCTTTTGCCTGTTACATACATGCATACAACTGCATTTATAAAGAAGACATTCTAGTAAAAATATTTCAGAAGTGGTTGAAGATCACATGTCTGGAAAAAAAACTTTATATTATTCCGGTTATTTTATTCATTATTATTCATTATTCATCATTATTCAAGGTTATTTAAAAACGATTCACATCTCCAAGTCGAGGTGCTTACAATTGGTATAAAGCTGGTTCAAAAAGAATTAAAAAATTATTTAAAACAAAAATGAAAAGCGATTTGGCTATTACTGTGGGACTTGGCTTGATTGCCCTACCAAGTGCTTTTGCATTGGCCTGTTTGATGATTTAATGACTTTTGCTTTAACTTTAAAGCTACGCAACGAGAGCATTGGTAATTCATATCCGGATGCAGTTTGCCTTTAATAATACTTCCAGGTGGAACGCAAGGAGACAAATCACTCGAAAGCATTTTGATTCCTGGTAACAGGCGTTTAGTAGTTGGAGTGACAATTACTTTAATACTGTTGTTGTAATTATAATAATAAATAATATTGTGTTTTTATACAAAATGTTCTTATACAAACTTAAAACTTGATATTGACGCCCCACAAGGGGAGTCTAAGTACCAAATTTGGTACCTCTAGCTTTTATTGTCTCCGAGATCTAGGTGTTCATACGGACGGACAGACGAATGTGGCTCGGTCGACTCTGCTGTTTATGCTGATCAAGAATATATACATTTTATGGGGTCGGAGACGCTTGTTGTGCCTGTTATATACATTTGCACGAATACAATAAACTCGTTTATTCTACTAGATTACGAGTATAAAACTGTATGGCGATCTTTACAATTATTTAGGCACCTCCATGCAACCTTTAACCTAATTTTAGACCCACTTACAGTTGGACTATTGCAAAATGGTTTCTTAGTGCGTGCCTAGGCCATGAACTACACCTAGTGTACAAATTTAAGCATCCTACCTTATTCAGTCAGTGAGTCAGTAAGTCAGGACAAAGACTTTTATATATAACAAGAAAGGAAGTCTAGCTTCGGCTTGCCGAAGCTTATATACCACTCACATTGTAAATATATAGCCTATCAAATCTGGTTTGTGGGCGTTTGGCTACATTGGATACAAGGGATACAAGACGAATTTGTTTTAATTTGGATGAAAAACAGAAAAGTTATGCTACTAAGTGTTCATTCCGGAACAATCGGTTATATGGTAGCTATATGATATAGTTGTCCGATTTTTATCAGATCAGGCCAGTTGGCGTAGGGAGTCCTCAAATGGATACAAACCGAATTTGGTGTGATATGGAAGAAACACATTAAAGTTATGCTCTTAAGTGTTAGTCCGATTTGGATAAAACTCGAACTTAACCAGCGCGCAGACAAAAGAAACATCTGGAAGCTTTTAAGACTACTGAGATATTTGTGTTGAAACAGACGGACAGACAGACAGACGGACATGGTTATATCGATTCTCTTTGTGATGCTGATTAAGAATATATATATTTTATATAGTCGGAAGCGCTTCCTTCTATGCGTTGCAAGCTTTCTGACATAATTTAAATACCATTTTGTGAATGGCGCCTAATCTATTAGACCGATCGTTATGAAATTTGTACTGTATACTAATACGGACTAGGGGAAGGCCGAAGGCTATATATTGTTTTAAAAATTGACGTGAAGCCGCCACGTCATATAGGCGAAAATATAAATTTGTCATATCTTTGCACTTATTGGACCGATTGCAATGAAGGGCTTACAGTATGCAAGATATTGACCACGGAAATATCAAGGGCTATATATTGCATTGGAAAAGGAACGTGGCACTGCCCCCTTATACAGGCGATAATAAAAGTTTGTCATATCCTTGCACCTATTAGACCTTTGCAAGGGCTGCATATATACCGATTGCAATGCAATTTTTACAAGGGCTAATGGCTAAAATTTGAAAAAATTCAAAATATTTGCCAGCATTTCCAACAATCTGATACTCAAATACTCAAAATTAAAGTCTTACTATACATATCAATCATCAGACCAATAATTATATATAGGACAACAATCCGGCTCTTAATGTCCAATGTCCCCGTTATACATGGAGAGATTCAGACTATTGGAAAGAATGATTCTAAAAGCTTGCATTTTATTTTACAGACCCCAGACGGTAACTTCGCAAAACTCTATTCTGACAACAAACTTTACTATGCAGCAAGGATAGATAACCAAATCATAAATCTAACATTTTATGAAAGCGATCTCTACTTCGAGCGATCCATTCGTAATGGATTACCGCCTACCGAATCTTTTATCTTCTTAGATAAAAGAGGCTTCATTCAAGACCCCAACGGCACTCCAATTATATACCACATTTTGAGGGAAGCGAATAAAATGTTGATACAGTCAAATATATTTAGTTAGTCTAGGAAACAGACTAAACGAGTACATTGTATTCGTGCATATGTATGTAACACGCATCCACAGCCGAGTCGATCTAGCCATGTCCGTCCGAATACGAAGATCTCGGAGACTATAAAAGCTAAAGTCACCAAATTTCGTATGTAGACTCCCCTTTTGGGGTGTCACAATAACTTTTTTTTTTTTTAATTTTACGATGCCCCCGCAAATCGATAAAAAAAAACCTTATATCTTTCACAAATTTTACCGCATTTAGTTGAAACTCGTTTGTCTGTCTATTAGCACATAATCTACCGATTTGCCAAATTTCATTAAGATCGGATAATAAAAACATTTTGTGTGAGAGCACCCCACCCTCAAAAAGTGTTGCATACTTTCAAATGTTTCGAATATAAAATAAACAAGAAGGAAAAGGTAGATTCGGCTTGCCAAAGCTTATATACTATTTACATAGTAAATATATAACCGATCTACAACAAATCTGAATGAAGTGGGTACAAGGCATACACGACGAATTTGTTTTAATTTGGATAATATACAGAAAAGTTATGCTCCTCAGTGTTCATTCTGGAATAATCGGTTATATGATAGCTTGATCTAGATCTTGATCAGAACAGGCCAACGGACGTAGCCCTTTAAATGGATGCAAAACCGAACTTGGTTAGATTTGGATAAAAAACAAATAATTTATGTTCCTAAGTGTTCATTCCGGAACAATCGGTTATATGGGGGCTATAAGATATTATTGTCCGATCTTGATCAGATTAGGTCAGTGGACGTGGGGCTTCTTCAAATTGATACAAACCGAGTTTGGTTTGATTTAAAAAAAAGAACAGAAAAGCTATGCTCATAAGTGTTCATTCCGGAACAATCGGTTATATGGGAGCTATATGAAGTAATTGCCTGATCTTAATCAGACCTAGCAACTGAACGTTTGGTTTATTTAAATTATGGGAGCTATATGATATAGTTGTCCAATCTGTATAAAACTCGAACTTGAGCAGACTGCAGGCAAAGGAATCATCTGGTAAATATTTCAGCTTTGTAGCTGTTAAGATTTCTCAGATTTTTGTGTTGAAACAGACGGTCTATGCGTGGCGAACTTCCTGACAAAATTAATATACCGTTTTGTATCTTATAGTCGGAATAACGACTATAGCGTTCTTACTATTTTTTTACACTCGTACTCCAGTAGAGTAAACGCGTATACTGTATTCGTGCAAATGTATGTAACAGGCAAAAGGAAGGGTCTATCATAAAGTATATATATTCTTGATGAGCATCAACAGCCGAGTAGTTCTAGCCACGTTCCTTGACCTTGACCTCGGAGACTATAAAAGCTAAAGAGACCAAATTTGGTATGTAGACTCTCTGATCAAGTTTGTTAAAATTTTGCCTCTCTCTCTCTATTTTCTATGAAGTAGCCAAATTTTAAAATCGGTTACAAAACAACGTCAGAATTAGCATTTACGTTTTATTCATTTTTATAATATACGTCCAGCTATCGTGAATAAAAATATTTTTGTCTCCCTCCCTCTAACACATATGCTTGCGGCTGCTTCAATAGGTAACCTGAACGTGCTTGTAGCTTAAAAGGTAGAAGGGGGATATAAGCAGCTGCTGCTAGCGAATTTTTTGCATTATTGGGATATGAGCAAACGAAATTCAATTAAATATATTTAAAGATGTGTTATTGTTCTTATTATTATTGATATTTATGATAAATGTCTTTAACAAAATATTTACATATGTACATTTTCGGTGCTTTGCCTTTCCTTGTCCAGTTTTTGCTATTGACTCAGTCAACGGACATAAACAAATTTCTAGGCACTCGTTTGTTCATTAATATAACAGATCGCAGTCGCGTGATATTTGCTGCATCTATATACCAAACTTTTACATAGCTTTTTTATTAGGTACAGGGTATAACAACGAGCGCTGCCTTTCCAGACGCAATTTATTTATGTTTCTTTCGGGCACGTTGGAAATCGAACTTTCCTCTTTTTCTTGCGGTATACGAAATGTAGTGGCGCCAAAAACTTCATATGAGTGAGAGAGATAGCTTGTTCTACTTGGGACTGGAACTATAATACAAAACCATAATACAAAAACGAAAAAACCGTCACGAGTATTTGCGCGCTTTGCGCATTATCAGCAATATATCAAGGCACCTAAAGATTATGCGTTATACGCTTGCATGTATGTTTTGCATCTCACTTGTATAGATTGTCAAATACACTGATAATACACTGTCGGGCTGAGCATTGCGCTTCATACATATGAGAAACTAGAAAATACATGATAGAAAAAGCGTGGACAAGCACAACAAAACAGCATATAGTCATATGCTGTTGCTTAGTGCTGTGCCTGTATGCCTATTTTACATCTGTTAATATGTAATTAATTCTGAAACCTTAGCTCATGGAACTTGAACGCCAAATTTTCTATCTTTAATCCATGGGTGAGATTCGGTTCAAACCTGTGACCCGGAGTCACCTAACAAATTTTTGGATTTACAGCCCTGATAAGTATATTTGTTTCAATGGAAGCCTGATACTAATCAAGTTCAATTAATTTTCGGTAAAACTATTACTCTGACGCAGCTATATGATATCAAAGCCTAATCGGGATAAAATTTCATCAACGGACGTTGATGCATTAAAATCATGTACACACCAAATATGGCTCAATCCGATTACCAAACAACAAAGAAAATACATAGTTACTGTCGAGATTCGTCGACAGTTAAATATCTCGTACCTAGAAAACTGCTACACTATATAGCCAACGGCTCCTGATCAACTTCGGTCAACGGGCTTAGGGCCTCCTAAAACGGATACAAACCCAATTTGGTTCGATTTGTATGAAAAGCAAAAATTTTGTGTTCATTCTGAAAAATTCGATTCTATGGGGCAACATGATGTAATTGAATGATCTGAACAAAATTTGCGCAACAGACGTGGGAACTCCTAAAACCAAATTTGGATCGATTTAAATGGAAAACGTATATTTTATGTTCCTTCTGAAAAAATCAGTTTGGGTTAAATATGTGCAGTTCAATTCGAGTAACCAAAAAAGTTATGAAGTTAAGTTAAATACATACACTAAATTGGACGAAGGGTTAAAATGGAGCTACCGTAAAAAGTAGGCGTGGCAAAATATAAAACAAGCTCTAGAACGCTATAACATACTCGTACTCCGCATTTATTCAATATTATATGCTGATACATATACAAACCGAGTTTCAACTGAATGCGTTAAAATTTGTGGAAGATATAGTTTTGTTGTTTGTGGGGGCGGGAGGGCGCGTGGCAAAATTTAAAAACAAACTTGATCTGACGCCCCACAAGGGGAGTCTACACACCAAATATATATATATATATATATATATATATATATATATATATATATAAGTTATGGGGTCTTAGACGCTTCCTTCTGCCTGTTACATACATTTGCACGAATACAATATACTCGTTTACTCTATTAGAGTACGAGTAACAAAGAACAAATATAATGACATATTAATAAAGAGGCTATGCCGCACTACATAATCAAATAGAATTTGCCCATGGGCATACAGCACCAGTGCGTAGATTTTCTGTTTTCATAGATTTTAGACAAACATTTTTAAAACGTTATTTTTGGCAACGCATAATTGCCCTCAAGCATACAAAGTTGCTAATGTTATCAATGAAATAGAAGTAGAACAGACCAAATAATGATAATACTTATCATTATAATCGTAGTGGTAATGCAACTTGCAATGAAAATTTACAGATTTCATAAAAAGCAAAGTATCTATCTGAATTAGCATCATTATATACAAAAAAAAATTTGTTTAAAGATTGTCACCTTAATAATAAAGTTTACATAGCTTAAATTGTCCAAGCAAACCATATGCATAAGCACCATATTTGTCCCTACGTCGCCGACATGATGAACATTTTCAAAATCTAGTTTCATATAGATACATATTTATATTTAAAGAAAATCACGATGATCCTGCAGGGGTGCTCATCCATGTACCAATCGTACCACAAGCCAGAGAAGAGACAACTGAGACGCCGACTAAAGCATACCCATACCAGAAAACCACAATGAGTACGACGTCACAATCTTATGTGATTTCACGAACTACCTTGTAACAATACCATCCCATTCATCATATTATTCGTATCTATGGCGGACGTAGGTACAGAATATATTAACATAATCTTCATTGATAGCAGGGCATTGCCCATTCGAGCTAAAATAAAAAACGTTATTTTACGTTTCTACAATTATTTTCTGATCTTAATGAAGTTTGGCAAATCGGTAGACTATGTGCTTATACATATATAAATCTGTCAAAAATTGTGGGAGATATAAGGCTTTTCTCAATTTGCGGGGGCAGGAGGGAGCGTGATCAACCTTGATCTGCGTGTACCCTAGAGGAGTCTACATACCAAATTTTGTGAATGTAGCTTTTATTGTTTCGAAGATCTAGAATAAATGTATTTATGGGGTCGGAAACCCTGCCTGTTACATACATTTTCACGAAACTCGTTTTGTATATGTATTAGCACATACCGATTTGCCAAATTTCATTAAGATCGAATAATAATTTTAGACAAAATTAAAAAAAAAAAAAAAACATTTTGTATGAGAGCACCCCACCCCAAAACAAAAAAAAAATTACTTTTGAGTGTTGCGAATATTGAATGAATAACGAGTACGAGTATGTTGTAGTCGGAATATCGACCATAGGGTTCTTACTTGTTATACTGGTACTTTAGTAGAGTAAACGAGTATATTGTATTCGTGCAAATGTTTGTAACAGGCAGAAGGAAGCGTCTAAGACCCCATAAAGTATATATATTCAACAGTCGAGTCGATCTAGCCATGTCCGCCTATATGAACACCTAGAACTGGGAGACTATAAAACCTAGAGGCACCAAATTTGGTGTGTAGACTCGCCTAGTAGAGCGTCAGATAAAGTTTGTTTTAAAATTTTGCCACACCCCTCCCTCCCCCACAAATTTAATAAACATTATATCTCACAATTTTTGACATCTTTATTTAAAACTCTGTTTGTATATGTGTCAAATTCGAGGGTCTATCCGGGGCACTATCGTTAACATTCATTGCGCGTTATAAGATTTGTGAGTTACGAAAGCCGTCTTAGTGAGGCGTATGAATGTGCATAGACGGTCGAGCAAGCCCTTAGATGAGCCCTTAGGAGAGGAGTTGCTTAAATGTTTAACAACAGCGAATGTTAAACTTTCGTGGGCATCTTTCCTTTTCTTCGCACTTATTGAAATACCAATGGTGCTATCTCATATAAACATTTAAAGAGACGCAAGGTGCCCACGGAATGTAGACGAGCATTTAAATAAGAAGCAGAGTTGACGGCCTATCAGTTTGTCTATGGTGAAACAACCTGCAACTGCTGTGCGTGAATATTGCCATCTAGGATCATAAAATGTGACAATAAACATGCAGCTGTGCAGAATTTGATGGCAAGCCAAAAATACACTGAGAATACAATCAAGATCCGACACGACCATTGTGCCATTTACACGTCCTTGTGTAACCATCCCTATGCGTCAAGAAATAGATCCTACACAAAGTAATACAGCTTTAATTCACTCGTTAAATAATATTATCCATTGCGACATCTTTACATATACCTGTTCTGAAAGTTCTCTCTTCTCTGCATTACCACTTATCTTTCTTTATTCAACGAAAACTACATAACTCATATCAATACAGTCACACCGACGTTTTCAGTATGCTATTCACTATGCTTACTTTTCCACGAAGATATCCAATAACCAAAATTAAATTTCTCGAATGCAATTTCTCAGAAATCCCATTTCCTATACTCAGTCTCCCCGATTTTTGAATTTCCCGCTTTCAATTCCTAAACAGTCCCATTTCTCAACAGCACGGATCAAGAATCCCAATTTCTACAATTCCAGTTTACACTAATGCAATTCCTTAACAATATCAGTTTCTCTAATTCAATTTCTCAACAACATCAGTTTCTCTAAATCAATTTCTCAACAATACCAGTTTCTCTAATTCAATTTTTAACAATATCATCTTTTTGTTGCCCGACTCACCACACAAAGTCTCGACTAGACTCTTTGTTCCCCCTGAACGGATTAATCGAATCTGGAATCCTCGTTCCAACCTGGATTCTTCATCACACAAAGGCCTTTTCGTTTCACAAAGCCTCGACTGGAAACTTCGTTCCCCCTGAACGGAACATCGGTACTTCTGACCGGCTCACACTCTGTATCAACTCAATCAACTTTCCATCTAAACAGGCAAATTCAACTCTTTTGCACTGATATTGACTAACCTACTGTCTATTTTTTATATCATCATGGCATCCATATGGTTACGGAAATATCAACTCGTATCGATCCACATCAAGAGCCTTTCATATAATGAACAGACATCTAAATTTAGTATCTAACTTTGTTTTATGCCTTTCCTTACTTTATTGCAGCATTTGCTTTATCATCTAGATTTGTTATAAACAGCAATATCTTTCATATTCTTAGATACTTAACTTCACACACTTCTCTAATTCAATCTGTTGCACAGTATTGCATTGTGAAATCAAAACCCAAAAGACAAGTCTCTTTACCCATTAGAAGTTTGAAGGTACCAGCTCCAGTTGCATGGCAGAACGTACTATTAAAAGCAAGCATTACTTCTCTGAGATTCTACTAAAATCGTTGGGCTCATTCAACAACAGTTAATAACATCTTAAGTATGTTCATCATACGCTAAACCTGACCATTAGCACGACTAGCTCCTGTAGCAATGTTTTGTGATGAACAGAATTCGGAAAGTCCTGAGCTAAATACTCTTAATGGCAATGATTCGGGTCGGCATCCCAAACAAAGAAATGGATAATTTCATAGCCGACACACAGCTCTCAGAATCCAATTTGAGGATATAAAACAAATTAACAAACAGTAAAGATCACTCACTTTTATAGTTTAATATTTCAATGATATCAGTATGTACGGTGTTCCAAGGTATATTCGCTTTTGGAATGTAGAGAAGCTCCATCTGAATTTTTCGCACATACCTTTTCATTTTAGCAAATAATAGTATGAACTGAGCTGAACTGAGCGTATAATCGATTTGCGAACTTCATTTATTGCTGGCATGGTACTACCGGCAAACAACGGTTTATATTATTCCTTCAAATATTTCGAAACAATAAGCTGAACCTCACTTGTCTTTAGCAAAATTGAGTTTGCTGACAATAACAATAAGATCTGAATCAAGCCACTATTTAGCCAAAAGTTAATCACTGAAAATTTCTGTCAATCTTACTCTCGTTTCAGAAATTTTGCATCTTATAATTAACCTGAGTTCCTTCCCGATACAATCAGTATATACCACAAACTCACGACACAGCAGATAGTGAGGGAAAAGCTTTATGGCTTCGACAACTGCATAAGTTTCCATTTGGTAAGAATGGTGTCTAGACAGCGGATGAAGTTGTGTTACTAAAATTTTCCATTACAAAAGAACTACCATCGATTCGATACAACAACACAGCACCATAAAAGTAGGAGAGTAGGTAAAGATTATAGAAACTATTTCATTTGTAAGAATGTCGCTTTACATGTCAAATAAAATTTTCCTTTGCTGATGTAAAAGAATAATGGTTTCCGGGCACACATTTTACCAAAATATGAAGCCACACCAATGCATTATCTCAGCCTACTATCTGACCCCGGTGGATGTAAAGAGCTTCACTTGGGTTCGGCTTTGTCTCTTCAGCTCGCATCTCATAATCCAAATACCGTACAGGAGTTTTTCAGAAATCTACACATCATACTGTTAAACAATAATCTACTTCCATTCAAAATATCTAGAACAACTCTTGATCTTTCCAGGCTCAACTCAACAGTAACTATCACCACAATAATATCATCCATGTAAACAACAATAACAACAACACTCACAACATCACACTGCATTTTTCATACCAAACTCGAAATCTTTAAAAACTTGTATTGCCGGTATAGCATTTTATGATAACCACTAGTCATGTCTAAGCAAGTTAAATAATTAACACTACATAGTCTGGCAATCGTAAATAGGCAGCAAGGGGTGTTTGTCATAAACGGTATCTTATTTTAACTTTCTATGAACACAAGGTCAGTGAGAACCAAAATAGAGCCGATACACTGTAAACAATTGGGTCGAATAAGGTTACATTTTAATAACTTACTTATTTTAGACCGAACAAGTTGTTTTCCTTTAAGTCTGAGTCTATACGAACGTCGCCGCACCATTCGATTAAAACTAATTAATTTTAATTTTAATACTAGCGACGGTACAAGGGGTTCTTTAATAAATACTGCAGAACATGATTCAAATTCAAGTAATTTAATGAACTTATCTTTGTCATTATCAATCAATCAAACTCAGCAGCAACATTAACAAGGTTACGTGATATTTCATGCATTGCACAAATACTATAAGAACTCGATTGTATAATTTCAAATTGATCATAAGAAAGAGCAAAACATTCAAGCCTTGCCCAAGAATCTCTCGTCCAACCACAATATTACTTTGCAACTCTTTACCTTTACTGTATTGAATAGTATTTCACAATATCTTAATTTCCATAAACATTGCTCAAAACTGATCAATTTTTACCAACACTCTCTGATCAGCAAACATTCAGATTCATGGTCAATATCGGACAGATCATACCTCGTTATGCCAATACTTCTCTGACACAAAACACTGATTGATATTCCTCTTTCCTTCGCTTGCAGTCAGATCCAAAAATTTCCACGGCGCTAGCGTTGCGTTTGTTTTCCCATTTCGTCACTATGCCGACAGGCATTTGCCATTCACCAGCACCAAAAAAACATCGGCGATTTTTGGCAAATTAAAACCAATCCTGTATAACTTAGTTATTTAAAAAGATGGCCAACTTTGATTTTAGGCATTGTTTTTGTAGGCCACTTTCTGATGTCAAATTCGAGGGATTACTTCAATTCAAATCCGAGTTCACGGTACTACTATAAGTAACCGGTGCACAATCGTTAACATTCATTGCGCGTTATAATATTTGTGATTTACTAAGGCGTATGAATGTGCATAGGCGTGCGAACAAGCAGAGACTATGAACATCAACCACCAAATTTCACCTAAGCGTGGTCACAAATTGTTCCCATAAGCTGATTAATGGTGATATTGACTTCGCCGTCTTTAATTAGCCAAATCAGTTTTTGTGTTCCTCATAGAACTACTAGAAATTATGTTCCTATCTATCTTCAGCACTGTAATTTAAACTATCTCCTGCATGAACCTTTTCGTGTCCTTTGTTGTAACTATAACAATCTATTTAACTTTATCTCTAATAACGCCTCCCTAAACTCAAACAAAACATCTATACTAACGCATCTAGCTAGTAGATAATGTAAATGGTTTATGGTTTGTTGTTTTTTACTCTCATTGAAAGTGAGCGAGCGAGTCCGCGTTTTTTTCCGTCTTCGCGATTCATGTCGCTGCGGCCCTCGGCTTGTTACGCGCGAAGCCCAGGCTAGAAACTCCCACCTCCCGCCCAACCAGCCGAGGGGCGCAGCGACACGAATATATATATATATATATATATAAATGTTATGTTCGTAAGTGTTCATTCTGGAACAATCGGATATATGGGATTTATATATATATATATATATATATATATAAATCCCATATATCCGATTGTTCCAGAATGAACACTTAGGAACATAACATTTCTGCTTTTCTTCCAAATCAAACCAAATTCGATGTGTATCCATTTGTATGTACGCGTTTTAGGAGCCCCACAGCTGCTGACATATTTTGATTCAGATCGGCATACTATATTATATAGCTCCCATATAATCGATTCTTTCAGAATGAACATTTGGTAGCAGAACTTCTTTGTTTTCCATTAAAATCATCCAACTTCGGTTCGTTTTCATTTGTTTGCTTTGCAAATGTTTGCTTATAAAATTTGATCTTGATCGGATCTTTACATCATATGGCGCCCATATAACAGATTGTTTCGGAATGAACACCTAGTAGCATAACTTCTTTGTTTTTCGTACCCATCTGAGGAGCCCCCACCCCCGATGATTTAATTTGATGCAGATCGCATTACTATTGTAGGCAGCTGGCGTAGAAGAAGGAAATTAATAACTTAAATGAGGTTTTCAATCAAAAATATACCCAAAGCCCTTCCCCGATATTCGTTATACTGTGGTAGGGTTTATTTTTGCTTTAGTGGCTTTCTAACGTTGTGCATAAAATTATTCACAATCAGCTGTTCACAAATTTGTTATGGTCAAGGGCTCAAGTTGACCTGGTGGGAATAAATTTTGTGTACAATTTTCAGTTGGAATGTGAATTTTGAACACATGCATAATTTCACAGATACTATGTGTCACTATGTGGCATGATGATAGAACTCTTGTCTAATCTGGCGCAACCAATTCGATCTGTTCGATCATTCCACATTTCCTTTTTTCATCTCGCATACAATTGTGCAAATATTCCGCGTCAGAACTTCTAATAAAAACAAGAAAAGAAGGCTAGCCGAAGCTTACCATTCACATCGTAAATGTACAACTGATCTTGATCAGATCAGACCATCGGACGTGGGGCCTCTTCAAATGGATACAAACCGAATTTGGATTGATTTGGATGTTAAACAAAAAATGTATGTTACTAAGTATTCATTCCGGAACAATGGATTATATTGTAGCTATATGATGTAAATATCCGATCTTGACCAGATCAGAGCATCGGAAGTGGCGCCTCCTCAAATGGCTACAAACCAAATTTGGTTTGATTTGAATGTAAAACAGGAAAGTTATGCTCCTAAGTGTTCATTCCGGAACACTCAGTTATATGGTAGCTATATGGATATAGTTGTTTGATCTTGATCAGATCAGAAGAACGGACGTGACGCCTCCTAGAATGGATACAAAAAGAATTTGGTTTTATATGGATGTAAATCAAAAAAGTTATGCTCTGAGTGTTCATTTCGGATATGGTCATGGACGGACGGTCATGGTTATACCGAATCGCCTTGTCATGCTGATCAAGAATGTAGATACTTTATATAGTCGCAAACGCTTCCTTCTGTGCGTTGCAAGTTTCCTGACAAAATTAATATACAATTTAGTGAATGGTATAATAAACAAAGTAATGTTCAGAGCGAAACAGTGTCAATATATTTTTACATTTGACAAGTGTTCCCTTATCAGCACCGGTGCAAATGCAACTGCGTGAACTGCTTATTATATACTGTGAATTTGCATATGTTGAATCAGTTTTAAAATTCAACATGTCCGTTTAGCAGGTATATATTGATATATAGTATAGAATAATAGTCCGATCCATATCATAAATGGTTAAATGTTTTAATTAAGCAAGCTCGAGGTTAAAGTGAGTGAGAAACATCGATAATTTTCCGGTTAAGCCTTTTCTTATATTGAATTCCAACACTCAAACAAAAAAAATAATTAAGAACGCTTTGATCGATATTCCGACTATAAGATACTCGTACTCTCTATTTATTTTATAGTCGACACACTCAAGAGTATGCAACGCCCTTTTTTTGGGATGGGGTGCTCTCATACAAAATGTTTTATTACGTTTTTTCTACAATTATGATCTGATCTTAATGAAATTTGGAAAATCGGTAGATTATGTGCTATACAAACCGAGTTTTAACTAAATTCATTAAGATTTGTGGGAGATATAAGGAGTCTTATCGATTTGCATGGGCGTGACAAAATTTAAAAAAAACATTCTGACGCTCCACAAGGGGAGTCTACATACCAAATTTGGTGACCGAGTTCTTATAGTCTCCGAGATATAGCTGTTGTTGTGGATAAGGTTTTTTAATGATTTGCGGGGGTGGGAGGTTTTATAACAAACTTTATCTGACGCCCCACGAGGAGAGTCTCCATACCAAATTGGGTCTCTAGCTTTTACAGTCTCCGAGATTTAGGTGTTCATACGGACTGACAGGCGGACATTGCCAGATCGACTCGGCTGTTGATGCTGATCAAGAATATATATACCTAATGGAGCCGGAGACGCTTCCTTTTGTCTGTTACATACATTTACACGAATACAATATACTTGATTACTCTACTAGAGAACGAGTGTAATTACATAAAAAAATATCAGAATCACCACATAAGACAATAATAGAAGCTCCACCGAAGGGAACCGGATGTCTCTATGTTACCTGTCTCCTCAACTACATGAGATGCATAAGTCAAGTGTCCAGGTAGTTGAGAGTCGCAATTGGCTGGCATGCGCGATCAACTGGATGCCACTGAGGTGCAGGTGCAGGCATTAGTCCAACGGGTGCTTAAGACCGACGGCAGCGTTAGAGCACACTCACAATTTGGAGCCCGAAGTTGCCGAGATCCGACAGCTACATGTGAGAGATATGCAACTGTATCTGGCTGCACAGAAGAGCAAGAACAGCTACGATCTTTGAATGCATGATGTGATCTATATGGAGAAATAGAAGTTAAAAAACATTTTTAACACGCTATTCTTCTCAATCGCCTAAGATTCGCGATATCTTCAGTGCCAGAAAGACCATTGTTGATCCGGTTATTATTATCCACATGGAATCGGCTAGGTATAAAATTTCACTCTTACGGGCAATTGGCACATACCGGCGCGATAAAAAAAAAAAAAAAAAAAAAACAGAAGTAACATTAGAATTGATATAATTGATTGACTAAGGAGAGCATTTTGATCCTCAAAGAGAATCGTAGTGAAAGTGGACGTAATGAAAGAGAAGACGAAACTTGCATTGCACGAATAGAAGAGCTTTTGGCTTTTTTGGTATCTTTTTCTAGCTTTTTTAGAAAACAAATTGTATATCCCATAAGTTGCATACACTTGCATAGCTGCATTAATCCTCGAGTAATAGCCGTAATTGCAAGGTCACCTCTGAAAAATGCAAAATTGGGCAAATTCTAATAATCTCAAACGTTTCTCCATGGATTTTAGCAATTTACACCTCAAACGACGCAGAATTAATGCGCCTATGCAAATCGAAAAATGATACAAAAAAAAACACACGATTTTCCTAATTCAAAATTACATAGTTGCGAAACTAATGACAAATGTAAAAGTGTGTATAGATGATTAAAAGATATCATTATAAATTATTTTTAAACGCTTTAAAGATTTGGAAAATCGACTGCGGCCTTTTCGAGTTGAGAGCAAATCTGCAAGGTTACCACCGAAAAAAGCTAAACAAAATACCAAATTTTCTTTAAAAATTAAATTCCTTAAAAAAAGTTTGACTATAGAATATAAAATTTGTATGGATTTTCGTCATATGAGACCACATACCTATAAAAAAAAAGTGGTTCTCCTCAAATATCCAAATAAAATCTAATTTTTTGCCTAGTGTTATTACTATTTTCTTGGTCCCTGTCTCTATCTTTGTGTCAAAATATAACTTGCGTGCGTTTTTAATAATTTCTCTTGACTCACAAGCTGATGATCTTACCCTCCGCCTTAACTCAAGAAGTGAGTTAGAAACTGCTGCGGACCACCTGAGGTTCCTATTGAAAACATACCTTCAGGACAGCAACACTGGATGATGGAATGAGGGTAAAATACAGGGCTGCGCTCACTTGTTACAATAAACTCATTAAACAACATAGACCTGCAAAATCAATGTTTCATCTTGCATTGAGTGGGACTACCGTGGATTATTGCTTCAAAGGGCCTGTTGCACTATATTTGGTGTACCGTGCTCCACGTGCTCCTGGAAACACAGTCGGGTATCTCTCTACACTCCGAGAGAGATGCTCCTTGTTGACTCTATGACCTCTCTGATGGTCGCGGTCGCGGGCCTGAATGAGGGTCTAGGCGCAGTATCTCATTGTATATGGCACTCCAGAGGTGAGGGCCCAGGACCGGGTTTTGGGTACGCCTCCGGTAGCTTTGGTTTTTGGAGCCTCTTTTGAAGCCATCTGTTAGAAAGGTAGCATTTTACGATGAGGGTTAAGTCTACAGGGACTTCAAGTGCTCGCAGGGCCACAATGATTCGATTGCAACTCGCCGAGTTGAAAGAATTTGTAACATCGAGTGTAACGACGATGCTATATACCTTTGTGAATCGAGATAGCGTTGATTGTCGACCGCCCCCGCCTAAAGCCGACTTGGTAGTCTGATATACAGCTCCCAGTTTGTAACGCAGACTGGATACGAGCGCATAATATAGCATTTCACCAACCATATCTAAGAGACAGATTGGTTTGTATTACGATGCCTCAAGTGTATGTGTATTTATACCATTCACAAAATGGTATATTAATTTTGTCAGGAAGATTACAACGCATAGAAGGAAGCGCTTCTGTCTATATAAAGTATATATATTCTTGATCAGCATGACAAGGGGAATCGATATAACCATGTCCGTCTGTCCACCTGTCTGTTTCAACACAAAGATCCCAGAAGTCTTAAAAGCTACAAAGCTGAAATTTTTACCAGATGCTTCCTTTGTCCGCACTCCCATAAAACCAATATCTCCGGAATTAACTCTTAGGAGCATAACTTTTCTGTTTTTCATTAAATCAAACCAAATCGGACAATTAGATCATATAGCTACCATCTAATCGATTGTTCTGGAATGAGCACTTAGTAGCATAACTTTTTTCTTTTTTTCATCCAAATCAAACCAAATTTGGTTGTATCCACGTCCGCCGACCAGATTTGATATAAATCAGTTATGCATTTACAATGTGAATGGTATATAGGCTTCGACAAGTAGAAAATAGCTTTACTTTCTTGTCTTTTTTCTTTTTATTCAGAGGAAAAATATCTTAACTACAACAATATAAAAGGGACAGGAACATAACAGAACAAAACTGAAGAAAGAAGAAATGAAAAGAGAGTGGATTCTCTCCCCTGCGGTACGGCCGCCAAGCAATGCTTCGCAGGGGCGAGCGGATAAAATTAAACCCTTCCAGAGTTTCGTAGCCTCTCGGCTTTGCGTAGCTTCATCATTACCACTGCCGCAAAGTCATCAACGGCATCCCACTTCTGTATACTTTGAACCATCACTGCCGCCAGGTTAGGATGTCTCACAGGTCCTCCAATAATTTACTTCATGGCCCTTTTTTCGTCGTGAAAGATCGGACACCTCATTAAGACGTGTTCGACAGTCTCCTTTACGCCATCACCACATTGTGGCCTATCCTATCCTGCATTAGCTTATGTGTCCATCTTTCTTCCCATCTCGGCTGCCACCTGGACACGGTCCTTCTTCTAGCCCAATGACGAAGGTGCCTGCGTTGGGTCTCTGAATTCACCCGTCTACTCGGATCTTAGGTCTCATTGGCTTGGATGGCCAGCTCTCGGATTGGCACCAGGCCCGCAATCACTAGTGTCGCCTTGTCCGAGATTCTACGGAAACCGCTGCATATTCGTATTGCGCTGAGTCGATGAGTGCTCTCGTAAACTCTTATGTACGACCTTACGTCCATCGCGCTGTGCCAAATTGGAGAGATATAGACTAAGATCGACCTAGTTACACCTTGTAGAAGCATATTACGCCCCTGCGTTGGTCCGGGCGCATTCAACATGATTCGCGCTCGCTGAAGCATAACCACGTATCCAGCATAACACATAACTAACAGATTGCACATGTCGACCTGATGCTACAGGTGCCCACTTGTATGGTGGCGTTTTCTACCTTCTTTCGACTGCTTATGAGGACTGCTTTTTTGTCCGTGCTTATAGACCTGTTGCTATCTCCTCTGTTTGATGCAAATCATTGCCACTACTTCGAGTGCGACGTTGTGCGAGTACCCGACTGTCTGGGTCTCCCCTGGTAGCTCCAGCCTTAGTATGGCATAGTGCATCAGGCTGCACAGTTTCGGGCCCAGTACCGAGAATTGGCTCCTTGAAAAAGCTGCTTATTATATGAGACAAACAGGGAGGGAGGCCAATCCTTACCGCTGCCTTAAGGATTTCATCCCACCTTACGGAGTTGAACGCATTTTCTTGTGTCCAGCGTTACTACAACGCAGTATTTTTTGCCGCCTCGTTTCCAGCGAGTTCGGTTTATAGCATTTCTTGCTATATCAGTCACCGCCTTAACTGCGTCTATGGCTGATTTGGCCCTTCTAAAGCCGAACTACATCGGAAAGAGATCTCCGGCTCTCCCTCTTGCGTCCTGGAGCCTGATGTAGAGCTTTCCCAAGCTGTCGAGTAGACATGCCTGACAGGCCTGTATGTTGACGCCTCATCCGGTGGCTTACGCCATTGCGAAGATGCGCGGGCGCTCTCGCATTGCTACCTTAATTAACGGCGCTTGAGGGGTCAATAAGGCTACTATAACTGTCTGCGTGGTGGCCGAAACGTGTACTGCATAGCCCAGGTGTGAGGATACCGCCGCTACCCATTCTTTTTTTATATCTGGCATCTATCTTATCTCCACAAACTTCTCTTGCTGTACTGCGGTAATGTCAATCCCTTCACCCAGAGCAATCCCGATGTTTTCCTTTAAACGCTAAGTATTCTGCGCCTTCATATCTTTCAACTCCAGTAAGAGTTCTCCCTTCGTAGTGCGGCGTACTGTGTGACATTTTCACCTACGTCCTTTAGGCTTTCGTCGTCTCTACTGGTCACCATCTATACGATTTCACTGTTGGGGTGACGCTCACTTGTCTCTTTTGACCGGCTACATTCCATTGCGTTCCTTCATCGGAATGCTGCGTACGGCTCGATATTTTTCGATGTCGCTTTTTCACATGATGCCTTCATGCAGCTCCTTCATTTGGGCCAAAATGTCACTCATTTTCATGATCACAGGCGGGTCGACTTGTCTCGTTTACTATGGATAGGGCTTCCTCCAGTAGAGAGCACAGCTTATGTGCCATTATTTCGGCTTCTATGATATAGTCTACTCTTAGCTTCTTTGGGGAGGTGACTCTTTGGGCACCGGGTGCCAGTTTTAGGAGTCTCAGCTGCTGCGTCCGTTTATTGACTCGACGATGTATTGGCCTTAGCTCCGCCTAAAGTGGGTGATCGTAGGATCCTACAACTCTTCCTCGATCTTCACCCTTGTTATACCGTTCACAAAATGGTATACTAATTTTGTCAGGAAGTTTGCAACGCATAGAAGAAAGCGTTTCCCACTGTATAAAGTATATATATTCTAAACCAGCAAGGCAAGGTAAATCGATATAACCATGTCCGTCTGTCCGTCCGTCTGTTTCAACACAAAGATCTCCGAAGTCTTTAAAGCTATAGAGTTAATACTTTCACCAGATGCTTCTATTGTCTGCACGATGGTTAAGTTCGAATTTTCTCTAGATCGGATGAAAAGAGAAAAGTTATGCGCCTAAGTGTTCATTCCGGAACGATCCGTTAGATGGTAGCTATATGATCTAGTTGTCCGATCTTGACAATGTCAGACCAGCAGACGGGGGACTTCCTGAAATAGATGCAAGCCGAATTTGGTTTAAATTAATGAAAAACAGAAAAGTTATGCACCCAACAGTTAAATCGGTTATATGCGAGCTATATGATATAGTTGTCCAATCTGGATAAAACTCGAACTTGATCAGCGTGCAGACAAAGGAAGCATCTGCTACAAATTTCAGCTTTGTAGCTTTTAAGATTTTTGAGGTCTTTGCGTTGAAACAGACGAACGGACAGACGGACATGGTTATATCGATTCCCCTTTTCTTGCTAATCAAGAATATATATACTTTATATAGTCGGAAACGCTTCCTTCTATGCGTTTGCAAACTTCCTGGCAAAATCAATGTACCATTTCGTAAATGGTACTAAAATAAATATTTATCCTGTCTTAATTAAATTCAATTAACAAACAATGCGGAAACAAACATATCTATATGTTATAAGGATATACTTTTACTTTCATATACATCTAATGACTAATTTTCAACACAAGAGTATAACGAAGGGACTAACGAATTTCCAGACAAAATTACTAACGAAGGCTCTAAAGAATTTTCAGGCAGAACAAATTTTCATGCAGAGGTGGGCAATTGCCTACTGCCTAGGACATCGTAATGTTAAATTCAACAGTCAAACCCATTGCGAGTGGATATAGCTGGAAACAGTGGTGGTGAATGAGGATTACACAAACCGTGAGTCCCCCACCGGTCGCGTATACTGCAGGGAGTACACAGCTGCTGACTGGAAGCTGTATGGTCGCAAATGGGTGCGAGTGAGCGGAAAAACTCGTTCTCACATTCGAAAGACGTAAAGTAGTAAATGGATTGGCAATCAAAGTTGCGAATTCCTATGCAATGCAGGGCCGGTTCGCGGACATAATTATATATTGGCTAGGGCAAACTTTATGCTTGTTTTGTCGAAACATTCCCCACCTGACATCCAATTTTGCCAATTTAACAACAGGTCGCGTTAGAAGCCCTTCGTTAGTGCGCACAACTGTGCTTGACATTTGGCCATCCTTCCCTGGGTGTATTTCTAGAACCAGTCCACGAGATACTCCCATACGCAGCTTATGTGTGGCACGCTTGGTTTTATAAAGGTGAACTTTGTAGTTGCATATTGTAGGTTCAATGGCACTTCGATTTCCTCCTTCTAGACTCCGTTAGTTACACTCGTACTATAGCAGAGTAAATGCAATTGTATGTAACAGGTAAAAGGAAGCGTTTCCAACCAAATAAAGTATATATATTCTTGATCAGCATCGACAGCCGTGCCCGTCTATCCGTCTGTAAGAACACCTATATCTCTTGAACTATAAGAGCTAGAGTTACTAAACATAGTAAGTAGACTCCCCTAGTGTTTCGTCCGATCAAGTTTGTTTTAAAAACTTGTCACGCCCCCGCAAATCGATAAAACGTTATATCTCGATAAACATTATATCTCGAACCTGCTTAGAGCCAATTTGCTCCGCTCGTTTAGAAGCCAGCCAAGCTTCTTTATTTTGCCCTCTATCTTGAAGCAAATCTCTATCACATGCTGCTTATAAGTAAGCTTTTTGTCAAGGTGGACTCCAAGGTAGCAGTGCGAGTCCTTGAGGGTCATCGGGGTGCTTAAAATGACTGGGGTTCTGCATAGTATCTTGCAGAGTGTATGTACCATTGCAGCAGATTTCTCTGCGCTGATGACTGTACACCACCTTTGGGCCCATGCAGCCACCGCAGCTGCCATTTCTTCCAGCTTGTTAACCGCCTCGACAATTGTTTGATGCCGTGACATAATTCCCGTATCATCAGCGTCCGTAGCCATCATCATCTTATCCGGATCCGCATTCCACCTCTCATTCGAGACCAGGGTGGGAATATCCGCTGTATAGAGACTGTATAAAATAAGTCCAAGGACATTGCCTTGGGGCACTCCTGATTGGGTGCTTCTAATTGTCGAGTGGTTGTCCTTACAGCCCACTGTAAATGTTCTGGAGTGCAGGTAGCTGGAGAGCAGGTGGTAATAGTTCCCGGGTAGTAGTAACTGTAGCTTAAACGTAACTCCAGCGTGCCACACCCTATCAAATGCCTGCTGCACATCCAAGTATATTGAGGCACAGAATGCCTTTGTCTCAAATGTTTTAAGGATAAAGCTCACCACTCGGTGAAGCTGCTCAGGGGTGCCGTAGCTTTTTCTAACCCCAAACTGATGGGAGGGTATTGCGCTGACAAATCTTTCCATCTCGAGTATCCTTTCCAGGAGGATTCGCTCAAAGATCCTTGAGAAGTCAGAGTGCAGGCTCATGGATCTGTATGAAGTCAGCTCCCTTTGGTCTTTGCCATGCTTATCATAGCGCACTTCCATTGTGCAGGAAAGTGACAAAAGTGTATAATGGGCATGCAAAATGACAGTCCGCAGTATCACCGCATTCCTTGGAAGGGCTTTATACATGCATTATCAATACTATCAATACCATGAGTCTTGTTCGAGTTGAGCTTTTTGATTTGGGACTGCACCTCCTCCACTTCAATAGGTCTCACCTCCTCAGCAGCTTGAGGCGGAAACGCTTTTCTATGCTTATTATAGGTATTTCCTCTGGTAAGGTTGACTTGCGTAGTGAGGCGTCGCTCAAGGTTCTCAGCAAATGCCATTTTCATCCCTGACAGGAGGCATCCTAATTGGTTGCCCTTTTGCTGCCTTCGTCAGATTGATACACTATGAAAACCTGTGTCATTTGCTTCATAACTCTCCGGGCCTTTTTTACTCTTGGCTCAAGACTTTTTTCAGTTTGTTGGTTACACTATTGTACCATAACTTGACCATTGGGTTATGATATGTAGCATACTCTTTTCTGAGTAGTCTTTTAGGCTTTTGGTAGTCTTTTAGTTTTCTCCCTTAGAGGTGGTCTGGGGGATGGGTTAGACGACATTCGCTGATATTCATCACTCGCAAGCTGTGCAGAATGGTGAATATTGTTCGAAAGCAGTTCAATGGATTTTCAATGTCCTTCCCAGAGTTGAGCTCGATATTGGTTGCTCCCTAATCTCTATTATAATCGGAAGACGATCCGACGACAGCTCAAAAAGAGCTGAGATCTTCAGGAAGCCATGCCGGATCATTCTATATACCGTCTATATACAGTCTATGCTTCACCAGTGTCAAGAACATGATAGTCAGAGCTATAGATCAAATACGCAAGTAGTCTCCCTCTTGGGCATGCCCTTGCATTGCCTCACAAGGAGTGTTTTGAGTTCCAGTTTGGTTACGGTGATGTAACGAACCAAGTTCGGTGAGCAGGGCAGCAGCACGAGGTTGCCTTGGAGGACAGTAGATCGCTGCAATGATTACTTCTTTGCTAATCAGCTCGCTATGCGTGTTTGAGCATGACGTTTAATGCTCTTTTGGATTGCAACGACCATACCTCTATTTTGCCTGTTGCCTGCAAAGTTTGCTCCATTGCAGTCGTATCTATGCAGTTTAAAAGTCAATCCGTTATTTATACTCTTACTCTAGTAGAAAAAATGAGTATATTGTAATAGTGCAAATGTATGTAACAGGCAAAACGAAGTTTTTAAATTTTGTCACGCAACCTCCCGCCCCGCAAATCGATAAAAACCTTATACCTCCCACAAATTTTAACGTATTTAGTCGAAACTCGGCTTATATATGCATAAGCATATAATATACCGATTTGCCGTTTTTCGTTAAGATTGGATAATAATTGTAGACAAAACCGTAAAGAAACATTTTGTATGAGAGCACCAAACCACCAAAAAAAAAAAAACAAATACGAAAACTGTTGCATACTTTCGTGTGTGGCGAGTTTTAAACAAAAGCTGAGTACGAGTATCTTATAGTCGGAATATCGACTATAGCGTCCTGGTTTTTTTTAGAAGATCTGCCGAGGCGCTCCGCGTCTGGCAACAAACATTTTTATGACACATAAAAATGAGTCAGTGAACTGACACATAAAAATGAGTCAGTGAACAGTGATGGCGCAATCTCCAAATGAACAGCTTTGGCATATGAATAACACGGCCGACGGCGGATCATACCCGCTTTAGCTTGCTGAACCGTTCCGGGTCTTGTGATATGCAGGCTAGAGTAGATATAAACGGGCTTCTCTGCATGATATAACACTCACTCTCTTTTGGTGACCATGTCCGTCTAAGACCACTTAATTTCGTCTAGATATAGAATCTTGGGGTCGAAAGATTGATTTCAGGTGTTCTACATCATTTGGTACCTTCATCAGCTATAATGTGCGCTGTTGGCACCCAGTGCCAGCAGGTCACATTCGATCCTACTAAAGTTTGTCTAATACGCAGTGCGATAAGCTGCTGGAACGTGCACGCATCCACCATGGTACGTCCTTCTATTCAGTCCGGAAACCTCTCACATCAATACGCAAAAAAATTTTGGATTCAACCAATTAGCAGCGTACAATACCATCTAGGCCAGCCCGCAAGAAAACAACAACGGCATATGCATTGACGCTCGCGTCCACATTATTATGCACATTTTCTGCGCGTCTTACCGCTGGAGAGCCCGAATTTCTAAATGTAATGACTTATATGACATTGTTTTCTGGCGGCCGCCATGACTCTCAATCGCGCCAAAGGAATTTTGCACAGCTTGGCCCTCTGGACCACGGACCTGATGAAACATATCTCGTATGCTATGGTTATAAAACATTCCCGGAAGCGTATCAGTATGCTTACCAAGGCTGTCCATTGTGTTCATTATGAAAATTTTTATATTAGCATTCCTTGGCATCTTTGTTTCCAGGCATTTTAAACGCTTGACAGCCATGGGGTACGAGTCGGGCAATTTAACTTCATATTCTTTTAATCATAGGGACTCGACAGATACGTTCACGCCGATAGATTTCACTGAGATCAAGCATTTCATGGCCTCATCCATTTTACATATGCTGCATTCATCATTGCACTGACATACATGCAATACTCTTTCGACCGTTTAGCCTTCAGCGCCGTAACGTTCATACACTGATGTTTTCTCCGTCCATTTCTCACTACCTTGATATTATCTAGTCCGGTAATAATCTGGACCTTGGCGTCGCTGTACTGCATGATAGAGAGTTCATGCAATTGCCTGTGACTTCGTAGCAGCTCTCCATCAAGAGACTGTACAAGAAGGTCGAAGTGTGCTACCGTATGCAATCTCTTCAGTGAATGACGCTTTACTCTCCGATTCTTTGCCGATATCTTCAGGCAAACCAACTTAGAATTTGGCTCGGTATGAGCCATCTCTCCTGTCCACCTAAGGCAAAGTTCCCCTTTCGGGTCATCTATGGCGTAAGTGTGCACATGATGCATCCTGGGCATGGATTAGGAACTAGCGAAACAAACCCTTGATACATCTACGTCGTGGCACAAGAGTGCAGATTCGATGAATTGGTCCGCTTGCCTATCACTACTTTGGTGCGACGGCTCCCCATTGCTACCACTCATAGCAGCCGGATGCAATAAAACGTTGTGTGGTGCCTGGCAACAGTTTAAATCGCATTGTTATACCCTCTACCTATGGTACAAGGGTATATTAAGTTTGTGAAATGTATGTAAAATTTAAAAAGAAGCGTTTCCGACCACATAAACAATATATATTATCATTATTATGATCAGCACGACAAGCTGAGTCGATCTAGCCATGTCCGTCCGCATGTATAAATATCTAGGTCTTGGAAACTATAAGAGATAGAGACTTTAAATTTGCATTTTTTTTCTATAAATATGTACTCAGATCAAGTTTATTTTTTTTTTTATTCCATGCCCTCTTTTTTGTTTTTCATTGGAATTAAACCGAATGTGCGGATTATGAGTATTAGAGGCATCCATATCCATATCAAGCTATAGCGGGTACGATCCGCGTAATGGACTACTTGCTAGGCGTGAACAGGAAGCCGTGTGGGGAATGCTAAGACTTGACGAAGAAACAGACGCAGTATTTATACGTGTTGCCAGGAGCAGGGCTTTGTTGGAAGAAATCAACTGCCTTAAGCCCGGAGGCGGAGTGCAAGACCGAAAAAGCGTGTTGTTCAAATGAGCTTCTTACATTGACGAATTGAGGGTTCTGCGCATTAAAGGACAAATCGATGCAAATGAAGGCATCGGAATAAATGTCAACCGCCCCATAATCCTGCCAAGACGACATCGGGTGACGCATCTGATTGCAGAATTCTATCACATGCGATAGCGCTTCCTCCACCATAAGATAGTCGTCAATAAGATACGCCAGCGCTACTGGATCAGCGGTTTTGAAGCATTGGTGAGAAATGTTTCAAAGAATTCTCCCATGTGCCGGATACGTTGCGCTCGACCCCTGACGCCAGAGTTGGGCGATCTGCCAATAGAGCCGTAAACACTGCCCTTCACCTACACCTGCATGGATATTTCGTTCCTATTGACGTAATTAAAGGACGGCCCCGATCACTGACTCATTTTTATGTGTCATAAAAATATTTGTTGCCAGACGCGGAGCGCCTCGGCAGATATTCCGACTATATGATACTCGTACTCAGCTTTTCTTTAATACTCGACACACGCGAAAGTATGCAACACTTTTCGTATTTGTTTTTTTTTTCATACAAAATGTTTCTTTACGGTTTTGTCTACAATTATTATCCGATCTTAACGAAATACGGCAAATCGGTATATTATATGCTTATGCATATATAAGCCGAGTTTCGACTAAATACGTTAAAATTTGTGGGAGGTATAAGGTTTTTATCGATTTGCGGGGCGGGAGGTTGCGTGACAAAATTTAAAAACTTCGTTTTGCCTGTTACATACATTTGCACTATTACAATATACTCATTTTTTCTACTAGAGTAAGAGTATAAATAACGGATTGACTTTTAAACTGCATAGATACGACTGCAATGGAGCAAACTTTGCAGGCAACAGGCAAAATAGAGGTATGGTCGTTGCAATCAAAAAGAGCATTAAACGTCATGCTCAAACACGCATAGGGAGCTGATTAGCAAAGAAGTAATCATTGCAGCGATCTACTGTCCTCCAAGGCAACCTCGTGCTGCTGCCCTGCTCACCGAACTTGGTTCGTTACATCACCGTAACCAAACTGGAACTCAAAACACTCCTTGTGAGGCAATGCAAGGGCATGCCCAAGAGGGAGACTACTTGCGTATTTGATCTATAGCTCTGACTATCATGTTCTTGACACTGGTGAAGCATAGACTGTATATAGACGGTATATAGAATGATCCGGCATGGCTTTCTGAAGATCTCAGCTCTTTTTGAGCTGTCGTCGGATCGTCTTCCGATTATAATAGAGATTAGGGAGCAACCAATATCGAGCTCAACTCTGGGAAGGACATTGAAAATCCATTGAACTGCTTTCGAACAATATTCACCATTCTGCACAGCTTGCGAGTGATGAATATCAGCGAATGTCGTCTAACCCATCCCCCAGACCACCTTTAAGGGAGAAAACTAAAAGACTACCAAAAGCCTAAAAGACTACTCAGAAAAGAGTATGCTACATATCATAACCCAATGGTCAAGTTATGGTACAATAGTGTAACCAACAAACTGAAGAAAGTCTTGGGCCAAGAGTAAAAAAGGCCCGTTTTGATGAGATGCTGGAGAGTTTTGAAGCAAATGACACTGGTTTTCATAGTGTATCAATACTGACGAAGGCAGCAAAAGGGCAACCAATTAGGATGCCTCCTGTCAGGGATGAAAATGGCATTTGCTGAGAACCTTGAGCGACGCCTCAATACGCAAGTCAACCTTACCAGAGGAAATACCTATAATAAGCAGAAAAAAACGTTTCCGCCTCAAGCTGCTGAGGAGGTGAGACCTATTGAAGTGGAGGAGGTGCAGTCCCAAATCAAAAAGCTCAACTCGAACAAGACTCATGGTATTGATAGTATTGATAATGAATGTATAAAGCCCTTCCAAGGAATGCGGTGATACTGCGGACTGTCATTTTGCATGCCCATTATACACTTTTGTCACTTTCCTGCACAATGGAAGTGCGCTATGATAAGCATGGCAAAGACCAAAGGGAGCTGACTTCATACAGATCCATGAGCCTGCTCTCTGGGTTCTCAAGGATCTTTGAGCGAATCCTCCTGGAAAGGATGCTCGAGATGGAAAGATTTGTCAGCGCAATACCCTCCCATCAGTTTGGGGTTAGAAGAAGCCACGGCACCCCTGAGCAGCTTCACAGAGTGGTGAGCTTTATCCTTAAAACATTTGGGAGAAAGGAATACTGTGCCTCAATATACTTGGATGTGCAGCAGGCATTTGATAGGGTGTGGCACGCTGGAGTTACGTTTAAGCTACAGTTACTACTACCCGGGAACTATTACCACCTGCTCTCCAGCTACCTGCACTCCAGAACATTTACAGTGGGCTGTAAGGACAACCACTCGACAATTAGAAGCACCCAATCAGGAGTGCCCCAAGGCAATGTCCTTGGACTTATTTTATACAGTCTCTATACAGCGGATATTCCCACCCTGGTCTCGAATGAGAGATGGAATGCGGATCCGGATAAGATGATGATGGCTACGGACGCTGATGATACGGGAATTATGTCACGGCATCAAACAATTGTCGAGGCGGCTAACAAGCTGGAAGAAATGGCAGCTGCGGTGGCTGCATGGGCCCAAAGGTGGTGTACAGTTATCAGCGCAGAGAAATCTGCTGCAATGGTACATACACTCTGCAAGAAACTATGCAGAACCCCAGCCATTTTAAGCACCCCGATCACCCTCAAAGACTCGCACTGCTACCTTGGAGTCCACCTTGACAAAAAGCTTACTTATAAGCAGCATGTGATAGAGATTTGCTTCAAGATAGAGGGCAAAATAAAGAAGCTTGGCTGGCTTCTAAACGAGCGGAGCAAATTGGCTCTAAGCAGGTTCGAGATATAATGTTTATCGAGATATAACGTTTTATCGATTTGCGGGGGCGTGACAAGTTTTTAAAACAAACTTGATCGGACGAAACACTAGGGGAGTCTACTTACTATGTTTAGTAACTCTAGCTCTTATAGTTCAAGAGATATAGGTGTTCTTACAGACGGATAGACGGGCACGGCTGTCGATGCTGATCAAGAATATATATACTTTATTTGGTTGGAAACGCTTCCTTTTACCTGTTACATACAATTGCATTTACTCTGCTATAGTACGAGTGTAACTAACGGAGTCTAGAAGGAGGAAATCGAAGTGCCATTGAACCTACAATATGCAACTACAAAGTTCACCTTTATAAAACTAAGCGTGCCACACATAAGCTGCGTATGGGAGTATCTCGTGGACTGGTTCTAGAAATACACCCAGGGAAGGATGGCCAAATGTCAAGCACAGTTGTGCGCACTAACGAAGGGCTTCTAACGCGACCTGTTGTTAAATTGGCAAAATTGGATGTCAGGTGGGGAATGTTTCGACAAAACAAGCATAAAGTTTGCCCTAGCCAATATATAATTATATGTCCGCGAACCGGCCCTGCATTGCATAGGAATTCGCAACTTTGATTGCCAATCCATTTACTACTTTACGTCTTTCGAATGTGAGAACGAGTTTTTCCGCTCACTCGCACCCATTTGCGACCATACAGCTTCCAGTCAGCAGCTGTGTACTCCCTGCAGTATACGCGACCAGTGGGGGACTCACGGTTTGTGTAATCCTCATTCACCACCACTGTTTCCAGCTATATCCACTCGCAATGGGTTTGACTGTTGAATTTAACATTACGATGTCCTAGGCAGAAGGCAATTGCCCACCTCTGCATGAAAATTTGTTAGGCCCTTTTGTTTGTCCCTCTGCCTGAAAATTCTTTAGAGCCTTCGTTAGTAATTTTGTCTGGAAATTCGTTAGACCCTTCGTTATACTCTTGTGTTGAAAATTAGTCATTAGATGTATATGAAAGTAAAAGTATATCCTTATAACATATAGATATGTTTGTTTCCGCATTGTTTGTTAATTGAATTTAATTAAGACAGGATAAATATTTATTTTAGTACCATTTACGAAATGGTACATTAATTTTGCCAGGAAGTTTGCAAACGCATAGAAGGAAGCGTTTCCGACTATATAAAGTATATATATTCTTGATTAGCAAGAAAAGGGGAATCGATATAACCATGTCCGTCTGTCCGTACGTCTGTTTCAACGCAAAGACCTCAAAAATCTTAAAAGCTACAAAGCTGAAATTTGTAGCAGATGCTTCCTTTGTCTGCACGCTGATCAAGTTCGAGTTTTATCCAGATTGGACAACTATATCATATAGCTCGCATATAACCGATTTAACTGTTGGGTGCATAACTTTTCTGTTTTTCATTAATTTAAACCAAATTCGGCTTGCATCTATTTCAGGAAGTCCCCCGTCTGCTGGTCTGACATTGTCAAGATCGGACAACTAGATCATATAGCTACCATCTAACCGATCGTTCCGGAATGAACACTTAGGCGCATAACTTTTCTGTTTTTCATTGGGCAATTATATCTTATAGCTCCCATATTGCCGATTGTTCCGGAATGAACACTTAGGAGCATAAATTTTCTGTTTTTCATCCAAATTAAACAAAATTCGTCTTGTATCCCTTATATATGTATATTTACAATGTAAATGGTTTATAAGCTTCGGCAAACCTTTCTTGTTTTGAAAATCCATGTTTCTAAAGGTCACTCACACCCACACTCTCTTGACACTTGTGACATTTCATTTTTACTACACTCATAATATTAACTAGTGTACATATAATAGAAAGAGACAACACTCATAGCATTTATTGTGTGTACAGTAAAAATATGTACACTATTTTTGGGCCCTATAAGTATACTGTATAGTATTGGAAGAGCACAACAATGTTAGAATAACATAGCACGACAAAGAAAGGAAAAGCAGTTTGCTCAAGTTTTCCCTGAATTTTAAAGTAGAAAAATCGAAAAACATATTATAGCAGACATGGAACAAGAAATTCAAACAATCAAAGACGAAAAGTAACGGGACACAACAAGGGGCAACTTGGCATCCAGAATCAACAACTTCAGCCACAGGTCATGAGGCAACTCATTCCATAGGCGGACAGTATATATATATAAAAATGTCCTCCGGAACTAGACAGCTTTACTCTTGGGTAGATTAGATTAAATGTTCTCTGTGACATCTCAAATTGTAATTATGCTGCTACTCGAGTATTTTGTATATTACGAGTATATTGCAGAAAGAAGCGTCTAAGACCCCATTAAGTATATATTCTTGATCAGCATCAACTGCCGAGTCAATCTAGCCTTGTCCGTCTGTCCGTCCGTATGAACACCTAGATCTCGGAGACTGTAAGAGCTGGAGAGACCCAATTTGGTATGTGGGGCGTCAGATCAAGTTCGTTTTTAAATTTTGCCCCGCCCCAGCAAATGGGTAAAACCTTATATCTTCCCCAAATTTTAATGCATTTTGTTGAAACTCAGTTTGTAGATAATAGGATAATAATTGTTGTATGTATGTTGTATGAAAACACACCACCACCAAAAAAAAAAAATGCATACTTTTGAGTGTGTCGAATATTGAATAAATGCTGAGTATCTTATAGTCCGAATATCGATTATAGCGATCTTACTTGTTTTTCATATAAATAGCTGCGTTCTTTCGTTGTGACAATTTTGGGTAAAAGCACTAAGACTCTCCTGTTCAACCATGAATTTAGGCTGATCTCAAAAATTGTATTAGCATATAGAGTTATGTGGTCAGGGCGTCGGCGATTATATATGTACCTAGCAATTGAGTTAAAGGCAACTCTTAATTTTTGCATGCTATCAGCACTACAATGGCCAAATATCTCGACACCGTAGAATAGTGTAGGAATCAGGTAAATTTTTGCTATTTGGAGTCTGACTTTTTGGGGTATTAATAGTTAAGTGGGATACAACTGTCTAAGCAAGCCATACATTTATCCCGCTACAATTGAGATATGATCGCCAGGTTAATTTATTAAGCAGATTCCTAAATTATTGGCTTTATCTACATGCTAAATGGAAGATCCATTTATATGCAGCTTATGCAGCTATCCTGTACTTAGAGCTTTTTTATGTATAACTAGACACTTTGATTTTTGCGGATTTATACCTAATCCATTATCCTGTGCCCATTGTGCGATTTTGGCAAGCTCAGGGTTACTGACATCAACACATTCGTACCACAGATTTAACGCACGGCTTACATATATTTGGACATTATCAGTATACAAATAGACTTCACAGTTAGACAGTACACCAGGAAGGTCATTAATGTAAACAGAAAGTCGATGCATTCTGCCCAACCACAACCGCCTGCATTCCATCATTTAAAAATGATTTAGTTAATATTAAAGCAGTATTTTAAAAGTTATATAGCTGTTTTAGTTTTGTGCATATGTGTTATAGTTTACGATGTCAAAAGCTTTAGTGTGGTCAAGAAGATTTAGAAATGTCACTTTGATGTCGTCCGTCTGCTTGCGAATATCTTCACTAATTTTTAAGATAGCAATGTCGCTGCTTCTCTTCTTTCTAAAACCGAACTGCTACTGACTAAGGAGATTGTTGGTATCAAGAAAATCAATTTGTTTTGACATCAAATTCTGAAATACTATTGCTAAAAACGGGAGAATAGATATGAGCCTGTAGTCACCATTTGACTTTAGAATAGGCAAAATTTGTGCCTCTTTCCAAATTCTAGGGAAAATAGCTGTTAAAGACTGTGTTGAATAGACGAGTAATGTGGCCACGCAGTGACGGCAAGAGAATTTTGAGAAATTTCGGGTTTAACTTGTCAAGTATGCAATACTTTTTTATTATACTCTCGTAGAGCAAACGAGTATATGGTATTCGTGCAAATGTATGTAACAGGCGAAAGGGAGCGTCTAAGACCCCATAAAGTATATATATTCTTGATAAGCATCAGCAGCCGAGTCGATCGAGCCACATCCGTCTGTCCGTCCGTATGAACACCTAGATCTCGGAGACTATAAAAGCTAGAGGTTACCAAATTTGGTACATAGACTCCCCTTGTGGGGCGTCAGATCAAGTTTGCTTTTAAGTTTGTATAAGAACATTTTGTATAAGCACACAGCAACGGCCCTCCCCCCCTCCCAAAAAAAAAATTGTTTTTTCTTACTTTGAGTGTGTCGAATTTTGGATAAATGCTGGGTACGAGTATCTTATAGTCGGAATACCAACTATAGCGTTCTTACTTGTTACATATGCAGTCTTGTTTATCACCCAATGGGCTATTTTTGTTTGTAAAGATTAACTTGCTTGTTTTATTATTACTTATTATAAACAAATTGAATATCTAATTGTAGCTAATTTATTATCATTGTTCAACTAATATACTGAATTAAACCAATAAGCAGACAGACATATATGTACATACATAACAGCTGTATCTAGATTCTGGAAAATGACAAAGCAAATCAATTTATTTAAAGTAATTGTCACTCCAACTACTAAACGCCTGTTACCAGGAATCAAAATGCTTTCGAGTGATTTGTCTCCTTGCATTCTACCTGGAAGTATTATTAAAGGCAAGGTGCATACGTTTGAGTGTGTTAAATATTAAATAAATACTGAGTATGAGTATCTTTTAGTCGAAATATCGACTATAGCTTTCCTACTTTTTTTCTAATTTTTCTTCAATTTTAGAGATGAAAAATCGAATATAAAACCATTTTCCTAATTTTAAATTATATAGCTGCCAATCTAATGATTTAATTATAAAAGAGTGCATTAATAATAATTAGGTATATCTACTGGCTCAGGAAACGTACTTTTCAAAATCGGTTGACCTATTCTTGAGTAATAGTCAAAAATACAAATTCACCTATGATAAAAAGCGTTAAAAATTCTAGATTTTAAAAATTATTTAAAAAAGAGATAGGAAGGCTGGCTTCGGCTTGCCACATATTCCGACTATAAGATACTCGTACTCAGCATTTATTCAATATTCGAGACACTCAAAAGTATGCAACACTTTTTCTTTTTCTTCTTTTTATGCTCGTACTTTAGTAGAGTAAACCAGTATATTGTATTTGTGCAAATGTATGTATCAGGCAAAAGGCAGCGTTTCCGAAACCATAATATATATATATTCTTCATTGCTCAAGCCAGTAAACTGAAAAATATTTTTGGCAACGAGAGCTGCTACACATCAGATTATATGACCACGGAAGCTGACATGTTTTCCAGATGCTTCCTTTGTCTGCACGCTGGTCAAGTTCGAGTTTTATCAAGATCGGACAACTATATCATATAGCCGATTTTTCCGGAATGAACACCTAGTAGCATAACTTTTCTGATATTCTTAAAAATCAAACCAAGCTCGGTTCGCATGAATTTAAATAAGGTAAACGTCCAATGACCTGTTCTGATCAAGATCGGAGAACTATGTCATATAGCTATCATATAACCGATTGTTCCGGAATGAACACTTAGCAGCATAACTTTTCTTTTTTTCATCTAAATGAAACCAAATTCGGTTTGCATCTATTTCAGGAGACCCTACGTCCGCTGGTCTGTTCTAATCAAGATCGGATAACTATATCATATAACTATCATATAACTGGCAAGCCGAAGCTAGCTTTCCCTTCTTGTTTTTTCCTATAATCTTTTTTTATTATTATTTTTATGGTTCCGATTGAACCGCACTTTATTGTTTTCACCGACAATTCTTATTTTCTGAGCTCATCCAATCATTTACTTAATTGGTTAAGCTGCGGGAAAGCAGTGTGGAAGACATTCAGAAAGCGCCATGTTGAAAGAGGATGATGGGAGCACAGGCGGTCTCGTAGGGAGCAACCTAAGGAGCTGGAGGGAATGTTACACCCTCCCCAGCAGCAGCATTAATTGGGAATTGGATCCCTTCAAGAGGAGCACAACGATGGCCGGGTCACTAGAAGGAGTTGTAACAGCAGAGCGACCATAGCGGGATAAATCATCAACACAGCCCGCACCAAGAACAGAAGACGTAGAGGAGGGACTCGGAAACCTCATCAGCAATGGAGCTAAGGTCAGGGAGCACAGAAAGCTTATGACAGGGCAAAAGCAACTAATCACTAATACTATGAGGGTGTTAGTAGCCCAGATTGATTTACTACAGAGACAAGCCCATCTGTACGTTGTCGACAACATCACAGCTTCAACGGCTGCAGAGGCAGCAGTGCGCATCAAGAAAGAGAAAGTGTACAAGGGATTAGGCGCACTGCTAAAGGGGAGCTACTACTGCTCCTGGACAAAGTTGCGGCCCCAGAAACGGAGCAGCTTCAAAGTGCTGTCCAAGAAATCCTTGGTCCACTGCAGAGGTGCAGTCACTCACGTAGATAAGGCTGGTAGAGGTCACTTCAATCAGAAGCCAGACGGGTTTGCAAATCCCACTGACGGCAGTTGCAAGCAATGCGGCCAGCGTACCGGCAAACGCAAACGGCAACGCTGCGGTTACCACCAGTGCCAGTAGAACATCTCATCGAAAAAGGAAGCGTCCGAAAAGGATGGCTCAGGTGCAAAAATCGGCCTACAATAATAAAAAGAAGGTGCTACAAGTGCCTGGAGTTTGGGCACATCTCTGTGAACTGCAATACCCAGTATAACTGCACCAAGACGTGCTATAAGTGAGGGTGTGACAGCCGTTAGGCAAATGCCTGTAAGACATTTGAAGCCTACATTCTGTGCACCAGACACAAGCAGAAGGATACAAAACACTACATTGAGCGCCAAGTGCACATAAAATCATCTAGATCAAATCTAGTCGGCGGGTATGAGGCTTCAGTGGATACAAGGGATACAAAACACAAAGCTTTCAGCCAACCGCCACCTACATGCCCAGCACTGATGGAACACATAGTGGAAACCCTCCAGTCCAGGCGGAAACAGCAACCAAGCCAGATAGAAAGTAACAAAAACTTCGGTTTGCATTAAGTTACATCCCAGAAAGTCCTTGACGCCGCGAACAACATTCGGGAAGATAAAGCACCAGTACCAGACCGAGTTCAGAACAAAGTGCTAAACTGTCAATCAAGGCCGATCCGGTAGCATTCGTGCGCCTCTATCACACATGCCTATTAGAAGGAATGTTCCCAGCAAGATGAAGGACACAGAGAATGGTGCTAATACCGCTCTGCATGCTTGACAAAATCGGGAAGGTATTCGAAGTCATCGTTCGCCCTCGCCTTGAGGAAAAAGTAGAAAGTAGGATGTCTCCTCTACAATACGGCTTCAGGCCGAAGAGGTAGACTGTGAATGCTATCACAAAGCTTATGTTCCTTCTGTGCTTTGCAAACTTCCTGACAAAATGAATATACCATTTTGTGAATGGTGTAATAAGAAAGGAAAGCTTACGAACCATCTACATTGTAAATAGATAACCGATCTGTATCAAATCCAGTCGGCGGGAGCGAAACTACAGGGAATACAAAGGATATGAACCTAATTTGGTTTGATTCATTCTGAAAAAATCGGTTATATGAGAGCTATATGATATAGAGGCCTAATAAGAATCAAATTTATCAAATTTGGTCGGTGGGTGTGGGTGCTTCCCAAATGGATACACACCAAATTTAACAGATGGACATGGTTATATCGATTCCCCTGATCATGCTATTCAACAATATATATACTTTATACAGTCGCAAACGCTTCGTTCTGTGCGTTGAAAACTTCCTGACAAAATTAATATACCATCACATTATTTTGTATATGGTATAAAAAAAAGCCCGAAACGTTTGCTTATTTGTCATATACTAAAATGTTATGGTTAATTTTTAGCATTTGCTAATCGTTTTTACTACATGAGCTGTGCAAACCATGCACAACATTTTATGGTCAAATTTATGTGTTTGGAATATAGTAGGAATGAAGAATTAAAATACATAATGATAACCCCACTAAATGGGAAAAAATGAGTAGGGAAAATGGCGGTTGACTTTTTATATTGTTTTAGAAAAACCTTTTGGCATACCGTCACATACTTAATAATGCTAACAGACAATAGCAAGTGGTTATTAAAATTATCATATATATATATATATATATATATATATATATATATATGATATAGTTGTTTGATCTGAATAAAGTTTTGTCTGTGACTGTGAGGCCTCCTAAGATGGATACAAACCAAATTTGGTTTATCTTAATTTCGAAAATATCGAAAAGAAAAATCACAAAGGCGTTGCATACTTTCGAGTGTGTAGAATATTAATTCGACTATAGCGTTTTTACTTTTATTTTAATCATAATTGAACTTTTAAGGTTTATTATAGTACTAATCTGCAAGGGTATATAAGCTGAGGTTACCCGAAGTTAGCCTTCCTTTCTTGTTAATTTGTAAATTTTGCTTCTGAGAGTATATATCAGAAGAACAAATTACATATCCGACACAGAGGACCGACCGCAAATACCCTTTAACTAATTTCCCATCTATGCTTATAGATCTGCGAAAGTGTATATAAGCTTCGGTTGCACAAAGTTGTCTTTTTCCTTTTGATTTTTTGATAATTTTATTCAACTTAAAAATCCCCTTCGCAAAAACCCCGCACTAGCCCTATTTTGCGCCTGTCTTGTCTGTCAAACTCGTTTGTAACGACTCTACTCCACAGACTGCGTTTAATTCTTCTTTAGGAAAATAATTTTAATGAATTCTAAATTCAAATTAAATTCCAAGACACAACAAACATTTGGTTACAGCTTGGAAGAGACACGACGAGCCTATCAAAACTTAAATGAAAGTGTTTTTGTTTATAATTAGCTTTAGCAATGCAATTAAACAACAACAAAATAATAGCTAATGCGTAAGTTGTTTAAAGATTTTTGTACAGCTTATTTTATTTATTAGAAATATAAAACCCAAATAATTCACACACAAATTCAATTCGCAATGTAAATGTTTGAAATAAATTCCAATTTTCCAGAAAGCCTTAAGTCATTATTTTTTCAATATTTGGTCATTTTAGCGACCTTTCTATTTTAAAATGCCTTTATTTAGCTCGAGGTCAAGGTTTATGTTGAAGTCCAACGGACAACCAATTGCACCTCTCTTCACTATGTTACAGCAATCGATAAGGAACAGAATTAATTACGTCTGAATAATTAATTATTTCTAATAATATTATTCTAATACTTTCTATTTTTCATGCAAGTCTAACCAAATTTGGTTTATATTTGATTAGCCCCAACATCCGCTGAACAAATATGATTCAGATCGGGCCACTATATCATATAGCTTCCATATAACTGATTTTATCAGAATGAACATTTAGTAGCATAACTTCTTTGTTAGTCATCCAAATCAAGAAGCGCATAGAAGCGGGCATATATTTACAATGTGAATGGTATGTAAGCAAGGGCTTTGTCCGAAGGGGAGGGCCAACCAAAATATATTATTTACCATTAGGCAGAGTGGGGCCATCGCCCTACCAGCAATAGTGACCAAGGGGATTGAGTCATTGGAAGTGCCCCGATCGTTTAGTCTTATCGTAGTGTGGATCGAGGTTCGGCTGCATTACTAGATCCGGCTGGGAAGTTTCATCGTTTGTAAGAATCATCAAGATAAGTTGGAGTGCGTTGCGTACATACCAGAAGCTGCTGCAGTGGCCGCTTTACTGGCAGCATGAGCGACCGCGGCGGCGGCGTTTGGGAGTGACCTCCACATTGACTTTCGAGCGTCGTGGTCGTGAGCCCCTCTAGCGCTTGTCTCGACTTCTGTAAGATTCGTCAAAGTCATTATCCGAATCAAAGTCGTCCTCATAATCGTCGGCATGATAATAGTGAGTTGAGTCCAGTTCCTCGTGGAACCCCTCCTTTTCGGCGTTTGCATAGGAATCTTTGCTGTCATTGTCGTCGGATGCACCTATTGAGTTACCCGCAATTGCTGCACTTTCTGATGAAGAGCGCACAGTGTGTTTGGGCGACTCCAGTCTGTGGGTTCACAAATGCCATAACGGAGTTACCGCTCAATGCAAAGCCGCGTGTTGAAGTTCTTGCTGTTTTCGAATATCTCCTTGTATCGTTGCCTGTCATTTGAGAAAGCTTGAATCTTTTGAAAATATTCAGAAGCGGAAGCCATATTGTTGCCTATCGATCTATGGCGCGTCCCTACATACAGAAATATTACCAAACAAATGAGAAACAAAAACTGTTCAACACAAATTGTTTTAACTAGGTCTGGCTGCGTCATCCCCCTTTTGATGGCCATAGACAAGCTATTGACATAGACAAACTGACATAGACAAATTGACCGTCAACTCTGCTTCTTATTCAAATGACATTTCTTTGACATTACGTGGGCAGTTTGCCTCTCTTAAAACGTTTATATGAGACAGCACCATTGGTCTGTAACATACATTTGCACGAATACTATATACTTGTTTACTCTGTACAGAGTACGAGTATAACAAGCTGTTTAGTTTATTTTGATCAAATCTCAATATAAAGCTAAGCCATATTCTTCATACATTTTACCTATTTAGTTAGATTGGAAATAATAACAAGTAAGAACGCTATGGTCGATATTCCGACTATAAGATACTCGTACTCTTTATTTATTCAATATTCGAAACACTCCAAAGGTATTTTCTTTTTTTTTTGCGTTGTGGGGTGCTTTCATACAAAATGTTTTTTTACGATTGTGTCTACAATTATTATCCGATCTTAACATATATGAACCAAAAATTGTAGGAGACATTAAGTTTTTATTGACTTGCGGAGACGGGAGGCGGCGTTGGAATAATTAAAAACAAACTCGATCTGACGAAACACTAGGAGAGTCTACTTACCAAATTTGATGACTCTAGCTCGCCGAGATGTAGATGTTCATTCAGACGGACACTGCTAGATCGACTCGGCTGTTGCTCCTGACCAAGAATATATATACTTTATGGGGTCGGAAACGCTTTCTTTTGTCCGTTACATATATTTGCAGGAATACAATATACTCGTTTACTCTTGAGAGCGGGAATAATAAACATGTGTTATCTCAAGACTTAATTCTGGGGCAATCGGTTATATAGGAGCTATAAGATACTTTTACAGCGTGTAGACATAGAAAGCATGTGCACTGGTCAAGAATATAAATACTTTGTACAGTCTGAAACGCTTTCTTCCATGTAAGCTATCTGAAATAATACTATTTTGAAATATACCATTTTGTAAATGAAACAGTAACAAGCATGTAAATTGAATTTTTTGGGTAACCAATTGAATCAAAATTGAGAGTATCCGAAAAATTTGGTTGGAATCCCGGCTTAAATATATTTACCTTCACGTGTATTTCAATAAAAGAAGTAATTAAAAGTTTACGTGTTTTCTTCGTTTTGTCATTTATAAATTCTTATAAGGCCCCATTGAACACGTGTTTATTAATCTGACTTTTCGACGTTGAGTAATAAGCTAATATTCACATATAAGTAGTATCATCCAGGTAAATATGCTTTGAAATAAGTATGCGATAAATTATATACATATGTACTCGTATGTGTGTACATATTATGTACATATGCAAGTGGAATAAGTATAGTATATAGTATAATAGTTAATTGCACGTATTAATATAAGCATTGACCTTGCCAGTGGCAGCTTTGCACATATTAATATAAGCATTGACCTTGCCAGTGGCAGCTGGCTGCTGAAGCAGGCTAAAAAAACACACACACAACAACGACAACAGAATCAACAACTTTATTCGCATTTATTATGCAGCTTAAGGTAATTAATAAAAAGCCAGTTTTTGATTTTAATGCGAGGATCCAGATGCTAGATTTTTTTGAAACGGAACGAATCCGAATGGTTCTTGTCAATTCATCCTGACACAGCTATACTGGGCTAACATAATTGTAAGATCAATGGCCAGTCAGAGCCATCAGGGAAGATTAGAGTCACATAAATGTTGGTATTGCGACATGTGCCTGACGCTCTTTTTGGTAAAAGTTAAGTATCTGTCTTGCCGACAACAAGTTAATAGATTTGTCAGCTTTGTGGCAAAGGCAATTGCTTTATTTTATATGTATTCATCAGTTTTTCTTTACTATTTGATTTTTAATTTTCTGTATACTACCATGTGTAATATTTATTTTTCACTTATACATATGTAAAGTGTGAAACCAATAGTATTTCTTTATACTCTTGCAGCTTGAATAAAGATCGAATTATATAATTAGCACTACTCTTTCTTTAAGCCAACTTCTGATATGATACACAATTGTTTTTCGGTAAAAATGTAAATTTTTAACATTGTTACAAATAACAAGAAAGGAAGGCGACTTCAGCTAACCATCGCTTACATACCCTTGCAGATTCGGTTGAAATTCGGTCTGCATACGTGGAGGCTTCTAAGACTGACACTTTCCAAAATTGGTTTAATTCGGATATATGCGAGCAATATGAAATAGTGATTCGATCTGGAATAACTTTGATCAGCAGACTTAGGGGCTTCTAAAACTCATATTTACCAAATTTGGTTCAATTTGGATAAAAAATAACCCATTTTGCTGTACTAAGAATTCATTCCGAATCGGTCGTTATATGGGAACTAAATGACATAGTGACCCGTTCTGGATATTCATCGTCAGCAGCAAACTGCCTTTTACCAAATTTGCTTCAATTTGGATGAGAAGCAATAAATTTTCTGTACTAAGAGTTCATTCCTAATCGGTCGGTTATATGGGAGTTATATGATATATTGATCCGATCTGGGTAAGCTTTGGCCAGAAAACGCAGAGGCTTTTAAATCTGCCATTTACCAAACTTGGTTCAATTGGCTAAACAAAAAAAAACAACCAATTTTGCTGTACTAAGAGTTCATTCCGAATCGGTCGGTTATGGGAGCTATATCATAGTGATCCGATCCGAATGAAATTTGGTCAGCACACATATAGGTATCTACCAAATTTGGTTCAATTCGCATGAAAAACAAAAAAGTTGGGTATGCTAAGAGTTAATTCCAAACCGGTTGGTTAAATGCCTATATATGGGGCTACGTCATTTAGTGGTCCGATGTTGACGATTATTACATATGAGCAGCTTACAGTAGAAAGAAACCTTCGGCGAATATTACAAATCGATAGCTTTGAAACTGAGAGAACAGTTCGCATAGAAACAGACGGACATGGCTATATCGACTCGGCTAATTATGCTGATCAGGAATATATATACTTTAAGGGGTCGGAGATGCATTGAAAATATCGTGACAAAACTATAATACCCTCTGCAAGAATATAAAAATCACTTAAGCAATAATGTATATATATTTTGAAATTAATTTTAACGAAACGATGTGAACCAACCACTTTGCATTGCTTGTAAATCCTCCTTTCAAAAAACTATGTTTTTTTTGAGTTGCAAATGTCAGGATCCGCGCGAAAATGTTGAAATTTCCGGGATCGGGCGAGATGGAAAGCGAAATCGTGATCGGGTCGGAACGGGAACCACTTTTCGGGATCGGGCTTGACCGGGATATATTTACCGATGTCATATCCAGTCTTAACACAATGTACAAATGGACCACGGGACGCATGAATTTTTAGTAACACATTAAAACAAATTCTACAAATAGATGTACTAGTGATGTAGCTGATGTTGAAAGAACTTCAGAAACTGCTAGAACTTCATGTGTCAGGCCTCACACAAAACAATGAAAAGTGGTTAAGTCAGCAGAAGAAACCTTACATAGGTAGTTAAACAAATTTACTAACTAAAATGTTCAGAAATGATCTAAAATTTTAAATAAAGCGGATTATTTTGGCATCAAGGAAAATTATCCCAAACATTGCTCCGCAATTACGATTACCCAAAAAATGTTCATAAAATTTGAGGCCTGTTGCCGTTTCCACTGCGGTTTGAAATGTAAATCGAATGCGAATTCCAATGCCACTTCGAATAGCTGTTCGCAATTCCACTTGAGTTTGGATTTTTCGAACTTATGTCCGAATCGTTCTGTGACACCAGTGGACAGAGCGATGAACATCATTAAATTCAAGTGGATTGAATCCACGCGCATTGTTTTATTACATTTTTGTAAAAAATATTCTTAAATAAATTAACACATAAAACTCTTTCCAATGAATTAGAAATTGACATATGTCTGGTCAAAAGTACACACAATAACGAGAAAATATTGGATTACTTTTCATACCTCAAGTTACAAGGCTACACGTTTGAAACCGCATATTTCAATCGGATTCGGACATTGCGAACACCAATCAAAAAGAAAACAAGGTATATGAAGTTTGTGAAATGTATGTATGAAAATCTAGATGTTGGAAGCTACAAGAGATAGAAACTTCAAATTTACATTTTTAATTGTAATAAATATGTACATAGATCGTTTATTTTATTTTTTACTACGACCAGTTTTCATGGGGGTCCCCATACAAACTGCCACCCATTTTTGTGTTTTTATTTCATTTTTTTTTTCATCGGAATTTAACCAAATTTGCGGTTTATGTGTCCTAGAAGTATTCGGTTCGGGCCACTATATCATATAGCCTCCATAAAACTGATTTTTTCGGAATGAATAAAACATTTTTGTTTTCCTCCAAATCGAGCCAAATTTGGTTGTTATCCATTTTAGGAAGCCCCACATTCACAGACAATACTTTATTTAATTTAATTCTGATTTCGACCCCATAAACTATATATATTCTTAATCGGAAAAAAATTTGGTACGTGCCAGTTTTAGAGCGGCACAAAGGACCCATCATGCGGAATCAAAACAAACACCAAAACACAAACTATCGTATACTCTTACTCTGTTCCTTTCTCTCTCATTTTTATACAATTTACAAAGTGGTATATTAATTTTTCAGGAAGTTTGCAACGCACAGAAGAAAGCATGGACAAAGGGAATCAATATAACCATGTCTGCCTGTCCGCCCGTCCATCGGTCCGCCCGTCCGTCTGTTTCAACACAAGGATCTCAGAAGTTTTAAAAACAGCTGAGCTGAAAATTTAAGAAGATGCTTATTTTATCTGAACGCTGGTGAATCTCTCATATAACCGACTGTTCCGGAACGAACACTTACAAGCATAAATTTCCGTTTTTCATCCAAATGATACCACCTAAATCATATAGCTATCATATAACCGATTGAACACTTAGAAGCATAACTTTTCTGTTTTTCATCCACATTTAATGATTGTTCGTTCAATCATCACAACAGGTCGAAACATTGCCGTCCTTGAAGAGAGGATGAATGGATACCTGTCACGGCTGAAGAAGCACCTAGACTATAGAAATCTGCAGATATCTGCCCCCAAATCCTGTGCCACACTTCTGACATCGTGGACGAAGGAAGGGAACCAGGTACTCGATATCCACATTAGTGGCCACCGAGAAAAAAGCTAAAATACTCGGGGTCACTTTCGACAGCCTCCTTTACCTTTGCGAAACACACAGAAGATGTGGCAAAGCGTGTAAAGGGTAGAAATTAGGTGCTCAAAGCTTTGGCCGGGAGCACCTGTGGAAAATATAAGGAGAGGATAGTAACAACTTACAAAGCGATTGGTTGTCCCTTTATCGACTACGACTCTCCAGGGTGGACTCCGACTATCAGCGAAACACAGTGGGGAAACCTGCAACGGCCACAGAACACAGCGCTGCGCACAGCAACGGGATGCCATACCATGACACACGTGGCCCATCGCCATCAAGAGGTGGAGATGCTCCCTGTGTGGGATGCTGACCAAGCAATTCCTCCGTTCGTTTGCAGCTGCACCTCCATCCCAACCATCCATCCACTAGACCAGCCATGTCGGCCAGGGCCAAACCGGTCAAATATGACCTCAGAAGGGAGACGGGATCCATCAGCCACTTGATGTCCTTCGCCATCCGTGAGAACATCAGATCTGGCTTAGGATTGGTCCACGCCTGTGTCTGTGGCCACCCTTCCCCGTTAAGCCCAGCTGAGATCGAGGTACTCTAGGTACCTTAACAACTACCTAGCCAGAGTTAACCCCGGTGTTGGGGACCTTTGCCCCAAATGCCTGAGAGCCCCCATGCCAACGGGCACCTCTTTCAGTGTCCCCTCCATCCCACCCACCTTACACCTGAAGCCCTCTGGACCAATCCAGTCAAGGATGCCATCTTCCATGCCATCTTCCTCGGCTTGGACACGGTTGTGTAGACGTAACCTTTAATTTTCACTTTGTGCTGTTCTTTCTATTTACATGTATCCTATCTCTGTATGTACGTGTAGTCCCCCAATTCGTTACAACAACAACTACACAGTAACACTAAAAGAGCGTTAGCAAAATCAACAAGTAAGAACGCTATAGTCGAAATTCCGACTATGTATAAGTTCGTATGTACTTCAATACTACTTATTGAAGCAAGCTTTTTATACCCTTTACGTTCTATCACCGAATTTGATCAGGATTGGTCTTTTACATGATAAAGCAGCTTAATAGGTAGCTAAATAAGGTATTTTACTGTTTTACTTTGTTTTTTTTTTGTTTTACTTTTGTTTTTACCTGAAATTTAAACATCATTGCCTACAATTTTTTGGTCGACATTCCAACTATAAGATTCTCCTACTCAGCATTTATTTAATATTCGACACTCAAAAATATGCTACACATTTCGATTTTTATACTCCTACTCTAGTAACGTAAACGAGTATATTGTATTCGTGCAAATGTATGTAACAGGCAGAAGGAAGCGTCTAAGCGTCAACAGCCGAGTCGTTCTAGCCATGTCTGTCTGTCCGTCCGTCCGTATGAACATTTAGGTCTCGGAGACTGTAAGAGCTAGAGAGACCCATGTAGCCTCCCCTTGTGGGGCGTCAGATCAAGTTTTTTTTTTAACTTGCCACGTCCCCTCCCGCCCCCGCAACCCCACAAAACTTTCTATCTTCCACAAAATTTAACGCATTTAGTTGAAACTCTTATTGTATATGTGTAAGCACATGATCCACCGATTTGCCGAGTTTTGTTAAGATCAGATAATAACTGTAGACAAAATCGTAAAAAAAAGCTTTGTTTGAGTGTGACGATCATTGAATAAATGCAGAGTACGAGAGTCTTATAGTCATAATAGGGGGTTGAGTGCTCTCATACAATATGTTTTCTTTTACGATTTTGGCTACTATTATTATCCGATCTTAATGGCGAATCGGTAGATTAGGTGCTTATACATATATAAACTAAGTTTCAACTAAATGTGTCAAAAATTGTGGAATAAAAGGTTTTTATAGATTTGTGGGGCGGGAGGGGACGTGGCATAGTTTTAAAACAAACTCGATCTGACGAAACAATAGTTGAGTCTACAACCAAATCTGGTGACTCTACATTTTATAGTCTCCGAGATCTAAGTGTTATACAGACGGATACGGAAGGATCGACTCGGCTGTTGATCCTGGTTAAGAATATATTAATTTTGTCAGGAAATTTGCAACGGACAAAAGTTAGCGACTATATAAAGTTTATATACTCTTGATCAGTATGACAAGGGGAATCGATATAACCATTTCCGTCTATCTGTACGTATGTTTCAACGCAAAGATCTCAGAAGTCTTAAAAGCTACAGGGCTGAAATTTTACCAGTGTCTCCAGTGGGAAAGGTCAAGCGGGTGCAATCTTCTGAGCCTCCTTGTGGTGCTGTTGTCGAGCAGATTGCTGGCAAAGGTGTTAACGTGCATGTCGAGTCTATCCAAATAGGCTCTACTTAGTTTGCTGACTTCCTCGACATTTGAGTGGAGAATATGTGCGTTGCAGATAGTCCTAAGAGCCGTGTACTGTGCGTTTTGGATGTGAGAGCGGTTGGACCCCAGATAGGAATTCCGTACGTCCACATTGGCTTTATTATGGCCTTGTATATGAGGAGTTTGCATCGCAGCCTCAGGGTGGATTTTCTGCCGATAAACCAGTGGTACTTTTTCAATTTTACATAGATTTGCGCTATTTTGGAGAGTAGGTGGGGGCCCCAAGTTAGCCTTCTGTCTAGTACCAGGCCAAGGTACTTGGCTGTAGGACTGCTTGGAATTGTTGTTCCGTCAAGCTACACCGGGGGTACTCCCCTCTTCTCAGAGAAAACGTTGTATGCGTTGACTTTTCGTGGTTGACCATTATGTTCCATCTAATGACCCAGTTGCTTAGAGTGTCAAGCTGCCGTTGGAGGGTGGCTGTGGCTGTCTGAGGGGAGACATCCGTGGAAAGGAAGGCCGTGTCCTCAGCGTACGTGGCTGTGAGCACCCCACTATCTACAATGTTCGGTATGTCAGCAATGTAGATTGTGTCCCATCCTGTACACAATCTACACTGCTGATACACTTCCAATACACTTCCTCGGGGGGCCTTGCACAGTTGAGACTGATGTTTGTTTCGCCATAGCCGGGCTTGTGCAAGTCGAGTGATCTACTCGACTTGACGATTGTTTTTGAGGTCAATAAGAAGTAGGAACTTGGTCAAGAAGTCTGCACCAATGAAAACCATTGGAACATCGGCGATGACGAAGGCACGAGTATTTGCGACAGAGACCCAAATTAATATGCAATATGGAGCTGCCGTATGTTTTAATGACTGTCTGATTGGGTTAGATCAGTTTGCTTAATCTTCTGTTTAACCAATGATCGAGGAGTAACAGAGACTACAGATCCGGAGTCGATAAGGAACTTGGTTTGCAGTGTTGGATCGTAGATATGCAGTCGATTCTCCGGAAAAATGATTGCTTGGGTGTTCTAAACAGCTGCCGCCAGTCAGCGAGTTGTGCGGTAGCTGCATTAGTTTAACGACTGGCTAGGGACAAGGTGCTCGACACTTCCGAGCGTTGTTGCCGTATTTTATGTGGTAGCAACACAATTGTTGGTCTGTGGATTGCTGAGAACCAGGTTGTAGTGCTGGAAAAACATTAATGTTTGCTCACATCGATTTTTCGATGTTTTTGAGATTTCAACATCGAAAATGTCGATCCATCGGCGTTCTTTTCAAATTTGTAAATAATGTTTATAAAGTAAAATAAAAACGGTCGAAAATTTCAATCAATAAAATTGATGTCTTTTTCATTTTTTTCTTATAAAATAAACAAATTATAAATACAAATTGACAAACTGTGTTTTAGTCAAATAATCTTATATATACTATATTGTAGATGTAGTTAGCCGGCTCAAGGTCAAATAAAAACAAACAACTACATCTATTGTAAATAGAGGTTGCAATGTATAGAGGTTGTAATGTATATATATATACATTACATTACATTTACATAGGAAAAGAAACCATCCCGGATCCCACAGTGCGCTTCTGGTTCTACAACAATACCTTCGCCATTACAATCCTTGAAAAACTTCTCCATTCCACGCACTGCCAAAACTAATATCTTTAAAAAAAATCAATATATTTTCATTTATTTTCTACAATTGAAAATTTATTGAGTATGCCCACCAAGGATGCCACTGCATCTGGATCCTTGAGCAAGGCATCATTCAGGCGCAAACGTCATCGACTTTAGTGGCCGCATCCCATACAAGACGAGTCTTTTTCTTGTTTGGATTCGTAACTGTAACTATAAATCTAAAAAATCAATATATTTTCATTTATTTTCTACAATTGAAAATTTATTGAGTATGCCCACCAAGGATGCCACTGCATCTGGATCCTTGAGCAAGGCATCATTCAGGCGCAAACGTCATCGACTTTAGTGGCCGCATCCCATACAAGACGAGTCTTTTTCTTGTTTGGATTCGTAACTGTAACTATAGGAAGAAACTATGATTTGGAACTGACTGGTTGCTCATATTTATTAAGTTTTGGGATGTATCCTTTGGACTTGTAGCAGTCAATTGTGTTCATCATGAAGGCTTTTAGGTCAGTGTCCCTTGACATCTTGGTTTCCAGGCATTTTAAACGCTTTAATATTACTTTGTAGTACTTCCACAAAAGTCTAGTCTGCCAGCATTTCTTTACTGGGTCGTAGCTCAATGTCGACATTATCTGCGTACAACGTTTATCTTCTTTTAACCATAGGGGCAGAGTTCTCCCTACAGCTCGTCCGTCAGAGACTGTTCTATTAGCGTGCACGAAGCGCCTTTATCAATCTAGGTGGAAGTGTGCATATGCCGTACTCCTGCATGGAGCGTGATTGGGACATAGCAAAACAGAACCTTGGACACGTCTTTGTTTTGAAACAAAACTGCAGGTTCGTTGGATTGGATTGGTGCGTTGGCTCCCCATTGCTACTGCCCTTAGGAGCCGAATGCAACAAACCGTTTACGTCGCATTTCCCTTTAGCTGTGAATTGCCATATAGCATGAGGCATGAAGCAGTAGAAATATAGCCTTTGATTTCTCACAAACACCTACCGATCGTCTGTGCTGAGACTCTTAAACTCACTGCAATCCGACAAATGATGAGTTCTTCGGTACACGCGGACTCTCCTGGTTCCTCAGAAAGATGGCCGGCAGGTATATTATGATATAAGACCCGCTCCCTTGCTGCCTTGTTCGCGCCGCATCGCGATTCCAAAAAACCAGTTGTCGAACTCTGTCAAGTTAGCGCCACTTGCTCCGGTGATAAACCGGTGTCGACCCCATTCCAGCAGGGCAACTTTGCCACCAGATCGCATAGTAGGGCTGGATCATGAAGGTAGTCGCTTAGGCCAATGACTGCTATCGTGGCGCAATAGTTCTGAACGGCCAACGCTAACCGGACAATAGAATTTGAGTCGTTTGGCCGGACAGCTGGTTTCTCCCTAAAGGCACGCTGCAGGCTAGTGCTCATCAATTCCGGGCGTCCATACAGCATTCCCCATCGCGTAAGGTACTGTCGCAGGAACCATAAGCTTGCCCCTCCACTGCGTCAAGCGCAGGGCCTTTCAAGCACTTGTGTAGACGAATAAGGTTCTCCCCGTTACTGTACCCACATCTCTGGGTAGACTACTCGTAGTTACTGATAAAGAGCAGCCACTCCTCTGGCTTGCTGAAGAATATAGTCAGATCCCACGTCTTTGTTCACACACTGATCGCAAGATATTAACGTGGCAAGCCAGCAGCACAAGCTAATAGCGCCCAGCTGCAGACTGTAATGTGTATGTTCGCAAATTAGTGCTAGTGACAGGCACCATTCGCTCTGACATTCAAAAGATAAGCAGCGCAAGAAATTAGCAACTACCGCTGCACATTCCAATGCAGTGCAGGGTCGGTTCACGAGCATAATTGGATATGCTTCATTTACACCACAACAGAGACTTTTTAAGCATCGCTTGCAATGTACGTTTCGATTATTATAATCGTACTCTAGTCGAATAAACGAGTATATTGTATTCGTGCAAATGTATGTAACACCCAAAAGAAAGCGTTCCGAACCATAAAGTATATATATTCTTGATCAGATTCAACAGCCGAGACGATCTAGCCGTGTGCGTCTGTCTGTCCGTCCATGGGGTTTTAGACGCTTCCTTCTGACTGTTACATACATTTGCACGAACCGTTTACTCTACTAGCGTACGAGTATAATTAAGAAATCAATACAAGTTACTAGGGTCAAATAAGTAAGGTCATATGTCAAAATCGTTCACATCGGACCACCATATCATATAGCTCCCAAATAAGCGACCGATTCAGAGCGAAGTCTTAGTACACTAAAATTTGTATGCGAATTGAACCAAATGCTGTACATTTCAGATTTAGAAGCCTCCACGCGTACTGACCGAATTTCAACTAAATTTTTTAGGTTTATTAAGGTACTAATCTGCAAGGGTATATAAGCTTTGGTTATTCGAAGTTAGCCTTCCTCTCTTGTTATACCAATCACAAAAAATTGTGATGGTATATTAAGTTTGCAACAGACAGACGAAAGCGTTATTGATTAGCATTACAACGAAACCATGTCTGTTTGTCCATCCATTTGTGTGTGCGTGTGTTTCAAGACAAAGATCTCAGAAGTCATCAAAGCTACTGATCTGAAATATTTACCAGATGGTTCTTTTGTCTACACGCTGGTTAAGTTCAAGATTCATCCAGATCGGAACACTATATCATATACCTCCCATATAACCAATTTTTCCGGAATGACTACTTACTAGCGTAACATTTCAGTTTTCCATCCAAATAAAACCAAATCCGGTTTGTAATTATTTAAGGGAGATTCACGTCCGCTGATTAAATTTGAATAAGATCGGACACCTATATAACATAGCTATAACATAACATATAACCAATGGTTGCGGAATGAACACTTAATAGCATAACTTTTCTGTTTTTTATCCAAATAAAACCAATTCGGATTGTATTAATTTAAGGAAGCCCCATTTGCAATGATTAAATTTGATTCAGATCGGCTAACTAAATTATATAGGAGGAGGCTTCACGTAGGCTGACCAAATTGAAAGTGTATCGGACAGCTATATCATATAGCTGACATAGAAGTGGATATTATTAACAATGTGAATGCTAAAGCTGAATTGAACTTAATTTGGTACACGTCAGTTGATCCGGATCGGACCATATAATACATCTTCCATATAATCAACCGATTCGGAATGAACTCTTAGTACATCAAAAATGTTTTTGTTTTTACCCGAATTAAACTAAATTTGGTACGTATCAGTCTTAGAAGTCTCATGTTTACTCGTGTATATGTACGAAATGTTTATATGGAAGCTATATGATATAGTGGTATGGTCTGCAAGATTTTGACATATGAGCAGGTTCCAGCAGAATCTATTAGAGATAACTCGCATAGAGATAAACGGACAGACAGACAGACGAGCATGGATTTAGCTACTCCGCTTATCATGCTGATCAAGAATATATATACTTTATGAGGACGGAGATGCTTTTTCTTTACGTAACAAATATATTGAAAACATAATGCTCTCTGCAAGGGTGTAATTAAGAATTGTAACTATTAATATTTATATTGAGTTAATACATTTCCAACTCCTCTAAATTTGTAAATATACAAAAATAATTTTGAGCTCTTGAAACCAGCTGAACACGTTGGTTTGCTTTAGGTTCGGATTCGACTAAACCTGGTTTTCAGAGATGAAAAAAAGTTCGAAACTGGTTCGGTTGGAACCGGTTTTGCAGCCGTGTAAAAGATATGTCTTTTAGAACAGCCAGATGTATTAACTAGATTCCTAGTGGAAGTACAAGTCAATCAAGTACTAACATATAATACCGTAGAGATAGAAATAAAACAAGTAAGAGTTAAAGCAACAGTTAAATACCCTGTACCTAATAAGCCGCTATAAAATAAAGCAAACTGCTGCTGATCAACTTCGGACAAATTCGGATTTAGTTCGATTTGGATGAAAAAAAAAATTCCTGTGTTCATTCAAAAAAAAAAAAAATGGGCTCTATGGGGTTGTTCCATCAGAATAACATTTGGTCAACAGTCGTAAGGCATCCTAAAATGAATACAACCCGAATTTGGCTCGATTTGGATGAAAACAAACATTTTATGTTCATTCCCATAAAATCAGGGCTATATGATATACTGTCCCGTTCCGAGTTAAATTTAATAAGTGTATAAGTGCCTTTAGGACACATAAGCCTCAAATTTGGTTCAGTTCCAATAAAAAACAAGAAAGGAAAGGAAGGCTACTTTCGGCTTGCCGAAGCTTATATACCATTCACATTGTAAAAATATTACCGATCTAGATGAAATCTGGTCGGTGGGCGTGGATGCAAGGGATACAGACGAATTTGTGTTGATTTGGATGAAAAACAGAAAAGTTCTCTATTTCTCTGCTTAACATGATAGATTAAGAATGAACAACATGGCGCTAGCAAATTTTATTTTGCTGACCAAGTACTATGAGCACTACCCTGTGTGTGAGATAGAGAGATGTAAAATATAACAGAAGGCTCTGTCTCTCTCACTCACAAAGTTTACATCGTGTTTGTATATCAGAATGTATTTATGTATGCATACATGAACATTTGTATTTATCAATACAAGTAAACTTTCGATGCCTATTGTTATTGAGGAAACAAATAATTTTAAAAGCCTTCACGTCCCTTGACGAAATTTTATAAGAATCTGACTACTTCGTTTTTATAGTCGTACTCTAGTAGAGTAAACGAATTTATTGTATTCGTGCAAATGTATGTAAGAGGCAGAAGGAAGCGTGACCGACCCCATTGTTTTTAAATTTTGCCAGGCCCCTCCCGTCCCGCAAACCACAAAACCTTATATCTCACACAAATTTTAAAGCATTTAGTTGAAACTCGGTTTGTATTTGTATAAGCACATAATCTACCGATCTGCCGATTTTTGTTAAGATCAGATAATAATTGTAGACAAAATCGTAAGAAACATTTTGTACGGGAACACTTCACATTACAAACAATAAATAAGAAATAAGAACAAACAAAAAATAAGAATACTCAAATGTAAATATGCAAATGCTGCTAATAATTATTTAAGCATACATTCGCAATTACATTCACATTACATTTATTAGCCATTGCTAATATGTTGTATTCGAATTAATTTAGTCAAAACAGTGATCGCTTTTGGAAAATTTCTCGACACACGGCACACAAACACATCGCATTTAAAAAAGTGAGATCCTGACTCACGAATGTCAGATTACACCCTGCGCGATCATCGTGGAAGTGTATAAACTAGCTTACCTTTCTTCGCTTTTTTTTCCAGTTTTCTGGTGTATGTTTATGTATTTGTTGTTGCAATTGGAATTTAAAAAAGGAAGTAAAACTAGTTATAGCTACTTAATATTTGTTGACTGAGTCACTTACTAACCGCAACCGTGTCTGCTGGTGCTATTGCACTTCATCCACTGCTTCTTCCACTTTTTGGTCTGACTTTGTCGATTCACAAGAGCAGTCAAAAAGAAACCGAAGTCAAAACAAAAATAAAAAAAAAAAAACACAAAAAAAAAGGTACGCTGCGTTTCGGTTTCAATTCCAATTAATTCGTTGCGGATTGGTAATCGTATTCTATGCTTTGCTATGAAGGTTCAAGCAACCAAAAAAAAAAATAACTAAAATTTTACTTTCAATAAAATATTGTCCCGAACAAACACAGACACTTTGAAGCTCTTCGACAGGGCATTTGCATTATTTTTTTGGTGTCTCTGACTTCACTTCTTACTTTTGCATCAAGCTTCTTTTTCTTTTCCTGCTTTTTCTTGTTTTGTTTCAACTGTTGTAAGCTTGCTATTTGAATGTTAAAGTTCCGATGAAATCACACACACGGACGCACACGCCGCGCTCTAGAGACTTTCTCAGTAATAACGTCTGTTGGCAACGCTCGCCGCAATTGAACTGAGCTTTACTAAATGCGCTTACGGAAAATTAGTTAATTCCGCACTGAACGGCGGCAGCACAAAAGCCAAGCAGCAGCAACATCTACACCAACATCAGCGATCGCCGCTCGTATTCATCAATTTCAACTTTGTAGGTATACGCAACATGTTGCTAAGCGGCAATGTCTACCAATATACCGGCCTGGGAATGGCCTTTCCTACTATTTGTTTGCACTTTGACCGCACAACAGCCAACAGCCGAGTCGGTCTAGCCGTGTCCGTCCGTATGAGCACCTCGATATCGGAGAATATAAGAGTTAAAGTCACCAAACTTGTTTTGTAGATTCCCCTAGCCTTTCATTATATATCAAGTTCGTTTTAAAAGTTTGCCACGCCCCTTCCAGCCCCGCAAGCTCCACCAAGAGCCTCAAATATAATGTATATGCCTCTAAATTTAGCATTTTACTTTGTTTGATGCCTTTCTTCACTTTTAAGTAATTCTGGATTTGGATTTTATCAACTCTTGGTTTGTAATAAACAGTCATATCTTCGATATTTTTTGACGCTTGGCTTCTCCCATTTTGCAAATCAATATGTTCCTCAATATCACATGATGAAATCCAACCCATCACATACTTCTTAAGATCACTTTTATTGCTTAGTTTTCCAATGATATCAACATGTACTATGTTCCCAGGTATATTCGCTTTTGGAATGTGGTGAAGCTCCATCTAAACTTTTCCCAACAGTCTTGCAAATGATGCAATTAGCAAGAAATTTTCGCAAGCAGCTTGTTATATTATTCCTTTAAATATTGCGAAACAATAAACTGAACTCACTTGTCTTCATCAAATTTTCGGCAAGCTCACCAGAATTGAGTTAGCTGACAATAACAATCAGATCTGAATCAAGTCGTTGTTTGGCCAAAAAATAAAATCAGTTCATTCTACAAACTCACAGATAGTGACGGAAAAGCTTTATGGCTTCAACAACTGGTATCTTGACTTAGTGGAGAAAGTGGATTTTTTTCAAAAGTATTCCACTACATGAGGACCACCATTGATTCGTGCAACACCATAGCACCATAACCATAGGAACTCGCATCTGTATGCAACTTAATCGAATATTCTGGGTTAAAGATTACAAGGACTGGTTCATTTGTGCAAATGTTGATGACTTTCTTTCTTTCACATTCCAAATAAGGTTTTTCTTTGCTGATGTAATAGAATAGACTCTTCTCCGGGCATACATTTTTTGCCAACTGACCCAGGGTGGAGATAAGGAACTTAATGCAATGAATTTACTTGGATTCGGATGGATGGATGTCTCTCCAGCTCTCACAACCCAAATACTGAACAGCAGTTTTCGAAATTTACACTTCGTGATGTTAAACGAGAATTTAACTTTATTCAACACTAGCTAACTAGGCGTGCATAGCTACGGCTCCTAATGTTGATTTATGTTTGTTGTTGTCTGTGTTTTTGTGGTATTCTAAAAGTTCTTTTTAATTGATCGACATATACCGATATCAATATTTATTTGTCTATCGATATCTTCGAGAGAAAGGTAGCGATATACATGCATCGTTAAATTAAGATATCGGTATACATATGTCGAAAACTCATATATCATATTCATATATCGACAACTCAATATATAGATTTAAATATATCGAACACACATTCTATCGATATACCTACATAGATAACTCACTATATCGATATACTGTAGAAATTGCATTGCAGTCGGTCCGAAGGTATTTCCAAAACTATATATAGCCTCTGCCATTGCCGTGGTCGATATTACTATACAGTAACCATTTCATTGCAATCGGTCAATTAGATGCAAGGATATGACGAATTGTTATTATCGCCTATATGAGTTGGCAGTGCCAAGCTCATTTTTCCAAAACGATATGTAAACCTTGATATTGGTCGATATTACTATACTATGAAAATTTCATTGCAATCGTATTGGCATACAGTAAAAATTTATACCTATCGGTCCAATAATTTAGGCACCTATAAAGGACAGATGACAGACAGATACACTTCCATTTTTATACATATAGATATGGCTCACATAAATCCGATCTTTTAGAAAAAATATTTAGTGGGAAAACTTCTTTGTGTTCCATCGAAATCAAACCTAATTCATTTTGTATCAATTTGTATCAACGTCTTTTGATCAAATTTGTCGACATAGTCAAAAACTTATTAATTATGCTCATACTAGAAACGTTCTTGTAAAAGCTCTTTAAAATGTAGTGCTTGGTTTCTATTGAGAGTGTTTCATGATTGAAGCATGGAATTCTTGATTTTTTTTCTGAACGTACCTATAACGAATATATGATACATATGTATGCATATTGAACACTAAATGTTGTCTTGACTGCTTGCCAAAATCATCATTTTGATCAAGCCAGCTGCGGATTAGTTATGATAACAGATAACAATGTTAAGGGCAGAACAAGAGCAGCTTAAATCATAACAAAATATTAAATTTAGAATGGAAAACAGTGATAACATGATATTAACTGCACACACTGTCTTTAATTTGATTAATTTATATAAAAACCAGAAAGGAAGGATAGCTTACACTATTCACATTATAAATACATATCCGACTTTGTAGATTTTCTTGATATAGATGGCATATCCGTATGAATCTTGAACTTATCAATTTCTATATAATACACATTTACGATTCTCACAAGAAATATAGATTGCAGGATCTGATATTTGATTTCTATATTGGAGTAAATATTGAAATAAGAGACGGTCCCCTACAGCTGACTTCCAGTTCAGCCCCATTTCAGCCAGCAAAACAATTTACTCACTGCATTCCTTCAAATGTGAGTCGTAGCAGAGACCCTATAAACAGTATTTTTCAATTGCCAAAAAAAAAGTAGAATTGCTGTGTAGCATTTTTTTGTATGGCGTTAGGCATCTTGTTATACCCTGTACCTATGGTACAAGGGTATTCTAAAGATGTTGCAATGTAGTTAATTTAATTTTTTGCCCCACCCACTTTTTAGCGTGGCCCTACAGGCACCTACATAGACTGAAAACTGGGCGTGGCACCGCCCCATCATATAAACTATAATACAAAATCCTCGTATCTCCGCACCTATTGGGCCGTATAGAGTAAATGGGTATACAATTTGTATTCTTGATACATTTGCAAAAGGCAAAAGAAAGCTTTTCCGACCCCATAAAATATATATATTCTTGATCAGGATCAACAGCCGAATCGATCTAGCCATATCCGTCTGTCCATCCATATGAACACCTAGATCTCGGAGACTATAATAGCTACAGTTACCAAATTTAGTATATAGACTACAAGTGTCTTATAGTCAGAATATCGACTATAACGTTCTTACTTGCTATACCCTGTACCTATGGTACATTCCATTTAATATTTACGCACTCTTGCTACATGTTTTTCAAGGCAATTTGGCTCGCATCAACAATGTTGATAGCATGTTCTAGCAACATGCTTTATGACAACTGCATGTATACATGTTTACTAGCTAAATTTCTGCAAGACAACAGAATTCTGTCTCTCTCTCTCTCTAGGCGCATATATGCATGATATGTGTGCATGTACTAGTATGTATCTGCTTATATATATGTTTGATATAGCAAATATAGCAATATTCGATATAGCAATGTCTCACCGTCCGTTTGTTTCAACCCTGAGAACTCAGAAGTCTTAAGAGCTACAGAGCTTCATTTTTACCAGATTTTCTTTATATCTGCTGATAGATTTAAAAAATCATCCGGAATGGATTAGATTCAGTTTGGACGATCATGTAATTTAGCTTGCATTGAACGAATTTTTTCAGCAGAGAAAGAAAGCCCTCCATGTAAATAAATCAATTTATTTCAAACAGATTAATACATTTGGTAAGAATTACGAAAATTTTAATGAATTCGAACACCAAATTGTTAGCATATTGGACCATTCAACAATCTTTTACAACCACGATTACTCAACCCAATACGCCAAGAAGACGATCTTAATGCAAGAAAAAAGTCGTTTATACGACAAGTAAAGCAATTGCAAAATACTTCTGAGTCCTTCACATCGTGGTGTGGAACGAGAACGGTATGAAATAGCAGGCTCGAGAGAGTCCGCTTGTGCGAGAACTAAAGAAGTAAATTGCAATATACTGCTGCCCATTCATTTCGGCGAATGAGTCCTAAATATAGTGTCTCTCAGTTGCTACGTGAAGCTATGAACGAAATAAGTGCAAGAATTTGCGCAAGTCGAAACTAACCATCCTTTCTTGTTTTTGCACATTTTTGAACGAAAATTTTCTTTATTCAAAATCAATTTTAATCAACTACATATTGGCCATTATTATTCATAGATAATGTCAGAATAGTTTTCAATTTTCCGGGTAGCTTCATAATTCCATCGGTGTAGGGCTTCTGTGGTTTATCAGCTCAATCTCAAACGGTAGTCAGAGGATGCAACGTCCGAACTATATGGTGGATTCATCAAAACTTCCCAACCAAGCTCCGTCTGTTTGTCGCGGGTCATCAAAAATGTGTGTGACCTAGCATTGTCAAGACAGAAGACAGCTCCCTTTCTGTTAGCCAATTCTGGTCGCTCTTTCTTGGATGCTTCATTCAAACGGTCTAGTTGTGCACAGTAGATTATCGCAACTTTCTAGCAGCTCATCATAGACAATTCCCTTCCAATCCCTCCAAACACTCAGTGTAACCTTGCTTGCCGTCAATCCGGGCTTTAAAGTCATTTGTGGAAGGTGACCGGCCTTTGACCATGATTGCTTGCTTTGGATATTATCGTATTTAATGCATTTCATCGCCCGTAATGATAGCTTTAAAAATTGTCGTATTTCGTTTAGTTTCAGCAGCAATTCACTGGTGTTTATTTGGTCAATAAAAAATCTTAGCGTAAATTCATGTGGCACCCAAACATCGCGCTTCTTTAAGTAGCTTGCTCTTTTTAGATGATTCCAAATTGTCATATGCTTGATGTTTAGTGCCTCCGCTATCTCTTGAGAACTTCCGTTCCAGTCTTGCTGCATCAGATGCAAAATTTAATCGACTTTTTCAGTGACAAGTCAACCAGTGCCGAGGGGTACCTTTCACATCGAAATTTCCTTAACGGAATTGAGCACTCATCCGTCCGGTGTTCACTTACAGTATTATCACCGTAAACGGCATATTTTTCATTGGTTTTCTCCGATTTATACCCTTTCAGAAGGTATTATAATTTTGTCACGATATTTATAACACAGAGAAGGCAGCCATAATGTATATATATTCTTGATCAGCATGGCAAGCGCACCAAATATAGCCATGTCCGTCTGTCTGTCCGTCTGTTTCTATACAAACTATTCTCTCAGTTTTGAATATATGTATATACTTAAGAGATGCTTCCTTCTCTGCGTTGCAAATATTGTGAAAAAAATATAATACCCTCTGCAAGGGTATAGAAACATCACATAGTGTATTTATTCAGATATTTCACTTATATTCCTATCAGTATAACTTTTAACACGCGCAACTTATTACACAGCTGTTTCACAAAAAAAAATATAGCCTGAAATGTCACCTTTCCAACAAGTGTTGATACAATCAGAGTAGTACCAGATATATGAATACGAAAACCATCCAGTGACTAAAAAGCACGGAGCGGACTTCACATACCAGATTTTTTGACTCTAGCTCTTATAGTCTCCGAGATCTAGGTGTTCATACGGACATCAGTCATCAGGCACATATCCCTAGGTGATGGCTGACTATAGCTCTTGTTGAGTCCAAGACAAGCTTTAGAGGTCAAGCTGTTAGCTAAGCTATACAGCTGTGAAAATATATATCTATATAAATACATATGTATATTCAAATGCATACACTTTGGCTTATCTTGAAGTACTTTTCATATAACTAGCAGCGTGAGTAACTTTCATAAAATAATGTCTCAACGTCTTGGTCTTGAAATACAGTTGTTCTGAGGTGCCCTTGTAAGTATGTATATTTATACAATATTAGAACATATGGTAAGTATATTCTTTAGTAATGAGTATGTAGTACTTATATACTTCTCGCAAGTGTTTTACTGATATAAAGCATTTACAAAATAGTGCTCTAACCATAACTTTGTCATAAATCTTGTTACTTTCATATGCAGTATATAAGTATAATCTTAATGTGAAACGGCGACATAGACAAGCAGTTCTATCGATTGCTGTCCTTTTCTGTTTTCTTTCAATCAAATCTCTACGGAGGGGAGTGGGGGGTTATTAGAGGGGGTGTCTAGAGATTTTGCCATTTTATGTTCGAACACTGAAATTTGTTGCTTTATTATACCCTTGCAGAGGGTATTACAATGTTGTCACGATATTTGCAACGCACAGAAGGACGCATCTCCGACCCTATAAAATCGATATGGCTATGTCCGTCTGTCTGTGCGTCTATCTGTCTGTCCGTCTGTTTCTATGCAAACTACTCTCTCAGTTTTGAAGCTAACGACTTGTAATTTTCGTCGTAGGCTTCTTTATCATATATACAAATCATAAAGATCGGACCACTATAACATATAGCTCCCATATAAGCTCATATGAAAACTTTGTGCAATAGATTATATAAAAACATGAAAACTTTGTGCAATAGATGGCGCAAACAAAACTTTATTTGCAAGCCAAGCAGAGTTATTTGTGCTAAATGTGTGCTCTGTTCCCCTCACTTACAAACACATTTCTTGGAATTCGAATGTGTTGTACATATGACAGTTTGTGTGTGCACTGTGCACGTACAAAATATTTGAAAGTAATTAGAAAGAAGGTTGCTTCACTCAAGGAAATACGTTTTAGATTACTAATTTTTCTTTTCTTTCTATATATCTGCAAGGGTATATAAAGTCCGGGTACCCGAAGTTAGCCTTCCTCTCTTGTTATACCATTACAAAATTGTATATTATTTTGCCAGAAAGTTTGCAACGCATAGAGGGAAGAGCTTCTGACTATAAAAAGTATATAAATTCTTGATCAGCATGACAAGGCGAATCGATATAACCATGTTCGTTTGTCCGTCCGCCTGTTTCAACACAAAGATCTAAGAAATCTTAAAGGATACAGAGCTGACATTTTTACCAGATGATTCTTTTGTCTACACGCTAGTTAAGGTCGAGATTCATCCAGATAAGTTAACTATATCTTATAGCTCCCATATAACCGATTTTCTGGAATGAACACTTAGTAGCATGACTCTTTCTGTTTTTCATCCAAATCAAACTAAATTCCATTTGTATTCATTTGAGGAGGCACCACGTCCGCTGATTAGATTCGATCTAGATCCGACAATTATATCATATAGCTAATATATAAACCGATTGTTTTTGAATGAACATTTAGGAGCATAACTTTTCTGTTTTTCATCCAAATAAAACCAAATTCGTTGACGTACAATGCGCTGCACGTTCAAGTGGACCCACGATATCAAGCCACGGGGCTTGTTACGCGCGTTTTGAGTTAAGGGAGTTATTATTAGAGATAAAGTTAAATAGATTATTACAACAAAGGACACGAAAAGGTTCATGCAGGAGATAGTTTAAATTACAGTGCTGAAGATAGATAGGAACATAATTTCTAGTAGTTCTATGAGGAACACAAAAACTGATTTGGCTAATTAAAGACGGCGAGTCAATATCACCATTAATCAGCTTATGTATAAAGATAACATTACGCATAATTTTACGATTTTCAAGAGATGGAAGGTTTATTAGCAGGAGCCTACTTGAATATGAGGGAGGGGGTTATTGGTGTCCCAATGCAACCCACGGAGAGCGAAAAGTAAAAATTTCTTTTGAACAGACTCAATGCGGTCCTGGTGATTCCTGTATTGTGGACACCAAACACACGATGCGTACTCTAAAATAGGTCCGACAAGAGAAGTATACAGTAGCTTGGTTATATAAGGATCATCACATTCCTTCTGCCATCGCTTGATAAAACCCAAAACATTGCCGGTAATTTAAATGTGTAAGTAGGTAATTGAGGCGGCCACCCGTTGGCTAACTGGTCTGATCAAGATCGGACAACTATATCATATAGCCACCATATTACCCATTGGTCCGGAATCAACACTTAGGGGCATAACTTTTCTGTTTTTCATCCAAATAAAACCAAATTCGGGTTGCATCCATTTGAAGAGGTTCCACGTTCGCTGTACTGACCTGATGAAGATCGGAAAACTATATCATATAGCTACCATATAACCGATTGCGTCGGAATGAACACTTAGGAGCATAACTTTTTTGTTTCTTATTAACTCTATTATCCGCTGGCCTTTTCCTTTCGGAACAATCTTCATTACCAAACTTTTACATTAAAATGTTTGAAGAACATAAATGACTTCCTGCTTTACTCAATAGCTTATTCAATTTTTTTCTTGAAACACCAGGGTTTCTCATGTGTGTGAAGTAGTTTCGAGTGAGTAATAACTACTGCAAAAAAACAAATCAAATTTTTGTTACTTGCATATGACATGGCTAAATACCTTTGTATAAAAATTAATTAAGTTTTGTGTTGGTAAATATACAAACATCAAATGACAATGACTTTGATATGCACGACTTGAAGTCGCAACTTGGGGGTTTGTGTGTGTGTTTGTGCTGTCAGTTGGACTCAATCCAAATAGTAGTCTAATCAACCTCTCCCCTCTCTCTCTGCCTTCTAGCCACTTCAATAAAACTAAATTCGAATTATTCGAACCAGAACCATTCTCATTTAGCAAGCAACAACAAGTAAATTCATCTATATGAAAAGAGCAGACAATAAATGTCCAAAAGTTGCGCTTGGGTGCGTATCAGCTGCGCATAATTGCCAAAGTCATTTAAAAAAAATGCAAAAGCTAAATGTCCAAAATGTTGAAATTAAAATAAAATAATTAAGAACGCGATAGTCGATATTCCGACTATAAGATTCTCGTACTCAGCATTTATTCAATATTTGACACACTCGACACTTTTTAATTTTTATACTCGCTCTCTAGTAGAGTAAACGAGTATATTGTATTGGTGCAAATGTAAGTGACGGGCAAAGGGAAGCGTCTAAGACCGCATAAAGTATATATATTCTTGTTCAGAATCAACAGCCGAGTCGATCTAGCCATGTCCGTCAGTCCGTCCGTATGAACACTTAGATCTCGGATACTATTTCTGCCGGTCGTTTCCATAGGTCGTTTCCATAGGTCGTTTTGGGGTTCGAGGTACTCGTACACGTAAGTCCGGACATTGTTAGAAATTATTCAAAAAGTTAATTGCTGTTATTCCGATATATGTATATGTATATATATATATATATATATATATTTATATGTGTATATATATATATACAAACAGGAAGTTCATAGGGCAACAAATTCTGGGCTCCCGGTAATAATGTGAAAACTATAATTTTATTTACATGGCGTCGAGGGTACGGCCCACTAACGGCACGCACACGCGCGCCTTCGTAACCGTCGCGTGCCAGAGCGTTCGACCGACCTGCTTTCGAACGTTCATTGCCTCTGCTTCATTAGACGCAAATTTCAACTGCCCTCTAAGCATTTTTATACTCGTACTCTAGTAGAGTAAACGAGTATATTGTATTGGTGCAAATGTAAGTAACGGGCAAAAGGAAAAAGTCTAAGACCGCATAAAGTATATATATTCTTGATCAGAATCAACAGCCGAGTCGATCTAGCCATGTCCGTCTGTCCGTCCTTATGAACACCTAGATCTCGGAGACTGTAAGGGCTGGAGAGACTCCCCTTTTGAGGCATCAGATCGTTGCATTAAAATTTTAAAACACGCCCTCTCCCACCCCCGCAAATCGATACAAACGTTATCCACAACAACAATTATATATCGGAATATCGACTATAGCGTTCTTACTTCTTAATTGTCTTTTGGCAATGAAGTCATTTATTTTGTTTCTGTTTATATAAAAATTTAATATTTTCCTCTTCATACTTAATCATTTTATTATTCATCGTTATAATGAAATATCTCCGCCAACGTAACTCTGTCGTTTAAGAGCGGCATATCTCCGCTCAGAAATATGCCGCTTCAAAGCAACATATCAAGTCGCATCAAGTCTCCTGTGGTGTTCCTCAAGGCTCACTAATTTAACCGTTATTGTGGAACTCGATGTGTGACGGAATCTTCCAGCTGACCAGGTAATCGGTTTCGCTGACGACGTAGCAGTGGTGAGTGTGGGCAATCCATCGAATTGATAGCACAATGCTCGAGCTTGCTCCTCAAAAAAGAAGAAATAAAGAAAGTGAAGACAGCTCACATTAGCGTGTCACGCACGATAATCCAGTCCAAAAGGGCTCTTAAGTACCTTGACGTCACGCTTGACACAAGGCTGAGCGTCCGAGAGCACCTGGAATACGTCCGCACAAAAGCATCAGCAACGAGCTAAGCGCTCTCACGGGTAATGCTCAATACGAGAGGCCCAAAACAGTGGAGGAGGATCCTACTGTCCAACGTGACAAGATCGACAATGCTAAATGCGGCTCCAGTCTAGCCGGAAAGCTTATAGTTTTAGTTTGTCTACTGTACATATTCAAAATAGAGATAATAACACATAAGCTTCAGTTAAAATGAAAATCCAAAATAAATTCTATTCTCCACGCATATTCCATAGGCGATGACACCCTGTTTGTTCATCTTGATTGAAAATTAATTAGGAAACATCTGTAATAACAGCAAGAGCACTTTATATAAATATGAACAAAGCCAAAGACAATATAAGTTAAGATGTAAATACTTAAAAAGTATATTTCGAGCTATTAAATCCCTCGTTTTGCAAGAGGACCTTTCAATGTTGGCAACTTGACGCAATTATAATCATCCGCCACTAAATTTAGCTAAATGTTTTTCCATCACATACTCAACAAGTCCCTTTCCTCTCGGAGTCGTATTTGATACTAAAATGGTGTTTGTTGAGCATATAATCCCTAACATATACGATATGATAGTTTCGCCATTTTTCAGGTCACGCCTTGAGTACGCTTCTTTTATATCGGGTTTTACTGCAGAATTTGATCCCGTAGCATATTGGGATACGACGGATATAATAAGTATAGTATATAGACTTGTAAGACATTGACAAAGATATTGATAAATAAATACAAACCAGCATCCTTAAAAATTAATTACTATGAAAATTGTTGCTTAGCAAAGGCATTCTTATATTTTGAAGGTTTTGCGATATGAACAAATGATTCCAGCTTTGTGTGTTTTTTGATAAATATTTTACTTTAGTATAATATAATTACAAATTATAACATGTATTCATTCTATTTACAATTTGTATTTAAATACAAATTTTAACTGTTTATACATAGACTGATAGAACTGATAGACCGTCAACTCTGCTTCTGATTCAAATGCCCTTCGGCATTCCGTGGGCACTTTTTCTCTCCTAAAATGTTTATATGAGATAGCACCATTGGTCTTTCAATAAATGCGAAGAAACGGAAAGGTGCCGACGAAAGTTTAACACTCGCTGTTATTTAACATTTAAGGAACTCCTCTCCTAGTTGGCAATCTACTATTGTAGTTTATCATGACTCCTCTCCTAGTTGGCGATCTACTTTTGTAGTTTATCTATGGACAGTATCCAGTATACAAATAGCAGCTAGGGGAAGATCAAGAGCTATATAACTGTATAGTAAACCCGATATATCGATATATATGGTTTTCAAAACATGTTAAAAATTTACTAATATATGAACAAGCTGATATATTTATATATATCGTTTGCAAAGCAAATTAATCAACTTACATATAATTTATTTGGAATCATTTTTAGTATACTAATATATACTAATATATACTAATAAGTATCCATATATATATCTGCGTGGAAAACCAAAAATGTACAGTTTTTTAAACGATTTTCAGAATTTCATGCTGGATCTATTTACATGCATGCATTGTTTGAGCAGTCTGGAGATGCAACAAAAAGGGAGCCCTGGCAATGCAGGGCTAACTGGCTAGTGTATATATATTCTTGATCACCTTGTTCAAGGGGAGTTGATATAGCTATGTCGTCTTCTGTCCATTTAAACTCAAATATCTCAAAAGTCTGAAGCGCTACAAACCTGACATTTTAACCAGTATCATCTGATATCTATGCGCTGGTTGAGTTTAAATTTCATCCCGATCGATCAAAATATAATATAGCTTCTGCTTCAGAATTCAGACTTAATCGAATAACGAAAACAATATGCTGTTCAAGGCATTCAAAATCGTTGGTTTGCCATTTTCATTTCATTTTGCATTCGACAAATATAAAGTCGCTAGTGTGTTTATATATTTTAAATGTTTGAAGAATCGCCAACAAATTGGTTCCGAATGATAACCTGATAGATAAATGTAGATACATATTCTTCAAGAGCAGGCGCGTCGAAATAGCAACCATGCTTACTATAGCCACACGCCACTCATGAGAGAGCCGTAGATCGCTTTATCTAGCCGTATGGATTTCCTTCATTTTGTTCAGAAGAAGTTAATTTGAACGGATCGGGAAAATGAACGACTGAAGTTAGTCCTTACTTAATTGTATACCATTAACAAAAAAATGTGAATGTATATTAATTTTGTCATGAAGTTTACAATGCACAGAAGATCGGACAAATATATCATATAGCTCTCATATAACCGACCGACTCGGAATTAACTCTTCGTACAGTAAAATTGATTGTTTTTTATCCAAATTGAACCAAATTTAGTAAATGTCAGTTTTAGAAGCCTATACTGGCCAAAGTTGATCCGGATCGAACGTTTATATCATATAGCTTCCATATAATCGACCGATTCGGAATGGACTCTTTGTATACCGGTTTTATCCAAATAAAACCGAATTTGGAACGAATCAGTCTTAAAAGCCTCCACGTATGATGACCGAATTTCAACCAAATCTGCAGGGGTATGTAAGCTTCGGTTACCAGAAGTTCACCTTCCTTTCTTGAAAATATCAATTGACAAAATAAATGCTTCTGGCACAACAACCATCTGAATTATTAGTCAAGTGTGACCAGATTGGCAAAGCGTGCAACCAGCTTTTGTTAGACAGCATTGAAACTTTAAAATATGTTGAAATGGAAAAGCTGAAAACGCAAGACCAGCCTTACTCTGATGCGTAATAAAAGCAACTTTACAGTGAATATGTTAAAAACGGTCCTAAGTGTGTTGAGCTAAAATTAGACTACGTTGAGAATTAAAATGCTGAATTACCGAGAGTAATTTTCTTTATGCGAAAAGTCAAGTACTTATCAAACGGTTCTCGTAACTTTAAGCATAAACTAATTAAATTCTTTGACAATAAATCAAAATCTTGTGGACAGCCCGCCATTTACATTCACAAACAAATAAGAATGCTTGCTCGACAAATAATTAAGCATACTGATCCTGATCAAATTCGGTCAACAGTTTGAGTTTGGATTGATTGCAATCAAAAGCAAATACATTCTGTTAAAATCGGTTCTATGGGATATGTGATATAGGGCTCCAATTTGAACAATATTTTGATAGTGGACGTGTGGTCTTTTAAAATCAATGCAACTTTGGCTCGATTTGGATGAAAAACAAAAATTTTGGTGTTCATTCCGAAAAAATTCTATGGGGCTATATGTTATATCTGTTTTATTTGAATAAATTTTGTCGGTTTACGTATACGCCTACATCTTTTATACTTTCCAAGATCTAGATTTTCATACATTCGGACGGACATGTCTAGATCGGCTCGGCTTGTCAAGCTGATCAATAGTATACCTAATGGGGTCAGAACCGCTTCCTTCTACCTGTTCCATAGATTGCCACAATTTTAATATACACTTGCACCATGGGTACAGGGTATAAACACAACTCCAACACTTGCTGCAGTCGAAAAACCACTAAGTTAAGAGGGCAAAACAAAAATAGCAGAACATTTCACTCGCGGCGGCCTTCATTGACTTGTATGTGTTTTTATAAGACGGGAGGCACTTAAGCCTTGGCACTAGCCAAGGTTAGTCAGGAGCAGCTCAAGCTAACTGGACGTTGGTACGAATGTCATATATAATTGCCTCAGATTCTAACAAGTTAATCTGTTATGGACGTGGGGCAGTGGCTTAGGTTGAGCAGCGCACAGCAGCGCCAATTTATAGAAAAACAACTAAGAACACTTTAGTCGATATTCCGGCTGAAAGCTACTCGTACTCAGCATCTATTTAGTATTCTACAGACTTAAAAGTATGCAATACCTTCTAATTATTTTATCTTTATTTTGTTTTTTTTTTTACTATTCTCACAACTATTATCCGATCTTAATAAAATATAAGGTTTTTATCGATTTGCGGAAGTATTAGGGAGCGTGGCAAAATGTTGAAACAAACTTGATCTGACGCCTCACAAGGAGAGTGGCATACCAAATTTTGTAACTCTAGCTCCTAGTCTCCGAGATCTAGGTGTTTACTGGACTCGGCTGTTCAAGATATATATACACTGTTATCGATTTGCGGAGGCTGGAGGGGGCGTGGCAAAATGATAAAACAAACTTGATCTGATGAAATGCTAGGGGAGTCTACATACTGGTAACTGTAGCTCTTATAATCTCTGAGATCATACGGACGACATAGCTAGATCGATTCGCTGTTGATGTTGATCAAGAAAATATATATACTTTATGGGGTCGTATAAAAATGTAAGTATCCCGATGCTTATACAATTTTGTCAACTGAGTGAGGCTTCTAAAACGCACGCATTTCCTTCTTTTCAAATGCTCGTGAATATCAATAGCAATAGCTTGCTCTTCAAATGCAAACATACACAAATAGAAACACACAAACATTCATGCACACACATATTACAAGAAAATCTATTTTTCTATAAATTATGTAGATGAGAGAGAGAGAGAGAGAGAGCATTCTGCTAATTACTTTGAACATAACATGAATAAATTCTCGTCCCCTCTCGCTCTATCTCACACGTCATTCTGTATGGACTACGGACTACGGTATGGACCACCTCTTGTACAAAGTTTTCATACTACATCTGCTTATATATGTCAGCTATATGATATAGTGGCGCGATCTGGACGATTACATATGAGCAGCGTACAGCAAAAGTAAGACTATGATGAAAATTACAAGTCGTTATATAGAGAGTAGTTCACACAGAACGAGACGGCTTGTCGTGCTCATCAGGAATATATATTTTTTTATGGGGTCGGAGGTGCTTTTTTCTATGCGTTAAAAATATCTTGGCAAAATTGTAATACCCTATGAAAGGGTATAACAAAAAAAAAGGAAACGTAATCGCGTTTAGCTTGCAAGATTTTGACTGCACCTACTATATATTTGTTAACGCGAACTTGAACGGCAGCGGTGGAGAGAAGAGTTGGGACAGACGGGCAGACGGGTATGCGTGTGTGAGTGGAAGCCACTTAAGTGCCATTATAAGGCAGCGATTTGCAATGCAATAAACAAGTCATGATTACATTTACGTAGAGCAGTATAACTGGTTTGGTTTGGCGTGTTTTTCGCTGGCCAGGCTTAGGGCTGAAGCTTAGACGGCAGCAACACAGCACAACAGCACAAGCACACACAGGCTGGCCACTGGCCTGCCGTCCGTCCGGCCATAGCTTACTGTTCGAGCAGCTTGAGATATTCAGATAGCAGCAGCTCCTCCTGCACCAACGGTAAATTTAAGTGATCCTGATCGCTGTAGATTAGATCCTCGTTGAATCGCTTGTAGGCCTTGTATGCCTCAATTTCCGCTTTGGTCTTGCGTAAAAGGGTTCTCACTAGTTTTCCAGAGGATGTTGCCTGCTTTGATGTCGCCAATCGAAATGGAAGCAGAGTCAGAGCCGATGCCGCTGAAACGTTCATTCGAGTTCTCGCTGGCATGCTTGCTGACCAGTTGTGCGATACGCTCCATGGTCTGCGCCAGTTCGTCTTCGCTCTGAAATGTCTTAATGAGGCTCTCAATGGCGCCTTCCACATTGTTGTTGTTGCTCGAATTGCCGGCTGAGAGGCACGCAACTGGTCCGGCTGCGTTTGCAAAAGATTCACCTGCATTGGAAAGATGGAGCAAACGTTTAACAGATACAGCAGCTACTTCCTCCCTGTTTGTGTGAACTCATCGCTTGAGCCACATCGTTTTGAGTGCGTTCGTAAGCGTCGTCGCACCGATTCTGATAGAACAGAACCACACCCTGCATCAGAAGGAGACGCATGACGTACAGCCGGCTAAATTTCTCGCCATAGCTGCGTTGAAAGTTGCGCTCGCATATGGAGAGGCAGCGTTCGGCATCCGGCAGCTGGGAGATATTCTTCAAGCACAGGTAACATCAAACTATGTCGAGATTGAGCATGGCGTAGTTATCCAGAGATTCAAGGAACTTGTAGTTAGCGAGCTGCTCATCGGCCTCGAGCAACAGCAGCGACTCGTCATAATTCTCGCGGAGCATGGCCACGCGAGCCTTCTCAATGTAGCCGAGGCCTATGAGCAAGGCGCGACTCTCCTCTGGTGGCAAGAATACCGGGCTGCCTTCTTGGTCTTCCATCTGGCACAAGGAACAGCGCAGGTTAGAGCCAGAAGCCTTGTTCCTACATATGTCGAGTTTCAGACTCAAACTCACCTCTATTAACTGGTTACCAGAGTCTACCACAGCCTCAGCATCCGCTTTGATCTTCCTGATATGCTCATACAGTGCTTCACCCTTCTGGTTATCCGCCTGGCCCATAATAGCCATTAGCTGCTGATTGTTTTTCAGCTGCTGTGCAGCCAGTGTGGCATTGGGACTTACAATGCGTTAAGCCGATGTGATCTTGACATGATTGGTGTTGCTTAGTTGCAGCTTTTCAGCGATTTCCTGTTGCAGCGTGGCGCCTCGAGCATACAAATCGCACTTTATATCCAGCACATTGATTGTGCCGCCGTGATTGCCAATGCTCTAAAGGTAGCCAGGTCAGTTTCGCTAAACTCACGACGGGCGGCCAGCTTGCGCAGACCATTATCCTGCAGCTCCGTGACCACGAATTCCAAGTGTGAGGCATCGATGCCCAGCAACCCGACATACTAAGCAGCCAGACCCTGTGAATACGACATAAATTTTAGGCTTGAATATTGCCAGCAATATTACCTCAATGCTGCTTCAATGCAGCCCAAATCCTCAGAATAGTACGGCTCCTCCCAAAGCTTTAACAACTCCGCTTGGAGTTTTGCACGAACTTGTATAAAAGCATTATCAATTTGCGACATGGTAGTTGTGTATGTGAAAAGCAAATGGGGTGGGTGTTGATACTCTGTCATCTATCGCCAACTGTAAGATATTTACATTTAAAAATAAATAGGGGCACGTTACAAAGCAATAATAAATGCGATTGTTTCTAAAAAAAAGAAAATCACAAAAGTAGTTGAATTTGTTAACTTTAAAATGTTGTTGTTGTTGTTCATAGCGCTGGAGAAAACATCGATGTTAATCAATACATCGATGCTACTCAAAATTATTCAAGTATCGATTTTATTTTTCTGATGTTCGATGTATTTCCGAAATATCGAGATTCCTGCCTTACAAGACATATGTATGTACATGTGCTGCATGTAGATTTTATATTGTTCCAGTTAGTAGTGCTGGAGAAACATCGACTTTTGCTCACATAGATATTTCTATGTTCTTGGGGTCTCGATTCAAGGGCACACTTTCTTAAATTTGTATAAAATGTTTATAATGTCAAAAGAAAAGTCAAAAACTTTAATTTATAAAATTTGTTTTCATTTTTTACTTATAAAACAAACCAATTATAAATACAAATTCGCAAAAGAAATTCTGTTCCAGTCAGATAATCTTATATGTACTATATTATCGATGTAGTTAGTTAACAATTGTTTTTATACTCGTACTCTAGAAGAGTAAACGAGTATATTATATTCGAGCAAATGTATGTAACAGGCAGAAGGAAGCGTCTAAGACCCTTGATGAGCATCAACATCCGAGTCGATCTAGCCATGTCCGCCGCTGGTGTTGGCGCTGGCGTCTAAAGGCTCAAACTTTTGATGTCAGGAGATCAACAGCGGTCGCGGGTTCGATTCCCGCGCTTGGGCTGGGTGTTCCGTGTTGTATATATATATGTATGTGTTGTGATTGTTTGTGCTCGTCCTCGTCCCTGTCAATTGTGTGTACCAGGACGCTGAACTCCCCTCAACCCCTCATCCCTTTACCAACTCACCCCCTCACCACCTCACCTACTTATCACCCCTCCTCAACAACTCGACACAAGTTAATCTACTGTAATTGCTAATGTAAATGCCATACAATATACTGATTGTCCACGTAATAGGACAGATTGTATATAAAGATAATGATATAAATTTTTTTTTTTTTTAGCCATGTCCGTCCGTATGAACACCTACATCTCGGAGACTCTACGAGCTAGAGAGACCCAATTCGGTATGTAGACTACCCTTGTGGGGCGTCAGATCAAGTTTGTTTTTAAATTTTGCCCCGCCCCCGCAAATCGATAAAACCTTATGTCTTCCACAAATTGTAACGCATTTAGTTGAAACTCGGTTTGTAAATGTATAAGCACATAATCTACCGATTTTGTTAAGATTGGATAATAATTATAGACAAAATAGTAAAAAAAACATTTTGTGTGAGAGCACACAACCTACCTGCCCCTTCCAAAAAAATAAATAAAATAATTATAAAGTATTTCATACTTTTGAGTCTGTAGAATATTAAATAGATGCTGAGTACAAGCATCTTATAGTCGGAATATCGACTATAGCGTTCTTACTTGTGTTTATTTGACCTTGAGTGGGCTAACTACATATATTGTAAATAGAGGTCGCTAACACAATATATATGCATTTATAATCTATTTGATATCTATTTATTTTTATTCACAAAAATTAGCATGTCCACATGCTTCGATTTAAGCAAGCTCTTGGCTCTTGATGTCCAGCAATCAGTTGTCACAGAGCAATGTATAACGGCTTCCAGAATGTCGCTCAGTCTTGACCTCATAACGTTGAATAGATTTGCCATGTGTACATGTACATCTCGCAATTTTGAGAAGGTCACCAAGTTACGAATCCTTTCTTTTCAACGACTGAGAACGGTCGCAGGTCTGAGCTGATATAATAAGCCAGTGCTTTGGGTATACTTGTTTTCTTACTGAACTATGTCACTTATTTTTGCAACAATATAATTACCTTTGCCATCACAATCCTTCAAATACTTCTCCATATCCCCCTAAAAAATCAATATATTTTTATTTATTTACTAATATTTAAAATGTATTCCAGTAATGCTAAATCATATGTCAACAAGAAAGGAAAGCTAGCTTCGACTTGCCGAAGCTTATATACTATTTACCTTATAAATATATAGCCGATCTAGATCTGGATGGAATGGATACAAGGAATGCAAGACGAATTCGTTTTAATTCTTGATGAAAACCAGAAAAGTTATGATCCTAAGTGTTCATTCCGGAACAATCGGTTATATGGTAGCTATATGATACAGTTCTTCGATCTTGATCAGAACAGGCCACGGACGAAAGGTCTCTCAAATGGATGCAAGCCAAATTAGGTTTGATTTGGATGAAAAACAGAAAAGTTATGGTTCATTCCGGAACAATCGGTTATATTGGAGCTATATGATATAGTTGTCAGATCTGGAAACAACTCGAACTTGATCAGCCTGCAGACAAAGGAGCATCTGTTAAAAATTTCACCCTTCTAGCTTCTAAGACTTCTGAGATCTTTGTGTTGAAACAGACGGACGGACATGGTTATAACGATTCCCCTTGTCATGCTGATCAGGAATATATATACGTTATATAGTCGGAAACGCTTCCTTCTATGCGTTGCCAGCTTCCTGACAAAATAATATACCATTTTGTAAATGGTGTAAAACACATCGAGCACCGGAAAAATAATCGATGTTGTAAAAATTTAAGCAACATCGACTTATCGGTTTAACATCGATGTTTGCTATGGCACTACCAGTTAGTGTTGGCAGAATATCGATAGTGATATTTGTGTGCACACGCTGTTTATGTGAATATATTAATCTGGATTTCTGCGCTTACTTAAAAGCATTGTATATATTGAGGTATTTTGCTATTAGCACTCGAACTTTATTTACATTGATCTGTATGTATATACAAAACAATAGTGCCAACTTGTTTGTTTTTTCCGCTAATCTATACAATACAGCCAGACTGGCAGCCCTTTGCAGGCATTTTTACGCGAGTTGACAGCCTCGCGTATTCGTCATTTATTTAATGCGCTCTTCTGCTCTGCTCATTCTCAATTTTTTTTTTTGTTGAGCGCGGGAAGTGTTTCATAGCTGATTGACAATACAATAATAAGCAGAACTAAGTAAATTTATATTTTATGATTTTTAAATATGAATTACAATTTTTTTTACGTGTGTATAGGTGTTGTGAATTAAATCAATAAACGTAAACTCCAAGGGCTGGCCTTATATTTACTGTGAGCGGGCAACAGTAGCGCTAGTGTCAGCGGGTTCTGCAAGCGGGTTGCGTGCGTGTGTGTGTGTGTGTGGTACAGTTGGGTATAAAAACATCGCTAGTCTGTCCGCACTGCCTGCCGCCGCGGCGCTGCGTTTCAGAAGAAAAGTAGCGAAAACCAAAAACAGTCAATGTACATATGTGCATACACATATATGAATGTATGAAGACAAACATAAATGCTATGTGTTAGCATAGTTAAAGAATAATTTATTAATAAAACGGTGTTGCAAACGGAGCAAGAGCAGTCCCAGCCAATCAGCTTAGAGCCAGAGAAAGAACGGAAGAAATAGTAATAATATGGTGAATATAGTGTGAGGAAAAATAATAGAAATGCAAGATGACAACTGAACATTTGAACAATAATTATAGATTAACAGGCGCAGTAATATAAATATGTATGTATATTGCTAGCATATATTTATATTTTCTAGGTGCGCGCGCGAAAAAAAAAACAACCAACGCAATTTGGTAATAGGAGCACCAAAAGATGTTGAAAAATGGACGCCAGAGTTGCCAAGTTGTTTTCTACGCACCGAGTGTATGTAATGATGTTGCCGAATTTTGTGTCTAAAAGGAGGGGGTGGTGGTGGAGCATGAGAATTGTGTTCTTCTTTTCTTTGGAAATTGCATTTTTGAAACCGTTTGTATCTGTGCCTTTGCAGTGACCCATGAAAAATGCGAGCTGGAAAGAAGACGGAAGCCGAGACAGGAAAGACCCGACAGTGCATAGTATATGTAAAGAATCTGAGGGAAGAGCCTGAAACTCGAGAAATTGCTCGAAGTGGAAACACCAGCAGCAACTTAGGGATTGCAGCAGGTGGAAATCTGAAGGCGAAATCACAGAAATCACGTACAAGGAACGCTGTAGCTGGGTCGGCGGGGGCTGAGCTCAAGACAAGAGCGAAGCTTAAAAGGGGAGCGGTAAGCCCAGCAGCATCAGAAGTTAGCTTGCCAAAGCGCACAACACGCCGGGCAGCCACCATAGCTACCGAAGTCGGCAACATAGCCAGCACGGCCAAACGACGGAACACGCCTACTAACAGTGACTCCGTCTCAGCCACACGTAGCCGTGGGATCAGGACAGCCATATCAGGCATTGGTGTCTTGCATAAGGTAGCCACAACGCTCAACCCCAGGGTGACGCCTAAGTCGCTCAGCACCAGCAACAGAAAGGATAAGGAACAGGATAAGAAAGGAACCGGATCCTTTGTGCAGCTCTCCAAGTGTCGAAACACAACCGCCACATTAGCTAATACCGACACAACTCTAAACAGCCGACGCGCCACAATTACGGAGGGCAACAGCAAGATGCACCATAAGCACATCACAAAACTGGCTTCACCGCCGCCCACCATAGCTGCAAGCCGTTCGCGTCGCTCGATTAAGCCGAATCCCAAATATACCAGCGATGATATGGTCACGCCTAAGTATGTCAATGCGTTGGTCACCGATAGTCCAGCCAAGCAACACCTGCATTCGCTGCGCGGCAAACCACTCTTTCTTAATAGCCCCGATATAAACGATCTCATCGAGGAGGAGGACTCAGATGATGAGCTACTGGATGCTGCCTACAAACCGCATCTAAATAAATCAGATGTCGACGATGATGATATGTGCGAGGCGGAATTTGAGCAGCAACTGCGACGCGATAAGGTCTTGGTTAAGCGTGGACGTGGACGTCCACCCAAGGTAAACAGTGCCAGCGTCGGTGATAGTAGAGCCGGCCCAATGCAAGCCAAGACCATTGGAGGCAGCTCAGCTGGGTTGAGTCGCCAGCAGCCCAAAACTTTACAGTCGCAGCCCAAAAGTCTGCAGCACCTGCGCAGAACCATTGCGGCGAATATGGCGCGCAGCAATCTAACAGCTTCGCTGGGTACAGCTGTGGCTATGAAGAGAAAGCTGGAGGATGCCAGAAATGAGGCGCTCATACCACGTAAGCGTTTGGCCACGGAGCCTACTGGCAAGGGTGGAGCTGTGCCGGTCATCAATGGTGCCAGCAAAGGCGCAGTTACGCTGGTGGCGCAGCCCAAGGTAAAGGCTATCCTAGCTGGTTCTGGCAGCATTAACAACAGCGTGAGGGCTGGTCAAGCATCGTCTCTAGCGTCTCAAAAACAGCGCAGCACCACCAGCTTTAAAGAGACCAACAGCAGCAGCAAGAGCAGTCCCACAACATCCCCACTGAGCGTCACACCACGCGCCGTACGTGTTGCACCGGGGGTTGCTGAAGGTGCTGTAAGTGCCGCCATTAAGCTATCAAGGGGGTCAAAACTTGCAAGCTGCGGCAGGAGCAAGTTAGGCTTGGAGAGCGATGAGGAGCCCACCTTCACCATAGTGAATATTGACGATATCATTAATCAGGACGATGTGCTCATCACGAGAGCAACCAACAACCATAATAGCAGCGGGAACGGGAACAACAAGAAGCTAACTAAGAGCCGCAATATATTCAATATGGGCACAACGCCATCCACATCACCATCAACGACAGCCACAACTGTGGCAGGCTCCAGTTCGAATGCCGCCGGCAGCGTCAGTAAGCGGCAAAAGCAGAGTCCGACGACGACGGCGGCCAAAGCAGCATCATTGACGGTGCCAGTTCAAAAGCAGACACCACCGCCAGTCAACAGCAAACCACGTCCACGCATTCTCAATTCCGAGATGGGCAAGAAGACGCAGCCAGTGAAGCCATTAACGAGCATGGGCAAAAATGCCTCGCCCATGAGCTTAGATGCTGGCGGTGACACAGAAGAAGATGAGGAGAGAGAGGCAGAAGTCACAAGGCCTATCAATAAGACGTCGGATGACGATCAAGAAAATGAAGAAGACTATGTCTTGGCAGAGGCGCTGGCGGCACGAGAGGCAAAAATCAAGCGAAACAACAGTCGTATTATGCAGCTGACGGTTGGCGGCGCCAAATGGAAGCCACGACGCAATGTGCTGTCCAGCACAACACCCGTGAATGCTGCCGCCAGCAATAACAATTGCCAAGTGGACGGGTCAGGTGGAGGAGCAGAAAGAGGCGGCGCCGCACGCAAGATGGTCAAGCTGCTAGGGGGCGATGGTAATGGCAATGAAGGCGAACAGTTGTTTAAGAAGCCCGTGAGTCCCAGTCAGCGCCGAGCCAAAGAGAATGCCTTGCAAAACAGTCAGGAGATGGCGCCGGAGCAGCTGGAGCAGCGGCCTACTGGGGCGGAGACGGCAGAGACCAAACTCACAACAATAGCAACAAAAACGTCACCCATCAAAGAAGAGCAACCGATGTACCTTCCACCCGAGACGACTACATTTTGCGAAGAGGAAGGTCGCGTTATCAAGAAGATCACCTGCTATGAAACCTGGCATTTGATTGCCGTGCCCAAAGACTCGCCCACGAGGATGCACCTGCAGCGCACCAATCTGGAAATACCGCTGATCAAGCTGGCCAATGTGGCGCCACACGTCAAAGTGCCCTCCGATCGGTGGACCTACAAGATAACGCTCTATAAAGTCTCCACATCCCTAATGCAGCGCCACGCCGTCATGACTCCATTCATTGGTGATCTGAAGATCTACAATATACCCGAGGGGGACCGACATAAATATCAGCCATCGTGTGTGCTCTTCCGTCGTGTGGTGATGGATCGTAGCAAATGCCGAGTCGCATACGATCGGGCCATCATATTCAAGAACCGGTCCTTCTATGCGAACATCGATGGCAAGCATGTGAATCTAATGGGGGCGCCCGAATCGGTAAGCTGCATCAAGGACGTTGAAATTCTGCTGGATTGTGTCAATAGACTGACACTCACCAGTGCGCTCGTCGAAGTGGTTAATGCTAAGTGAATCTGGCAATGCCCAGCGGAAGCGGACCCAGTGTCAGTAAACTTGTCACTGAAAACTGGCAACGCCACTTCCATAAACTGTATAAAAAAAGGGAAAAGTAATTTTTAAGGCTTTGAATGGAATTAGCATAGAGATTAACAGGTATTTTTATATGGGCACTATTATAAAACCCACATATATGTATATATGTATATATATATATATATGTATATATATATATATATGTATATATATATATATATGTATATATATATATATATATATATATATATATATATGTGTATATATATATATATATATATATATATATATATATATGTATATATATATATATATATATATATATATATATATATATATATATATATATGTGTATATATATGTGTGTATATATATATATATATATATATGTGTTTATATATATATGTATATATATATATATATATATGTATACACATATATATATATGTATGTATATATATATATATATATATATATATATATATATATATATATATGTATATACATATATGTATATATATATGACAAGCAAGTGTAGGAGTGTAAAAAACTATATATATAGACATATACATGCATATATATATATACATACACATACATACATATATATATACAAATATATACATACATATATATACATACATACATACATATATATATATATATATATATATATATATATATATATATATATATATACATATGCATACATATAGTTTTGTACACTCCTACACTTGCTTGTCATCGCCTCATAGTTTTGGGGTGGCGGCATGAAATTCATTAATTTTGCGCATGAACCCGACGCTGCTCTCCTATAATGTGTTTATCTTGGAGTATGAACTAACCCAGCTACGCGGAGTGTATATGTTTTTGTTAAGTCTAAGTATAATCACTGACTTTTTTTTTTTAATTTCAAATTACATTAGTTCGTAATAGTTATTCCTAGCGTAAATGACTAGCAATTCGTTATATCTTTACATTATATACATATGTGTATATATACGTACATGCGTATCAGAGCATTGCAACTTATGGTTTACAAACGCATACATTCCAGCAATGTTGTAAGCAATGATGAAAAGTGTATGCAAAATGTTGGCGTTCGCTGACCTTGTAAACTGTGACTTTGTAGTTCTCTGATAAAGTACATACATGTAATTAGGAAGTGTCTGGCCATTAGCAATCTCTCGTTGGATAACTCCTGAAGCACAAACACACACATCATCCACTCCTTGTTGGATTTGTTTCAACATTAGTATAACCTTGCAGCGGATATTATAATTTTGTCACGATATTTGTAACGCATAGAATTAAATATCTCCGACCCCATAAAGTATATGTATTCTTGATCAGAATGATCTTGCAAAGGGTATTATAATTTTGTCACTGTATTTGTAACGCATAGAAGGAAATATGTCCGACCCCATAAAGTATATGTATTCTTGATCAGCATGATCAACCGAGTCGATATATATACCCATGTCCATCTGTTTCTATGCGAAGTTGTCTCTCAGTATTAGAGCTATCGAGTTGAAATTTTTATCACTCCTGTAAGCTGCTCATATGTCTACATCGTCCAGATCGGACCACTACATCATATAGCTCCCATATAACTGACCGATTCGGAATGAACTCTTAGTATACCGGATTTTTTGTATCCTAATTAAACCAAATTTGGAACGTGTCAGTCTTAGAAGCATCCGCGCATGCTGACCGAAATTCAACCAAATCTGCAAGGGTATGTAAGCTTCGGTTACCCGAAGTTAGCTTTCCTTTCTTGTTGAATCGAATCTTAATTCGATTTAATTTTTCTTTTTATACTCATACTATTTTGTTTTTAATCTGTGGCAGCTCTGGTTGTTGGGGCATGAATCATTTTAATACATATATTAAATGAATTGCAACTTGCTCGTGCCACACACACTCCCTTCTGAAACACGCATAACTATGTAACACTCGATCGTAATACTTTATTTGTACGTGGATATGTAATAAATAATATAGTAAATGTGTATATTAACACGAAATTGAGTGTATTCAAAAGTTAAGTGTAAAGTTTTTGATTGAAAAAAAATATTAAAATTTGAAAGAAAAAAAAAAACAAATTTGATAATTATTAATAAAGGATACAGAATATCACAAAAATTGTGTAGTATGTATTAATGGGGGCGTCTCAGAAAACCCCGGAGATTATTAGTATTGCATGTCTAGTTGGGATCCCTGATCCCTGGTCCTTGTTAGGCTGTTTATATGTCTAAATTAAAAGGTACGATAGCTGTATTGCATGGGTTTATAGTTTTGTAGGCTTAAAATCCAAGGCGCATAAATCCAAGATTTGACGTATGGTCTGTTACTGTCTTAGAAAATTTCTATTGAAACATCGCAATTTTACTTCTGTAATCATGCAGAGTTTATAATTTTATCACCATATATGTAATGTCGAGAACGAAGATATACATACCACAGCTGTACAGGTATCCACATCAGGCTGTAAAATCCCCAGTTTTAACGACGTTATCGGAAGGAACTTTGTAACAGGAGGACGCGTTTCCGACTATATAAAGTATATGTATTCTTGATCAGCATGACGAGAGGAGTCGATATAGCGATGTCCGTGTATCCATCCGTCTGTTGGAACTCCAAGATCTTTTTAGTCTTAAAAGCTAGAGAGCTGACATTTTTACCAGTTGCTTTTATGTCTGCACGCTGGGTAAGATTAAGATCCTGGACTATATTATATAACTTTTTTTATGCAACTCATTCCAAATTCGGGTCCCCACGTCCGCTGACCAGATTTGATCTACATCGAACAACTATATCATACAGCTTTCATATAAGCGACTGTTCCAGAATGAGCACTTCATAGCATAATTTCTAAGTTTTTCATACAACAAGAAAGGAAGGCCAATTTCTGGTAACCGAAGCCTACATACTCTTGCAGATTTGGTTAAAATTCGGTAGCATACGCGGAGGATTCTAAAACTGACACAAAAAAAAACAAAAAAACAGTTATATGGGAGCTATAGGATATAGTGAACGAACGATTTTAACATATGAGCAGCTTACAGCAGAAAGAAGTCTATGGTAAAAATTACAACTACATAGCTCTAAAACTGAGAGACTAGTTCGCCTAGAAATATACGGACATGGTTGTATCGACTCGGCTTGTCATGCCGATCAAGAATATATATACTTTATGTGATCGGAGATGTTTCCTTCTATGTATTACAAATATCGTGAGAAAATGATAATACTCTGCAAGGGTATACAAATACAAAAATTTGGTTTGCAGGAGCCTTTACGTGGGCTAACTAAATTTAAACAGTATTGGACAACTATACCAAGTGTCATAGAATCGGTTATATATTTGCAATATGAATGGTTAATTAGCTTTGGCAAGCTGAAGTTAACCATGTTTCCAAGCAATTAATTAATCACAGTATCACACCTATATTAAAGTCGGATTATTGCTATATGTCGCTGTATATTTAGGTTAATAATAGTTAGCTTACAATACATAACGCCGTCGCAGATTTTGTTTATGAAGGCATTTATTTATTCCGATATATACGCAAACAGTGTTGGTAAAGTCAGTACTTAAAACATCGGCAATCGGTTACATGGATGTATATATATATATATATATATATATATCCACTAGCCAATAGGCATGCTCGTGTCACAGCGAAACTGTGACTCTGTAAAAGTATCATATATCGCTGACAAATATCGATGACTAAATTAAATAAAAAAATGACCATATATAAGCTTAGATACATATGCTCGGCATAAAATGTAGTAAGAAATGTCTAATTGCCTGTAACACTGTCCTTAAATATTCCATGTAATGGGAGCGCTAGTGGCGCTCTAAATGTAACTTATCGATGGCTATTCATAACTGTTACTTGATATTTTAAAAATATTTAGTGACAAGTAACAGGTACGCGACGCCAACACCAGCACACACAGTCAACATCACGACAAAAGTGATTTTTCTAGCTGCCTTTTTTTTGTTATTATTCGGTTGTTTTTTTTCGGTTAGAAACTAATAGGTTTTGGCAAGCTCGTGCAAATGTTAATTGAGTTACAACAGCATAAAACGGCAAATAAGCTGTTGTAAATAAGGCCGAGTGGGTGCCCAGCTAGGCAGAGGCGCAGTGTTTTATTGAAAATGGAGGAGCTACAGTTACATTGACACCCAACCCAAAAGCATTGGCAGAGGGCTGAAGCAGTAGTCAGAGCAAAGGCGAAGTGAAGAAGAGCCACCGAGTGGCTGTGTGTGGAGGAGGGGCTTTCAGGCAACCCCAGCAGAAATTTGTATGTAGAAGAGTGCTGCGGCAGCCGCTAGAAAAAGAAAAAAACGAAACAAAAAAGAAAACTAAATGAAAAAACAAGCGCATTTGAAAAATAATAACATTCCAAAGTTATTGCCGGTAGAGGAATTCCCGCAAATATATTTGAATTAAAGGCGACTTTAACAACAAAAACAAAACGGGAAACAAAGCAAAGCAAATATGGATACAGAGCGCCCCAACGGCCAGGAGACGAAAGTCATTTATCATATTGATGATGAGACGACCCCATACTTGGTTAAAATACCCATACCGTCGGCGCAGGTAACCCTTAAGGACTTTAAAATGGTGCTTAACAAGCAGAACAACAATTACAAATACTTCTTTAAATCGATGGACGCCGATTTTGGCGTGGTCAAGGAGGAGATTGCCGACGATGCCACCATCTTGCCCTGCTTCAACGGACGCGTCGTCTCCTGGCTGGTGTCTGCAGACGGTACCAATCAGTCAGACAATTGCTCCGAGCTGCCAGCCAGTGAATGTGAAATGGGTGTTGGAGCCGGCGTGGGCCTCGGCGGCATTGGGCGCTCTAATGTGCGCAGCCAGCTGGCGTTGCAACAGCAGCAACATCTCCAGCAACAGCAGAAATTGTCCGGTGGCCTCATCAATGCGGGTGGTTTGCTCTCCAACCAGATGCTGCAACCGCCGCCACTCACATATCAATCGGCTTCTGTGCTGTCCAGCGATTTGGACTCCACCAGTCTCTTCGGGACCGAATCGGAGCTGACGCTGGACCGTGACATGACCGACTACAGCAGTGTGCAGCGTCTCCAGGTGCGCAAGAAGCCGCAGCGTCGTAAAAAGCGTGCACCTAGTATGTCGCGCACCTCCTCGTACAGCTCTATCACGGATTCAACCATGTCTCTGAACATAATTACAGTCTCGATCAACATGGAGGCGGTAAACTTTCTGGGCATCTCGATTGTCGGACAGTCGAATCGTGGCGGCGACGGCGGCATCTATGTGGGCAGCATTATGAAGGGTGGTGCCGTTGCGCTGGATGGACGCATAGAGCCGGGCGACATGATCTTGCAGGTGAACGATGTCAACTTTGAGAACATGACCAATGATGAAGCGGTGCGCGTGCTGCGCGAGGTGGTGCAGAAGCCGGGTCCCATCAAACTGGTGGTGGCCAAGTGCTGGGATCCCAATCCCAAGGGCTATTTCACCATACCGCGTACGGAACCGGTGCGGCCCATTGATCCGGGCGCCTGGGTAGCCCACACACAGGCGCTCACCTCGCACGACAGTATTAATGCCGACATACCGGAGCCGATTAAGGAGCGCCTTGATCAAAACAATCTTGAGGAGATTGTCAAGGCTATGACGAAGCCGGACAGCGGACTGGAGATACGTGATCGCATGTGGCTCAAGATAACCATACCGAACGCCTTCATTGGCGCTGACGCCGTGAATTGGGTGCTCGAGAATGTCGAGGATGTACAGGATCGCCGCGAGGCGCGCCGTATTGTGTCGGCCATGCTGCGCAATAACTACATCAAGCACACGGTCAACAAGCTGACCTTCTCTGAGCAGTGCTACTACGTGGTCAACGAGGAGCGCAATCCCAATATGCGGGCACATCTGCATTCGGCGGCGGCTGCGCTCAGTCACGCCGACACGGAAAGCATCACCAGTGACATTGGGCCGCTGCCGAATCCCCCCATCTACATGCCATACTCGGCCACGTACAATCCCAGTCACGGCTACCAGCCGATCCAGTACGGCATCACCGAGCGTCACATCTCGTCCGGCTCCAGCAGCTCTGATGTGCTAACCAGCAAGGATATATCCGCATCGCAAAGCGACATCACCTCGGTCATACATCAAACCAATCAACTGACCATTGCCGCCCATGGCTCCAACAAGTCATCCGGCTCATCAAATCGCGGCGGTGGCGGCGGCAATAATACGAACGATCAGGACGTATCCGTATTTAATTACGTTTTGTAGAAAAAGCATCTGTTTTTTTCGAACGCGGGCAATGAAATTGTTTTTAATTATTATTATGGGTTACGAGTATGATTATTAATTAATTAATATAATTATTCTTTTTTATATACAAGTATACAGCAAAAGCGCAAGAATATATAAAATATATATATATATATATAAAATATATATATATATATTTATATGTACATGTATTTATGTAATAAGATGAAATATGGTGATGATTAGATCCAGAATAGATCCAGAAAGAACTCCAATTCCACAACGCACGGAAACGGGGGACAAAAGCTTAGAAGTTGTCCCACAAGTGCGTGGGTGGATATGCGTTGGAAGATGGATTCTAATTTTTAAGGCCAGTTAAATGATTAATAGAAATGAGCATGAATGAAATGATGATAATGAGTTAGAGATATGAGACGATTTTGCATAAAGTTCTAAGAATTTAGTAATCACAAAATAAATAAAAATTAAATAAAATGAAATATAAACCAAAAGACTGTTGGTATATAATGCTTATTGATATAGTCTGCATATCGCTTGTAAGACTTAGTCGCACAACATTCTTACGATGAGACACGAAGGCGAATGAACCAGCATGCGAATTTGTTTTGAATTAATTCGAATTCTTTCGTTTTCATTTACATAGAAACATATGCATATATGAACAAATGCAAATGCTGAATAACACTCACAGGCTCGCCGACGTCATTATTTTTGTTGCTCATCCTTCTTTAGTGATGGACAACGACAAAAACAATAAACAAAGTATTCGCTCCGCATAGAAACTTTCGAATGATTTGGGCCATTCATTCCTTACGCTTTGCATTGCTATGGTTGCCCGTCCGTCTGTTTCAACCCCGAGATCTCAAAAGTCTAGAGTTGAAATATTTACCAGATGATTATTTTGTCTGAACCCTGGTTAACTTCGAGTTTAATCCAGATCGGATAAAGATCAGGCAACAATATCATATAGCTCCCAAATAACCGATTGTTCCGAAATAAACACTTAGGAGCAGGTTTTTTTGTTTTTCAAATCAAACCTTGTATCCACTGTAGTTCCACGACCACCGACCACATTTAATATGGATTTTTTAAATATTTGCAATGTGAACGGTATATATTAGCTTCAGCAAGCTGAAGCTAGCTTTCTTTGTTATTTTCTGTTTATTTTTTTACCACGCCTACTTCTTATGGTGGCCCCCATACAAGACCCGTCCTTTTTAGTGTTTTTATTTCATAGTATGTAACATAATTATATAAAATTATAATTGCTCTTTTTATTCGTGTCCTTTTATAGCGTAGTCTCTTAACAGCTGTGTAGCAAACCTAATTTTAACTTTCTGAATTTACTACTGTTTACTTGATTTAATCCCATCCATATCTTTTGGGTCGCTTAATAACACGGCCATACCGAGAAAATCTTTCATTTATATTTGGAGAGCTAGCATTTTGCGGATTCTCACTGGAGCTATCAGTTTCGCTTTCAGAAGAATATGAATCTGGAGTTTCATATTAATCGGATGAATTATTAATATTTCTTTCAACATTCTCCTCTGCACTGCTGTTTGGATCAACCACATTTTCGAGTACAACAATTTCGATCTCTTGCATTTGTGGGTTGTCATTAAGTCTCCCCCGTTTGAATTAGATTGTGCATTTTTTGTCTTAGATATAAGGCGGCTATTTCGTCTAAAATGATTATCGATCATGGTGTATCATTTACTTTGCGAATATTCTGACCATAATTCCATTTTGTATGAGAGCCCCCAGCCCCCATAAAAAAATCAAAATGTGAGTGTCGAATACTAAATAAATGCTGAGTAGGAGAATCTTATAGTCGGAATATCGACCATAGCGTTCCTACTTCTTTCTTAATTCAATTACCTAGCATTTTGGGCAATGATGTTTAAATTTCAAGTAAAAACAAATACGAACAGTAAAATACCCTGTACCTATTAAGCTGATATATCATGTAAAAGACCAATCCTGATCAAATTCGGTGATGGGATGTAGAGTATAAAAAGCTTGCCTACTTATTGAAGGACATACGAACATCTTATAAATAGTGCAGCCTCGACTGAATTGGTCCAAAGCGCTTGTGGTGTTAGGTGCTTGGGATGGAGGGGACACTCAAAGAGGGGACACGTTGTGTGGCGTGCTCTCAGACATTGGGGGCAGAGGTCCGCAATATTGGGGTTAACTCTTGTGAGTGGTTAACTATTAAGAAACCTAGAGTAGCCCGGGTAGTACGGGGAAGGGTGGCTTCTACCTTGTTGATGGGCGGTGGTGTGCCTCCGAGCACAACATAATCACCAGCTCTGAGGATGGTCTCTGACATGGACTCGGTGTGGATCCCACTTAAGCCAAATTTGATATCCTGGAGTGTGCCGAGATCCATCGGGATGGATCCCGTCGCCCTCCGGAGATCAAATTTGACCTGTTTGGTCCTGGCAGACATGGGTGGTCTGGTGGATTGATTGTTGGGTTGGAGTTGTGGCATCCCGTTGCTGTGCAAAGGTATGTTCTGTGACCGCTGTGCTTCGCTGATACTCGGAGTCCAAGCTGGGAAGGCGTAGTCGATAAGGAGACTACCAATCGCTTTGTATGTTGTTACTATCGTCTCCGTATTTTTTCCTCAGGTGATCCCGGCCACAGCTTTGAACATCTTATTTCTACCCCTTACTCGCTTAGCCACACCTTCGACATGCTTCGCAAAGACGAAGAAGCTGTCGAAAGCGACCCCGAGTATTTTAGAGTTGTCCTCGGTAGGGATACTCTGGCCACTAACGTGGTTATCGAGTACCCGGGTCACTTTCTTCGTCCACGTTTTTAGATGGGTGGCAGAGGATTTGGGGGGCAGTTATCTGCAGGTTTCTATGGTCTAGGTGCTCCTTCAGTCGTAGCAGTCATCCATTCATCCTCTCTTCAAGGACGCTGATGTTTCGATCTTTTGTGATGATTGAATAATCACCAGTATAGGTAGTAATCTTGACCTCGGGAGATGGCACAGGAGTCTTGGACACGTATAGGTTGAAGAGCGGCGGCGATAACACACCGCCTTGCTTGATCCGACAAAGGCTTGACTTGGCCTCCCTACACTCCACGTATGCCTGCCGGCCGGCCAAATATTTGGGGAACCATCTCTTTAAGGAGTTGGGCAAAGTGGAGGAGTGGATGTCGGTAAGCAGGGTGGAATGGCAGACCGTATCGAAGGCCTTTGAGAGGTCTAGTGCCACTATGATGGGACGCTGATGCGGTCGCTTGCTGTTCAAACCACTTGCTATGGCTGTTGTAAGCTCGCAGAGAGCAGTGGTCGTAATTCGTCCAGATCGAAAACCATGCTGGTGGTCAGCCACGGCGAAGTGGTCCTGCAGGTCGGGGCGATACGAGGGTGTTAGGCCGGTAGGAGGTGCCCATGTTTAAGATTCCCGGGAATGGTTTTCCCCAACTTCCACATATCGAGTATGTGCAAGGTAACCTATGCCTTTGTCCCCCGAATGCTTGAGCATCACGGTCGCGAGTCCATCAGGGCCCACGGAAGTGGAGTTTTTAGCAGTTCGGATTGCGCAATAGACCTCGTCCTGACTAAAGGTTGATGCGGTGTGGTCATGTGCTCGCGCCGTTATAGCTACTGCTGTCTGTTAGTTTAATTGCTGTAATTTAAATTTTTGTGTGACACTGTCTTGGTTGCCATATCGGATCTCGTGCAGCTTTAGGTTTTGAATTGGAGTATTTATTTGATGTTAATAGAATATTCTTAGCCTATGGATACATATATATGCTTATGCTGTTGTCGGTTAACAGCTACAAAGCGAGGGAGAGCGGGTGTACTCACACATTTGGGTCCTAAAATGAAAGCTTACCGTTCCCACGGTGACTTTGGCTTGCTCCAGTGGCTTCATATTACTTATGTGTGCAGAACTGCTCTGATGTGTGTTTAGGTGTGTTTAGACTTGAGTTATGTATATGTATGCGTATGTATGAATACATTACACTATCTCATATGGATATGGCTGCCTCAGAACTGATTGTTTTAGTTGGAACACTTAGTATGTAAATCATTTCTTTTTTCTTTTCTTATCGAAATTGAATAAAATATGATTTGAATACCACAATCGTTGAGCCAGATATATATTTATATTGTGAATGGTATGTAAGCTTCAAAAAGCCGAAGCTAGTCTTCTCTTCTTGATATACCGTGTATCTATGGGTATATATATGCTGCTGCAATGTATGAACCATCAGAAGTATATATACTCTTGATCACCACGACAAGCTGACTTCACATTTAGATATTGATGTTCTCTATAAATGTACGCAGATCAAATTTATTTTATTTTTTGCCACGCCCCCTTTTTAGGGCAGCTCCTATACTAGCCCACCGCCAACTTTAGTGTTTTTATTTCATAACTTTTTATACTCATATTATATATTACACTCATATTCTATAGAGTAAACGAGTATATTATATTCATGCAACAGGTATATATTCTTGATCAGCATCAACAGCTGAGTCAATCTAGCCATGTTCTTCTGTCCGTTCGTCCGGATGTATGAAAATCTAGATGTCGGTGACTATAAGAGCTAGTCATAAAAATTTTGGTATGCAGCTTCCCTTAGTATATAGGTAGATCAAGTTTGTTTTAAAATTTTGCCACGCCACCTCCCGTCTCCGGAAATCGATCAAATCGTATATCTATATTGAACATTTATTATTAATCAGATGCCAAAGTTTATATAATGAGTGGAAACTTTAAATAAATTTTTTTTTTTTATATTATATATGTGTTTATTACTTTACAAAGATATATAGCTTACTGTTACTATTATTAACAACTTATACTATAGTGGATAATTCATTTTCAACAAGATATATGTACAAACAAATGTACATACTTAAACCTAGATAATAGGGTAACTGGATGGCAAAAGGGGAAGATTAAAGGGTTCTGAGGGACAGGTCGGTTGGGTGGACTCTCTTGAGCCTCCTTCTCATTCTTACTCCGTGGATACGTCTACTTCTTAGGAGCCTTTGCGCCAGCTGGTTAGGGTGATGTGCGAGTTTGTCTAGATATGCAGAAGCTTGGTGATTGATCACATCTCCGATCCTCGGTACATGGAGTTCTTTGTGGATATCGCTGTTGCGTATGTACCATGTCGCACCAGAAATTCTGCGCAAGAATTGGGACTGCACAACACGTATTTAAGGTTCGACTTAGCCGCTATGCCGTATACCTGAATACCATATCTCCAAATGGGCGCCAGAATTTAAATAAATTGATAAAGAGCATTCACAATAGATTGTTGCGCCTTTTTGTCCCCCAAAATGAAATCTCCGACATTACTGTGAAACCGACATTTGGTTTGGTTGTTTTCAAAAGCAATTGTGATGGACTCGATTATAATCTAAAAGCTAATACATATTAATAATATCGATTCATACCTAACATTGTCATATGCGTTTTCACATGACTAAATTCATAATTTTTCCCAATTGTTTCTAATGGCTAAATTTATTAAAATAAGTGGCGACCAGGAAAATTCGATATTAATAGATAAACTTCAGATCAAAACGTTAATTTAAACTCGTCGGCATTCGCATTGAAGAGAAATAGTTGGATGTCGCTGATGCCGCCACAGCAGAGGCAAACCAGCTTAACAAAGTTCTTGCAAAACAAGGGTTAATAAATAGGAAGCTTTCGCTTGATATCCAGCAGAAAAACTTAAATTCGCCCTTGCATTCTGTAAAAACATGTGAAGCGTTACACCTTAAGCCAGAACTTATATAAGTGCATTGGGATTCATCATACCACCGAAGATACAAGAAATGGCCTTGCAGCTCGCATCGATTAGTTTGTTTCAGATATTAAAATCAGACTCGTAGTTGGCGGGGAACCAGTTGGGCACAACCATAAGGTCACAGAACCTGGCAAATTTTTGAATTGGGGCCTCAAGTTTCGAGTCTTTGATATGAAGAACATACGGTCCTTTGTATTGGATGAAGCCGATATAATGATTGCAATGCAAGGTCATCGTGATCTGTGCATTCGGATCCACAAAACACGTTCAGCACTGTCAAATGTTGTTTTTTTTCTGCGACATATAATAAAGGGATTATGGATTTGTGCCAGATCCCATAATAATGCGTAAAGAGGAATTACTGCACAACATTAAACAGTAAAAACATTCAACATGTAAAATGCGACAGCGAGGTTGGGAAGTACTCTGCCTTACAGAATATTCATGGCTGCATTAGCATTGGTCAAGTTATAATATGTTGCCGTACGCGCCAAACGGTTTTGTGGTTCGTACGTTAGATGACATCTGACGGACATTCTGTGGGTCATTTGTCAGGAGAGTTGTCTGTGCAAAGACTTGATGGAGTAGAAAAAGTTCTCATAACAACAAATCTTTTATCAAGAGGCATTGACGTATAGCAATCATATGTTGTGATATTGAGAAACATTTTAAGAAGAACATACAACTTTTGAATACCAACAATTACGACGATATTGAAAAGATTGGAAACAAAGTGTTCTGGTCGGTGGGCGTGAGGCTACACAAAAACACAAAAATTATGCAACTAAGTGTTCATTCCGGAACAATCGGTTATATGGTAACCATATGATATAGCTGCCTGTTCTTGATCACATCAGACCATCGGACGTGTTGCCTGCTCAAATGGATACAAACCGAATTTAGTTCCGACTGAGGATAGATGCTGCTATTGTTGCAAGTACTGCTGCTGCGGCTTTTATGGTCTTTGCCAAGTGCGGCCCAGATGATGTCAATTTGCAACTTTTTGTGTATATTTATTTATTGCGTAGCAGGTTTTTTCAAATTTTATTTTTTTCCGGTCCCGGTTGACTTCAATGCCAAACATACTTTAATTTCGCAAAACAAAATTATTGTTTTGTTTCACATTTTTAATATTTCTGCTCACGGTGGACTTTAATGCCCAATATACTTGCGGGTTTTAATTTCGCAAGACACAAAAAAACTTCCGTTTTCTCGATAGTTAATATAGTCTTTGTTGTGTAGGCCAATGCCAAGAATTTTGTATGAGATTGTCACAGACTCTTTTACGTCTTTGACTTTACTATTTACAGTCTGCGACTTACCGTTGGTGGAATATCTCAGTCACAATATTTTTTATTGGTTCTTCCTCATTGTTGTCCCTTGTCGATGGTTGGGAAAACAAGCCAAGTTTTTCGGACAACCAAAATGTTTGAGTGCTAGAATGCTACTAAATGCTATTATAAAAAAATCTCCATTTATACAATTTTTGTATAACAAATTGTATACAATCTATAGTTATTGTGTACATATAGTAATTAAAATCCTATGTTTATGACTGTGCACATGTGATAACCATCAAAAAGGGTCGAATATATCGAATTATAGCTTGAGCATTGTCGACTATATATTTAGTTTATACCTGACCTGCCATCTACGTGCAAAAAGGATGCAAGTTTTGTGCCGTTACCTGATGTGTTTTATGATTTTTTATGCGCGGTAAATTAATTTAAAGAATTGTGTATGGCGCTTTACTATAGATGTCATATCAGACTGTGTCTCATAGGTGTAATGTAAGCACATTTCTTCGTCTGTGTGAACTGTTTTTCGTAGGTAATTACTTATGTATTTTCCTTGGCCTGTATACCATAACAAGATTGTGGTCTGGAGTTAAAAAGGGACAGACATGGCTATATCGACTCTCCTTGTCATGCTGATCAAGAATATATATATTTTAAATAGTCAGAAACGCTTCCGTCTATGCGTTGCGAACTTCCTGACAAAATTAATGTACCATTTTGTGAATGGTATAGCAAATAAGAACGCTGTAGTCTAAATTCCGACAATACGATACTCGAACTCACCATTCATTTCATATTTGTCACAGCCGCGAAAAACTTCTTGATTTGTATACCCGGTACTCGTAGAGTAAAACGTATATTGTATTTGTGCAAATGTATGTAACAAGCAGAAAGAAGCGTTTCCGGCTCAACAAATTATATATTCTTAAACGACAGGACAAGCCTAGTCGATGTAGTTATGTCCGTCTGTCCGAATGTATGAATATCTGGATCTTGGAAACTACAAGATATAGAAACTTTAAATTTACATTTTTATTTGCCATAAATATGTACCCAGATCAAGTTAATTTTATTTTTGTTGTCAGGCCCACTTTTTATGGTGGTTTCCATACAACCTACAGCACATTTTAGTGTTTTCACTTCATAGCTTTTTTGATTTTCATTGGAATTGAACCAAATTTGGAGAGGCATCTACATCAACTTACCAAATTTGTTTCGGCTCGGACCACTATGACATATAGCCCCCATATAATAGAATTTTTCGGAATGAATAAAACATTTTCATCTAAATCGAACCCTTTTCGGTTTAAGGTCATTTTATAACGCCTTACGTCCGCCTGTTGACCAAGTTTTATTCAGATCGGGCATTTACATCATATAACCCGCATAGAACCGATTTTTTCAAAACTTACACAAAATGTTTGTTTTTCCTCCAAATTGAGCCAAATTTGGTTTGTATCCATTTTAGGAGGCCCCACATTCACAGACAAAACGGTATTCAGACCAAACATATATATCATATAGGCCGCATATGACCGATTTTTCTGTATAAACACCAAATGTTTGTTTTTCATCCAAATCAGAGCATTTGTATGAGGCTTCACATTCACATACAAAATTTTATGCAGCTCGGACAATTACACCATACCTTATCATAGAACCCATTTTATTTTTCATCAAATTCTAAATAAATTTGGTTTTTATTTATTTAAGGGGGCCACAAGTATGTTGAACAATTATAATTCTGATTCCGACTTCATAAACTATATATATTCTTAATCGGAAGCCAAATTTGTCACTTACCGTTTTTTTAGAACACCGAAACACTCTCTATTTACACCCTTACATACTCTACTCTGTTTCTTTCTCTCTCATTTACATGACAGATATTGCTTGGTGCTTTTCGTGGACAGAAACCAGGTCACGGGCAAATATTTGTAAATCAAATCACAAAAAATTTTTTTATTTGAACCCCCTATCCCAAAGAATAATCAAGTGGTCGCCAATAGAATTGTCACAACAGCAGTGTAAATGTTTCTGTCTTGAATAACTGAAATTTGACTGTGCTCTTTCATATTCCAATTTGAATATATTATGTTGTTCAAAAAGGGGAAGGCACCCGCTGGTTGAATGAAAGTGTTCTTGCACTATTAGGATATGAGTACCTGGTATCTTACAATCGGAATTTTGACTATAGCATTTTGGTTTCATAGTATCTTACAGTCGGAATATCGACTATAGCGTTCTTACTTGTTTTGTCATGAAGTTTGCAACGCACAAAAGGAAGCATTTCCGACTATTTGAAGTATATATATTCCTGATCAGCATGACTAAGGGTTTCAATATAGCTATGCCCATCTTTCTGACCGCCTGTCCGTCTGACCGTCGGTCCGTCCGTTTCTTTCAGCACCCCATAAAGTATATAAGTCAATTATTATTCGATCGTGATGAAGTTTGGCAAATCGGTAGTATGACAAAAAAATTCTTTTTTTGGGGAGAACAAACCGAGTTTTAACTAAATGTATAAAAAATTGTAAAATTTGAAACTGCGTACCAAATTTTTTTACTCTGGCTTTAACATTCTCAGAGATGTAGGTTTATATGCATCCGGACGAAGGAACGGACATGGCTACATCGACTCGTCTGGTCATGCTTAAGAATGTTAAAGAATATAATTACTTTATGGGGTCGGATGGAAACGCTTTCTTCTGCCTATTGCAACAACTATAATATACCCTTCTACCATAAGTCCAGGGCATAAAAAATAAGAACGCTATAGTCGATATTCCGACTATAAGATACTCGTACTAGGCATTTATTTAATCACTCAAAGTATGCAACACTTTTTGAAGTTTATACTCGCACTCAAGTAGAGTAAACGAGTATATTGTTTTCCTGCAAATGTATGCAACAGGCAGAAGCAAGCGTCTCCGACAACATAAATTATATATATTCTTGATCAGCATCAACAGTGGAGCTGATCTAGCCATATCCATCTCTCCTTCCATATGAACACTTAGCTCTCTGAGACTTTAAGAGCTAGATTCACCAAATTTGGTATGTAGACTCCCCTTGTGGAGCGTCAGATTAAGTTTGCTTTTAAATTTTGCCACGCCCGCTCCCGCCCCTGCAAATTCATAAATATCCCACAAATCTGTACGCATTTTGGAAATTTGGTTTGTATATGAATTACCACATAATCTACCGATTTGCCAAAGTTCATTAAGATCGGCTAATAATTAAAGACAAAAACGTAAAAAACGTTTCTAAGAGAGCACCCCTTCTCTTAGTATAAAAAATATATATATTTATAAAAACAAGACAGAATATGTTTTACGTAAATCTAAAGAAAACACCAAATGTTGTAATTACTGAAATTGGTAGGCACAGAGTAACTGTGATGAAGGCAAAGCCAAGCAAAGAAGATTTGGAAGATTGTGAAGATTAGGCATACGCGAAATTACTGCCTTAAAAAGATAGTTTGTGGCAAATGCTCAGGCGACCACTATACTGGAACTAGTCATAGTAATAAATTTATATGTGCCAACTGTGGCAATGGACACTTATCCAGGTATAAAAGTTCTTTAGTCAGAACTGAGCTGAGCAAGAAGCTTAAGACACCTGCAAGACTACCGGAGAATGGACTGTCAACCAGTAACAAAAATGATCCAGTCAAAGCACATGTCATTTCAAAAATGCTACTGTTAGGAGTGTTTTTAGTATGCAGACATGATAAGCATGATAGAAAATTTAAAATATTGTCAAAAGCTATAACCCGCTTAAAAACAAAATTGACCAAATGTTTAAACTTATACAGGATACGATGGAGGCAAACAAAGCCTTTCGTGATCTAGTGCAGAAGCTTATTTCAAAAGGATTAACCTACAATAAAAAATCAAATTATGGAATGCACCAGGGCTGGTCAAAAATATTGAAGACCTTGAACTTTTCCTTAATGCAATTGATGCAATGTCGATAACTGAGACACATATGCGTCCTGGCCTGAGAGCATACTTAGCAGGATACGACCAATATCACTCTAATCATCCCAGTGAAACCTCGAAAGGTGGATCTGCTATTTTTATAAGATAATTTATTGCTCATAGTAAGAATGAACCTAAGTCAAGACTGAATATACATGTTTCCAGCGTGAATGTTGGATGCATCAAGATCTCTTCTATATATCTACCTCCAAACCAACCTTGGTGTAAAACTGACTTTGAAAAATTATTTCTAAGCTTGGGCGACAGATTCATAGCAAGCGGTGATTTTAACACAAAGCATTTATGGTGGGGTAACATAAGATCATGTTCTCGAGGGAAAAGAAAATAATTGCTACTGGCGAGCCAACGTTTTTCTCATACAAGACGGCTTACACCCTCTGCTCTGGACTTTTTTATTGTCAATGGGATTGCTTTAGATTAGCTTTCAGTTGAAATTAAGTATGAGCTCCCTTCAGATCATCTGCCAATTGTATCAACATTACCCCATGCTCCACATTTGAAAGCCAAGAAGCAATGCATTCTCCCACGTGTCTCTTGTGTTGAAATTTTTGAAGCTGAACTGGATAGGAGTATCAACCTTAACACGGAAATAAACTGCCCAAATAACATAGAAGATTCAATCTCAATCTTTATGAGAAACCTATTATTGGTTGCATCTTATGTTACTCCGGTAAATCACTACTCACCAAGTCAGCGTCAACAAGCAATTCTTCCTCCTACATCAAATCTACTTAAGATTATCAAACCGTTTGCAAAAGGCTCTTGCATAAGTCAAACAAAGAAAAACTGATGACATTCTAGAGAGTGCTGGTCCGGATGCATCCTTCAACTATTCTCTCTGGAAGCTAAGAAGCCGCTTTAAAAGAGTTGTCATTCCGAAAACTCCAATTAAAGACCCAGCAGGCGGTTGGTGTTACTCCAGTCAACAGAAGGCCGAAATCTTTGCAGACAGCTTAGAGGAAAGATTTAAGCCTTTTAGTCTATCATCTGCGTCCGTTTTAAATATCCTTGCCAGCAAAGCCAGTCAGACTGCAAAAGAAGGTGCAGCAAATCAAGAAGCCGAAGGCCAAAAAGTCTCCTGGTGAGGATCTTCTGGACAACAGGACCTTAAAACTTCTACCCAAAAAATCCTTGCTTTTTATGGCGCTACTCAACATCATACTAAGGATGGGTCACTTCCCAAAACCAGAGAAACAACCCACGGAAGTCGATGGATACAGACCATTTAGTCTGTTCTAGGAAAAATTACGTTAAGGGTGATCCTTTCCCGTCATTCAAAGAATTCTAAAGAGGCAGTTTGGATTTAGACAAGGTCACGGCACGCCTGAACAGCTTCATCGTGTGGTTAGCTTTGCTCTAGATGCAATAGAGCAAAAAATGTATTTGATTTTGACAGGGAGTGGCATGATGACCTCCTCTTTAAACTGAAGAACATCCTAACGCCGAAGCTATTCCAGCTTGTAAGTAGCTTTCTTAAAGACACAAGCTTCAGAGGTGTTATCGATGGCGCAAAATTCTCGAAGCGCAATCTGCGCAGGCATCCCTCAAGGCAGCGTTCTTGGTCCTACGCTATACACCCAATTTACGCACAAGAGCTCTCACAAATATATAGGTGTCGTACTAGACAGGGAACTAAATTTCCAATCCCATACAATAATGGTTCGGCAATCGGTCATGGCAAAGGCCGGAAAGATGGCGTGGTTACTGGCTCCGAGAAATAAGCTGTCATTGTACAGCAAAGTCATCATTTATAAATCCATTGTAAGCCCTATATGGAAATATGCACTGCACTACGGCATTGCGGCAAAATCAAATTTAAATAAAATAAGAGTTGCTCAAGAAAAAATCCTAAGGCGTATATGCAACGTACATTCGAAATAGGGACACCGAAAGAGATCTAAAGGTTCCTAAAGTGGGCGATGTAATGCAAGTACATGCATAGAATTACCTGCAACGCATTGGTCGTCAACCAGACGACTAACTACCAAACCAAGAAAGAGAAGACTTAAAAGGTGCCATCTATTGGATCTCCCTACTATGTTCCTTCATCAATATTCCAAACAGTCCTTTCCTTGTAAATACTGTAAATAATACACACTTGCCCATACATGAAACATAAATTCTATATATGTATCAAATGTGATTAATTGTTATTTCCCTTAATTGTAAGTTTTACAAGATTAAGTAGCAGAAAACCTGTTTAAATAAAATATACAAATCCAGATCTGAATGGAAAGGATACAAAGGATACAAGACGAATTTGGTTTGATTTGAATGAAAAACAGAAAAGTTATGCTACTAAGTTTTCATTCCGGAACAATCCGTTATATGGGAGCTATACGATATAATTGTCCGATCTCTATCAGATCAAGCCAGTGTGCGTGCTGGGTCCTCAAATGGATGCAAATCGAATTTGGTGTGATTTGGACGAAAAACAAAAATGTATGCTACAAGGTGTTCGTTCCGGAACAATCGGTTATATGGGAGCTATACGATATAGTTGTCCGATCTTGATCAGATCATGGCAGTTTGCGTGGGGAGTCCTCAAATGTATACGAATTTGGTTTGATTTGGATGAAAAACAAAAAAGTAATGCTAATAATTGTTCATTCCGGAATCGGTTATATGGAAGCTATGCGATATAGTTGTCCAATTTGATTAATACTCGAACCAGCGTGCAGACAAAGGGAGCATCCGGTAAAAATTTCAGCTCTGTAGCTTTTAAGACTTCTGAGATCTTTGTGCTGAAACAGACGGACATGCTTAGATTGATTCCCCTTGTCATACTGATCAAGAATATATATTCCGTATATACTGACAAAATGGACATACCATTTTATGAAAGGTATAACAAATAATTTTGCTGTACTAAGAGTTCATTCTGAATCGGTTATATTACCAAATTCTAAATTTTCATTCCGAATCGGTCGGCTGCATGTGAGCTCCTAAAGATTTGGAAGACACTTTTAAAGAGATTATTGTTGTTAAGCTTTAAATTTTTGGCTTTCTTCAATGTGTGAACTTTGTTTAAGATTCTTTAGGTTTAATACCGTACATATCAAGTTAACCTTCTCTACTTTCAATAGAATAAAAGAAAATGGTACTGGCCTGCCAGTAAATCTTCTGGAGAAAATGTTCGCTTAAAGTGTTTGAAACTAAGAGACACGTTTCCATAAAAACTGAAGGTTTCCAGGACGGAGAAGACACACATACATTTATACAGTATCACCTGGTTAGGTTTGATACACATATAACAAAATACCTCTCTATTTAATCAAGATCAAATCTTTACCAGCTACTTGCAAACGCATCAGCACTTATCCTTATGGATTGCCTAAACATTTTCAAACTTACCAAAACAATAAAGCTCTCGCAGTTGTCTCTTCCTTCCAAAATACACATCACTTTTTCTTGAAAATCTTGTCATTCGCACGCCTATTGAGAGCTCTCTTAAATTAAATTTATTTTCAAAAAGTCATCCAAAAATATATATAAGAATATTGTATTAAAATCGTTTATTTCATAAATTAGGAAAAAGTTGTTAAAATTCTTGAATGATTTCAGAAAACCACGGACACTTAATAAAGTGCCCGAAATAAGTAAATGGGACAAAGATTTGGCACCCTGTATTAACCGTAAAGTGCAATTCTTGGGTTTCTCTCTACCCATTATATTTCGTTTATAGTGTGCTTGTGCGGTAGGCAAAAAATGTCGAAAAAGTACCGCACGGTACACGGAGCAATTTGTCTCTACCGATATCTACCAGACGTGTGCAACAAATTTTAAAGTGTTCCGAGAATGTTTCGTATGGAAAAAAACTGTTAAAACCGGAACTAATGCCTAGGCACAAAGCTGCTCGATAGCAGTTTGCAAACAAATATAAATTTTGGGGTACTGAGTGGGAAAATATAATTTTCAGCGACCAGAAAAAGTTTAATTTAGACGGCCCTGATGGCTACCGCTATTATTACCGTGATTTACTATGCCAAAAAAAAGTCCATGTGTCCAGAAATTTCCACGGAGGATCTCTTATGATATGGGCTGTGTTCGGCTTCAATGGAAAGACACCCATGTGCTTTATAACGCATAAAATGACTGCACAAAATTATTGGGAGCTCTTGGAGATTGTATTAGTGCAATTTGGAGAGGATAAATTTGGTGATACTTGGATTTTCCAGCAGGATAATGCACCCATCCATACCGCAAGGCTCATTAAGGCTTTTTTTAAAGATTCCCAAAATCCTGCTTTAGAGTGGCCAGCACGCAGCCCGGACCTAAGCCCGATTGAAAATCTTTGGGGCATCTTGTCTCAACGGGTTTATGCCAACGGGAAGCAATTTTCAACTCTAAACGAGTTAAAAGAAGCCATTATGCGAGAATGGGAGAAATTGGATATACAAATGCTCCAAAACTTGGTCAATTCAATGCCAGGACGGATAGTGAAGGAGTTGAACAACAAAGGGTGTTCTAGGTAAGATATTGTTATAGTTTAACAATTTTTGTTTTTCTTTTTTTTAAGTTTTGACATACAAATAATGAATTTGTCCCAGTTACTTATTTCGCTTCAGAATATTTTGTTTTTTGAAAATATATTAAAGGGTTAAGTTGTTATTCCTTAGAACGTAGTGTCCCATTTACTTCTTTCGCACACTTTATGATAGTCGAATACCTCTTCTCCTTCCCATTTCAGTCAAATGTAGCAGTGCGGTTGACGAGTCAGAGATCTTTTAACACTGGGCGATGCAGAGGGACTCGTTCTCGAATGTAACAATCATTTATGAGGATGCTCCGGAGTGAGCATAATTTATTTGCCAACTGCGAATTGGTCAACAGGATAATTCTAATAATTTGAATTCAGTCGCCGTCAGCCGGCTAGTGCTCAAGAAGATGAGCCCAAGGATGTGGATCCATAACACATACCAAAAATAAGTCATTGCTAGTATACAAATATTATTCAAAGAGAATAAAGATTCACAAAAGAGAACTTCTATAATTTGTAAATTTTTCTTTCAGAGTTTTCCTGTTAAGGTTGACAGTCATTAAAATCGTTTCGTAGTATCATTCAAAGACGCTACAAAATTATTGATGTGGTGAAGATTCCCATTTACCAATTGCATCTCAACCAACCACTAAAGAGTGGTAACAAACTTCAAAATACCAACCGTATTGTAGTTTAGTTTCAGTTCAAACATTGGATTGTATATGCTCCACACACATAGAGTTGCAAAAATAAATTACTTTGCATAATGTCTAACAATTTTGATAATAAAAATTTGTCTATTACATTGACTATGGAAAACATAGTCGAATACCTGATCCGCATGGACGAACCGCAGCCATTCAGCCAAATATGCGAATACTTTTTCGGCAAATCCGTTCTTAGCAAAGCCACATCTCAACTGGACAGCTCGTTAGTTTTCTACAGCAAGGCGTGACCGATGGAATCCTCCTCGAATGCAACGATCATTATTATCCAAAGAATCTTATTGACGAAATGGCGACTAGTCTCAGCTCTCTTGAAGCGAATGTGGAGGAGGATTCAAGTTGCAGCTGCAGCAACTGTTGCTTCTACGATCAGGTGGCTAATTCTCTATCGGTGGCAAGCAATGTTGAGTATAAATCACTATCGGTGGCAAGCAATGTTGTGAAGGTTAAATCTAAATCTTAATCAGTGGCAGGCAATGTTGAGGTGGAGGTGACTAAATCTCAATCGGTTGCATTCAATCAAATGGCTAGTTCTCAGTCAGTAGTAGTCAATGTTCAGGAGACTAGGTCTGGTATGGCAGAAGTAATGAAAATTAAGAAAAATAATTCAGTTAGCAATTGTAAGTATGCAAGCATCATTGAAGAAGAGTCGAAATATACTTAAGCATTGTAATTTCAGGATATTCATTTTTGTGTTGAAAGTCGTTTCTACAATCGTTACTTCAATGTTATTCAAAGGATCTAAGAGATTATCGATATTGTAACAGTGTGTACGATCCTATAGGACCATTATGTCCATTTGCGCTCAACACAAAATTTTTAGCCAACAAATTAGTGGTATGTATTTATATCACAATTGCATACAAATTATAAGCCAATTTACTGACTATGACATCAAAATCTCTTTTATGGACAACCATTGTTTTTAAGCGCGATCCAACACATGATAAATGAATAGCAATATCATATTACTATTTCTGATTCTATTTAGCAGCAATTTGGCAAAGGACAACATCGATCAGTTGATCTGACATACTCCTATGTTCGTGGAATTTTCAGAGCACCGTGGCTGTGAAGATATTCTATATGATATGCAGATGGTATGAGTATTTGCAATTGAGGAATATGGAAAAGGCCATATGAATATGAGTCTTGGATTCAGGCTGAAAACATATTTCATGGAACAACTGAATGACCACCTTTGCTCTGTTGAATGTAGCCTGCATCCTGGCATTCCTAGATAAACATGTGCTTATACGCCATCGCATTTTACCGGATGGCCTTCATTCAGACTTTCATTTGTCTGGCTCATGCTGTGTAGAACCCCAACTCGACATTACTAGATGCCTGTCATCTTATATCATCGTATCAATTAGGATCGCCGTTATGTCCGTCCATAAAGCCCTCACAATACTGACAACAGCCACATTTTAAAATGTTTGAAAGTGTTCATTAAATTATCCGTTTAAATTTCTCTGTAATATATCATATATGCAAAGCAAGTGTGAACCTCTTGATATACCCTCGTAATACCCATTACCACCTGTAATAATGGAGCCCAAATGAGATCAAACAAAAAAAAAACAAGTAAGAACGCTATAGTCGATATTCCGACTATAAGATATTCGTACTCAGCATTTATACAATATTCGACACACTCACTTTTTTTAGGGTGGGGTTTTCTCATACAAAATGTTTTTTTACGATTTTGTTTACAATTCTCCGATCTTAACAAAACTCGGCAAATCTGTAGATTATATACTTATACATAATCAAACCGAGTATAAATTTGTGGAAGATATAAAGTTTTGCGGTTTGCGGGGTGCAGGAGGGGACGTAGGCAAAATTTAAAAACAACCTTCCTCTGACGCCCCACAAGGGGAGTCTACATACCAAATTGGGTCTCTCTAGCTCTTACAGTCTCCGAGAGCTAGGTGTTCATACGGACGGATAATAATTGCAGACAAAATCGTAAAAGACATTTTGTATGAGAACACCCCAACACAGAGAAACAAAATTTTTTTGTATATAATCGTACTGTAGTAGAGTAAATGAGTATATTGTAGTTATGCAAATGTATGTAACAGGCAAAAGGTCTCAGAACCCATAAAATATATATTCTTGATCAGCATCAACAGCCGAGTCGATCTAGCCATGTCCGTCTGTCCGTCCGTCCTAGATCTCGGAGACTATACGAGCTAGAGTTACCAAACTAGGTAATGAGGCGTCAGATCAAGAATCGCTTCTTTCTGTCTGTTACATATATTTCGCGAGCTTAATATACCCTTGTACTATAGGAACAGGGTATAACATTTGCAAACAAGAAAGGAAAGTTAGCTTCGGCTTGCCGATGAATTTGTTTTAATTTGGATGAAAACCACAAAAGTTATGCTCCTAAGTGTTCATTCCAGAACAATCGGTTATATAGTAGCTATATGATATAGTTCTTAGATCTTGATCAGAACAGGCCAGCGGACGTAGGGTCCCCTCAAATGGATGCAAGCCGAATTTGGTTTGTTTAGATGAAAAACGGAAAACTTATGTAGCTGTTCATTACGGAGCAATCGGTTATATGGGAGCTATATGATATAGTTCTCCGATTTTGATAAAATTGGGCCAGTGGACGTGGGGTTTATTCAAATTAATACAAACCGAGTTTGGATTGATTTGGATGAAAAGCGGAAAAGTTATGCAGCTAAGTGATCGGTTATATGCGAGCTATATGGTATAGTTGTGCGATTTGGATAAAACACAAACTTGACTAGCCTGCAGACAAATGAAGCAACTCGTAAAGGCGCCAGGCGTCGTAGGCAAGACAAGGCGTCAAGAAGAAGAAAAAGAACGATATCGACTACCTACTTGGCAAATGACATCTTATGATATTTCTAATATATGAATGCAAAAGATATTTTTTATTAAAAATTTATATCATTATCTTTATATACAATCTGTCCTGTTATGTGGACAATCAGTATATTGTATGGCGTTTTTACATTGGCAATTACAGTACATTAACTTGTGTCAAGTTGTTGAGGAGGGGTGAAAGTAGGTGAGGTGGTGAGGGGTGAGTTGGTGAAGGGATGAGGGGTACACACAATTGACAGGGACGAGGACGAGCACAAACAAACACAACACAAACATATATATATACAACACGGAACACCCAGCCCAAGCGCGGGGATCGAACCCGCGACTGCTGTTGATCTCCTGACGTCAAAGGTTTGAGCCTTAGACGCCAGCGCCAACACCAGCGGCTAAAATGCAATAGAGATACATATGTGTTGTCGACGATTGGCCGCTAGAGAGCCATTCGCGGTCGCCACATATTTGCCAGCCATGCAGCGTTATTTGTACTAGCCTTGTGCCCTGTCTCTCTCACTCCCAAAGAGATTTCTTGGTGTGCGAGTGTGTTGTGTATGTGTACATGAATACAAAAGTTCGTGAGTTTCTATATCAGTTTGCACGCACAAAATATTTCAAGGTAATTAAAAAGAGGATTATGCAAACAGCACTCAGTGTTCTTCAGTTTCAACTTAATCTTCTTTATTTAATTAATCCGTGCTACTCTGTTTGCTTCTTCGCCAATATTTCTATCGATTCTCCTCTCATCGATATCTTACAATGCAATTAATACAATCGATAGTAAATACAATATATATATTGTATATGGCTAACGATATATATTACATTATGTACATCCGCATGATATAGCCTTTATATTCAAACAGGATATTACAATATGTTTACAGCTGGGACCTGACATAAGATTGACCTCGATCTTGATTAACAAAACGGTTTTCTCTAATGTTTGCATCCAGGATCTCAATCTAGTAGCTTCCAATATTTCTATCATTTCGAAAACACGATTGATCTTATGCGGTACTTTGGGGCAAACTGCATAGAAAAAAGAACATATAAGGGATAGTTTTCACTGACTAGACTCAATATATGACACTATCAGCCAAAACGAAACTCACTCTAACGGGTTTTCTAACGCTTGCTCAAACCGGTTTTCTAGCAAATCTTTATATCGGTTTCTCTAACGGGGTTCTCAAAAGAGTTCTCTAACGCGGGCCTCAAAACGCTTGCTCTAACAGGTTTCTAACAAATCTTCCCAAAGGCTTCTCTAACAACTTCTCTAACGGGGTTGGCAAAAGGGTTCTCTAAAGGGTTAATCACTTTTCACTACTTGTCATTTGAAATTGCGGCCATGCTCTCAAACACATCTTGCAGCTACTACAACGACTGCTCGTTAACATTATTAATGCTACAGGTTCAACCATGATTGCTTTACAATAAAGTTACAACTTAACAATAGTGATGCACAACTTAAAAACAGGCAGATACTTCAAAATTTCCATTTATACTTCAATAAGGCACTTAATACGGTCACGGACTGAAAAATTCCATCCTAGTACTCTACGATCTAACATACATACTGATAAAACTAACGTTATCGAAATAGGCAATAATTAATTTTGCCTTCGAGCATCTAAATTTGCCTATTATAACTTACAGTACTTCAATCACAAGCCATCTCACACATAGTCGGTCGCACGGTCGCATAACACAAAAGCATCTAAATTCATGTGATTTCAGGAACAATTATAGCAAGGGACGCCGCGTATGATTGCATTGCTGAACACTTCAACTGTTGTAGTTGGCAAAAACTGGCAAATCCTTTTGCATCTCACAAGGGGCTGACGCAATTCGCCATTGCCACCTCTTTCCTCCAGCAGATTGGCATATGCTGATGACGTCACCGTTCTCAAAAGCAGCTTGGCTAATGCGCACAACAAGTCGATAAAATATGGAACGCTTCTCGCTCCCGTTTTTGCTTCGCTTTTATCCACAAGCTCACATGCAGATGATCGCCTCCAGAAATAGTTTCTCGAAATTTCTCCACAGCGTCATTTTGCTTTGCTGCTCACGTTGATGTTTGGCACTCTGTGACATGCTTAGCAACGTTCAACTGGCGCTCCACTGAAAGTGTCTGCAGGCGTCATTTTCAACCCCACACGCAATAGCGAGGCGTCATGTCGAAAACAATTTTTTCTTTCTTGCCTTCAGGATCAATTACTCCGTTGGGCCCAGCACATTCTAGCACCCACTGGGTTTCACTACGCACCTGGCTTATGAAAGATCGGAAGAGAAGCGTCGCTTTGAGTTCGTTTTGCTTGGATGTCTGTATTTTTTTAAGTTGTCAATTTAAATTCATTTCGTTTAATAGAATAAGCATTTGTGATCAATACCCAAAAATAAATATATATAGTTTGTTAATCCCACAAATTTGATGAGGGCTCGTCCGGGAAAGTTCCAAGAATTGTGAATTTAAATGTGTATGCGCTAACATACAAAAACAACTAAAAAAGAGTACGAGCTGCAAATTTGTTGATCAGCTTGCATAAAACATTTATGACGGTGGAACATTTTACAAAAAATGGGAAAAAACCTTTTTTCCAAGCATGAGCAAAAGGAGACGAAAAAATTGGTGTGTTGCGTTTAAAAAACAATCCTATGTAAATGAAAAGCCAAGGCGAGCAAGCAGTGCTTGATCAACTGAGGGCGACTGGCAAGCAGTTCATAACAGAGAGAACAGTTGCCACTGTGTAACGGCGACGAAGGAAGACAAGCAGTGTAGAGGTGCTGCCACGAGAACTACATATTTTGATAGTTGGGTGAGCAACAGGGGTATTCAAGATATTTTTAGTAGTTTAATATTGATAAAATATTTCGATAAAATTATTGGTACACCATTATTAAGTTGAACAATAGAACATGTAGAACAGTAGAACAATGGAGGCGATTGAAATCATGGCGATGACAGTTTCCGCATTGAAGGCGAATTTGAGTACATTCGATAGAAAGAGTGTACTGCAGGAAAGACTGTTAGATTATTTTAAACTAGCAGATGCTGTAGAAATTGATGAGGATGCTGAACGAAGTAACGAGGGTGGGTCGGTCATTTCAAGTAGTTACCATGAGTCTTCGAGTAATATAATTTCGAGGTTCACACTACGCGATGTTGAATATAGTACTTCAGACTAGCAAGACGGTAATTACTGGTTAAATGAGTTCGAAGATGTTGCTATCACAGTGGGATGGGACGACCTCCAAAAATACATTTATGCTAAACAACTTTTGAATGGAGCAGCCAAGCTTTTCGTTAGATGTTTAACAGGTGTACACGGACGGTCAAAGTTTAAAGCTAAATTTGTTAATGAGCTTGGAAAACAGATGCGTTCGGTTCGATATTCATAAAATGTTAAGGCTTAGACAAAAGAACACAAATGAGAGCTATATGGAGTATTTGTACAGTCTGGTGGAAATAGCTAAGCCAATAAAACTAGAAGAGGAAAGTATCGTTCTTCATTTGCGGAATCCCTGATAACAAGCCAAACAAGGCAAGTCTCTATCGAGCAAAAACGGCCAAAGGGATTAAAGTTGAGATTGAGATATATGAGAAAGTTAGAGAAAAAAGAAAAGAATAAAGAAGAAACTCAGTCGAGTAAGGGCCAAAGCAAGGAAGGGGCAAGTAATAGGAAGCGCAGACATTTCGAAAAAATGTTTCATGCTTGGTAAAGATGGTCACTTTGCCAAAACTGTATCGAAGAAGTAGTTTGCTATAATTGCAAACAAGAAAGGTCATATTTCGAAGCAATGTGAAGAAAAGAAGGCGTTAAGTTCTGCCAAGAAAGAACCAGTAAATATACTTGAAAATAAATCTCCCAAAGACGGGTTGATTTATAAAAATGTTGTTGCCATGAAGATTCCATTCGTTGCCATGATCGTCTCTGGTTGCGAGTTATGCTTGATGAGGGAAGACATTTATCAAAAATTTGACGGACTTAAACTGCGAAACAATCTAAGCATCTAAAGGAATTGGGAAAGGTGAATTGTGCACAGTTGGAAGTTCTGATTTGAAACTTATCGAAGATAATGTAAGTGTTACTCTAACTTCTCATGTAGTCAATATTTTATTTAGAACGGAGGGTGTAGAATTCATATAAAAAAGAAATGAGGAAGTTGCAGAGATATTCAGTAGTATGTGTGCCCGAGAAATAGTTGCGGAACGTTCTGTCGTGGATACAAATGATTTAAGCCATCTAGAAAAAAGTAAAAGAGCAGAGATAGAGGCGTCCGTCCGTATGAACACCTAGATCTCGGAGGCTCCCCTTGTGGGGCGTCAGATCGTTTGTTTGCCCCTCCCGCCCCCGCAAATTTTTATACCAGTAATTTTAACGCATTTAGTTGAAACTCGGTTTGTTCTCCCCAAAAAAAAAAATTTTTTTTTGTCATACTTTTGAGTGTGTCGAATATTGAATAAATGCTGAGTACGAGTATCTTATAGTCGGAATATCGACTATAGCGTCCATATTTTTTTCTAAGTGTTCATTCTGAAAAATCGTATCTATGGGGGCTATAGGATATAGTTGTCTTTGGACTAATGAGAGTAGTTCTAGGTTTCACTTATCACCAGAGTTTTTGTCAGATTAGAAGACAAATTCATCAAAAATTACACCTGTATGCGAAGGAGTGAGGCATGGAGCCGGCTGTGCTGTCATGCAAACGTATTCCAAATACTGTACATAATGGGAAACTTGGTTCCCAGTGTCGGTTCAAGGAACCAATGTCAATATTTAAAGACGCTAATTGAATTTGCATATGCTGCTGCCGATATATTGATCAGAGCAGCATATGTTATGTAACAAGATAACGCTCCATGCTGTTATGAGCACGATGAAGAGACCGTTTTTACCGGAGATTAGGCTGAAAACTCTGGAATGGGTGCTCCAAAATCCGGATTTGGGGATTATAAAAAATGTACGTCACAGCGAAATGAATTAATAAGGATGAAGGATAACATCACCATAGAGATCATAAATGCGTAGACTGTGAGTTCTCTCCAATCCTTGATAGATTTCGTCCCAAACAGACTTCAAGCGCTCTTTTTTTTATTTTTTATTTTTTTTTTATTTTTGCAGGTTTCTTTGTTAACAATCTGTCCTATTATGTGGACAATCAGTAAATTGTATTAATTCAATACTAGTGAAGGACATATTTTTAATTTAGATGATTAATCTTAATCATTTGTTTTTAAGTTTTATACTTTCTTAAACTTTTCAGAAGCAGTACAGAAATATGTCAAAATACTTATGCCAAATCTTAGTCTCACACTCTTAATGTTATTTAAAAAACATTAACAAAAACATTTGAAATGTTAAAAATCTTTAATTTTCTAATAAACTACGTTATTTCCTACTACTATGCAGTTTTTTTTAGATTTCTTTATAACATAAAATTCAAGATAAATAAAAAAGAACAAATTTGACTGGCTTATCAAAATAATTATGCCGACGATAGTATTATTGTATAATGAAGCACTTACACATAAGTGTTTGCAGTATACATGATTTCTGAAGGCAGGCAGTATAAGTTTACTTCGCATGCAAAGATGACCGTTAAGCCGTTAAGCCGTTAAGATGGAAGTTAAGCCAAATAATTTAGTGTAATCACATTTACCATGCTGGCTTTATGCAAGATCGTTTTCATGTATGCGACACCTTTATGCTTTGTTATACCCATGTTATACATAGCTAATTTGCTCCATGAAAGACCTAAAACATATTGGCCTCAATCGCAGGTTTTTATACTCGTACTCTTGTAGAATAAACGAGTATATTTTATTCGTGCAAATGTATGTAACAGGCTGAAGGAAGCGTCTAAGACCCCATAAAGTATACATATTCTTGATCAGCATCAACAGCCGAGTCGATCTAGATATGTCCGTCTGACCGTCCCTCCGTCTGTCCGTCCGTATGAACACCTAGATCTCGGGGACTGTAAGAGCTAGAGAGACCCAATTTGATATGTAGACTGCCCTTGTGGGCCGTCAGATCAAGGTTGTTTTTAAATTTTGTCACGTCCCCTCCTGCCCCCGTAAACCGCAAAACTTTATATTTTCCACAAATTTTAACGGAGTTAGTCGAAAATCGGTTTGTATATGTATAGGCACATAATCTACCGATTTGCCGAGTTGTGTTTCGCCATGCCTTCTCCCGCCCCTGCAAACCACAAAACCTTATATCGTCCGCAAATTTCAAAGCATTTAGTTGAAACTCGGTTTGTATATGTATAAGCACATAATCTACCGCTTTTGTTAAGATTGGATGATAATTGTAGACAAAATCGTAAAAAACATTTTGTATGAAAACACCCCACCACCAAAAAAAAAAAATGTCCATACTTTTGAGTCTGTCGTATATAGAATAAATACTGAGAATAAATACGAGTATCTTACAGTCTTAATATCGACTACAGTGCTCTTACTTTTTTTTTGGGGTGGGGTGCTCTCATACAAAATGTTTTTTTATTACGTTTTGGTCTATAATTATTATCCGATCTTAATGAAATTCAATGAAATCGGTAGATTATAAGTTTATGCATATATAAACCGAGTTTCAACTAATTGCGTTAAAATTTGTGGGAGATATAAGGTTTTTATCGATTTGCGGGACGGTGCAAAATTGTTAAACAAACTTGATCTAAGGCTTCACAAGCGGAGTCTACATACCAAATAGCTCTGTCTCTGAGATACAGGTGTTCAAACGGACGGACAGACGGGTATGCCTAGATCGACTCGGCTGTTGATACTGATCAAGAATATATATACTTTATGGGGTCGGAAACGCTTTATTTTGCCTGTTATATACACTTGCTTGTTACATACACCTTCATCTGCAAAGGATGGGAGGGGCGCTAATAGGGAACAAGAACTACCAGCTCGAAGTCGATGTGAGGTAGTCCTTCCCAGGACAACTTTCAGGGTTCGTTTCGTTTTGTGTATATGTTATTGTGACTCACGACCCGATTTTGCTAAGTTATCCTGCGCTGCCACTTCGCGTATGCGACACACGCAGGGGCCATATTTGGGGCAATATCATACAGCAATATACTTGAGACAGGGTATTTAACTGTTGGGCAAGCCTGACTGTAGCGTTTTTTCTAGTTTTTACTCAGATCGGCTTAAGCATGTTTTTGTATAGCAGAATTATATTTTTCTGCACTCAGGGCAGTTTTTGTAGAAGTAGCTGGTACATGCTACGCGTCTTTATATGGATTTACACCTTTAATATGTTTTTCCACGTGAGCCCACTATCAATATGTAGGTATATCCTCCTAAGTTACTTACTTTCTTTACTTTACTTTACCCATTTACTCTGACAAAATTAATACATTCTAACCTGAATTCACTAAAATGATTTTTACAAAACATCAACGCGCCCATGATATCGATTAAAATACCAATATCTGCCGAGAGTATGTCTTTGATTACACCTTACCACCAGCACGAGTGCAGCATACATATATCGATATAAACGCGTATCGATACTTACTACTCCACTTTCCTGAATGTGAGTCAAGCTGGCAACGGTTTTTTATACCTCTTTTATGATTATTTAATTTAAATTTTTAACCATAAAAAATTAATAATTTTAGAAATATAATTATACAGACATCTAAAAAAATATAAGCCATAATTAGTTTTAATTGTACTTGGGCCAAAGAGATGCATAGAAAGTATGAAAAATTTCGATCTAAGACATTTGTTTGTCTAATATCTCCTTACCAATAGCCTGGCCTGGAATGCACAGTAATCCAGCTTAAAGGACATACTTTCAAAACCTCCACAAAATTTGGTCAAAACTTTGCGGGCCGTTTTTGAGTAATACCCAAAAAAGTAATCTAACCTAGTGCGCCCCCATAGAACATTAGGTCGATTAAGTCACGGCACTTAATTACAAGACCCTAACATAGATAGTTCACATATAGACCCTCCAACGGTGCTTCTTATAGGTGGGCACTTTACTTTGCCTCTCTCAACATGTTTGACATCGAACTATGAGACAGCATCATTGACTACAAAGCAACGGAAAGGTGCTCACTGAATTTTAATATTTTCTGTTACTTAACATTTAAGCAAGGCATCGTGAGACATACTACGATAACAATGTAGTATGAAATTAAATTGCAGTTCTCCCGGAAAAGCCTCAGTCGATTTTAATGAATCAACCGGAATTGTGCCAAGGAACAAAGCAACGGAAAGGTGCTCACTGAATTTTAATATTTTCTGTTACTTAACATTTAAGCAAGGCATCGTGAGACATACTACGATAACAATGTAGTATGAAATTAAATTGCAGTTCTCCCGGAAAAGCCTCAGTCGATTTTAATGAATCAACTGGAATTGTGCCAAGGAACAAAATAAGGATAACTTTGGAATCCCGTGCAATTTTGGCCATGATGGTTGGGGCTTTGGATATTATCAGTTGGTTATTATCAGTTGATAAGGTGTGGGCGAAGTGAACACGGAATGTCAAAAAACATTCGTATAAGAAGCAGAGTTGAGGGTCTACTAGTGGTTTATCTTTGGTAATTCTTGGATGTTTGGCTGAACATCGATACATCGACGAGCCATCGCGAACAAAAACACAGAACATTCATGCTTACCACTGAAAACAGCGATTCATCGAATAACATAGGTGCTTACCGCTGAAAATAGCGATTCATCGAACAACATTGATGTTGTTGGACATCCCTAACTCCCATATCAATTTGATTCTTATTGAGTTTGTTTGAGGGCAGGCAGGCAATGTTATTCTAGAAGTAATTGTAATTTGTGTAAGGAAAGCAAATAAAAATACAAGTGCAAATACAACAAAAGTAATTCAAAAATCAATTAAGAATTGCAAGAAAATTGCGTGTACAATTTCCTTTCCGTAAATTTGGAAGCGAGGTCAAGGACGACAACACTACCCAAAGCAGAAGCGGGCTGCAAAGCAACAACGAAAACGAAATGGATCAGCAGCAGCAGGTGAAGCCGAATGCCGAAATGCAGCCCATACGCAAAGAAATACTAAATCCGGGCAACAAATACATTGAGCTCAGGCCAGGGACTAGGGTAAGCCAACAACAGCCCACCCCTTCTTCAATTTCACCCTCCCCCTGGTGGAAGGCCACAGCAGCAGCAACAGTTGGCCAAGGCCATAAAAACGGACAAGACGAGTAAAATCCCGGTTGCCCTTTTTCCAGGTGAAATTCCATTTCCAAACACGACGCGCCAATGATACGCGCATTGTTGATGACAGCAGGCGCATGGACAAGCCCATGGAGCTGGTGCTGGGCAAGAAATTTAAACTGGAAGTCTGGGAGGTGATTGTACAGCAAATGTCCTTGAATGAGGTGGCTAAATTCACAGTGCACAAGTCGGTAAGTACGACAAAGCGAAATAGAAATTAGGTCATGTGCATGTGCACCATCAGCTGTCCTAATTGCACAATCCACTCTCTCCCCTCCAGCTCTGCGCACAATATCCGTTTATATCGAAGACGCTGCGCGATATAGGCAAGAAGGCAGATGAGCAACGACATTGCTGTGGTATGACGCTGCAGAACGAGGGCATGGGCTATGAGGATTTGGATGATCTGCTGCAGCATCCCGTTGATCTGGAGTTCATCATTGAACTGTACTCGATCGAGTTACCCGAACAGTATGAAAAAGAGCGATGGCAAATGTCCGATGACGAAAAGATGCTGGCCATCAATTCGCTACGGGAGCGTGGAAATCGCCTGTACAAGGCCAATCAGTATGCAGACGCGGAGATCTGTTATCGCGAGGCTGTCGGCATGGTGGAGCAACTGATGCTCAAAGAAAAACCGCATGATGCCGAATGGCAGGAGCTGGCCGCCATTAAAACACCGCTGCTGCTCAACTACGCCCAGTGTCGGCTGCTGGCTGGTGACTTCTACGCCGTCATCGAGCATTGCAATGAAGTGCTCACCCTGGATCCGCGAAACGTCAAGGCTTTATTCCGTCGCGCCAAGGCACATGCAGGCGCCTGGAATCCCAGTCAGTCGCGTCGTGACTTCATCGATGCTTTAGCCTTGGACTCCAGCCTGAAATCCATCATTACCAAGGAGTTGAAGGCCATCGAAGAGCACCAGCATGCCCGCAATGTCGAGGATCGTCTGCATATGCAGAAGCTCTTCTAGAATATAAGTTGTGCCAATGTTGTGCTCATGCTAGTCATCTACTGGAGCAGCTACGCGCACCGCTAACATTTAGCCAATGCCAGTGCCATCACCAGCGCCACTGCAGCAGCCGCCGAGTCACCCCATCCGCCCTCGCTACTCAACTTTGATATTATGGTGCGCAGCTTTCTCATCTCGGCGTCCGCCTACTGGGGCAAGGGTCTCATACTGATCTGTTTGCTCAGCAATGTGGTGCTCTCCGCCTGTTGTTTCTACAACACCATTATGCTCATACGGCGCCGGCGGCGGCAAAGGCAGCGGCATCAACAACGACAGCGGCAACGGCGGCGGCGTGAAGGATTTATAAGAATTATATAGAAAAAAATATATATATATAAATATATATATATATATATATAAATATATATATATATATATATAAATATATATATATATAAATATATATATATATAAATATATATTTATATATATATATAAATGTATATATGTATATTTATATATATATTTATATATATATATATAAATATATTTATATATGTATATGGCCATCCCCCTTACCTATCATCACACACACCGGACACCCAAGACCAGCTTTCATACAACGCACACACATCTACATTTTCATCTTTATTATTTATTAGAATTTTCATTTTTGCTTGGAATACATATTGTGTAATACGAGGGAAGTTTCAAAAGTATCCGATCTAACAGAGGAAAGCATGATTTATCATTAACAACTCTATACTATGATCTAGAGATGTTTTTTTTTACAATCCGGCCCGATCCTTCAATTTTCGCGCTGGCCCCGAATTTCGCAACAAATTTTCAACACCAAAAAAAATCTTTGTTTGGATGAAAACTTAGTATCATGACTATTTTGTTTTTCATCCAAATTATAGAAACTTAGGTTTTTATCCATTATCCATTTTTGGAGGCCGCACAATCGCTGACTAAAGTTGATTTTGATCTGACAACTATATCGTAGCTCCCATACACCTATTTTTATAGATGGTACTCTTAAAAAGCTTCTTTGTTTTCCATTAAAATTGTGGAGGCCCCAAGTTTGTTGACAAAATGAGATCCGGATAGGTGTATGATGCAGCAGCTTACTTGGCGCAGGGTATTAAACTGTCCAGCAAGCACGACTGCAGCGTTCCCAGGAAGGATTCCCGAATGTTCCGATCACATCTCTACTATTACCCACTTTTCTGTTTGTTAAAATGTATATGGTTGTATCTATGTAGTATGTTTCTTTGATCCGGGATCAACAGCGAAGTTGACATAGCCACGTCATCTGTCTGTCTAGAAAGGCCAACATTTGGTGTGAAGACTCCTCCTAGTTTCAAATGTTCACCGGGCCCCTTAGCATAGTTTAAATAGTTCCTTCCAATTTGGAAACTCTCAAATCGGGAAACAATATTAGCCTACTTTCGTACAGTTTGATTGCTGCAATAAACAAATTCTGATTATCTTTAAGTCCGGATATCGACTATTTCTTTAGCACTTGTTATGATAAAGTCCGGCTTTCCATGTCAGATGCGTCTTTTCTGGCACTTTCAACTCACCTTGCTCTTAGTTGTTTCCACATTACTGAGGTTTCAGAAAGTTACTTATATATATGTATGTAATTGTGTATAATTATAATCCCAATCAGAAAGAGGTGAAGTGAATTATGTATGTTTATGTGCATATAAGAAAGAAATCTAATGAAAAAATACATAAAACCAAAATCTTAGCCGCAGAACATTATATCAAATGTTCTACGCCAACCGGCATTGCGTATCAAGCCTGTTCCGTTCCTGCTTTCGATTCGTTTTGAAAAGTAAACAGAATTCCATTCGCGTTTGCTCGCATTTCCGCATGGAATGGATATTTTGAAGTTATGTTCGAGTTATAATCGTGCTGTGCGGCAGCCGCATATTTTCATGTGATACGTAATAATGGATTTTGAACATTAAACAAAAACGATTCTGCATTTATTACAATATCTATATGTCGTATTTATTAATATACATATGCAAATAATAAATGTTATATGTACTAAGTTTTAGGTTACGTACACACAAAAAACTAAACTAATCAAAATTTAACAAAGATACTTAGCTATGTGTACTCTGTATTTATGCTGTATACATACTAGCACCTTCATCTGGCGTTGGCTTTGGTTGGGTTTTTTTTTTGTTACACTTTCAGACGACTATTAAAACAATATATATTATAAAGCTTATGGCAAGTGCCACTTTTTATGCACTTGCAGAGGGTAATATAATTATGTCACGATATGCATTGCGAAATTTCAGTGCATAAAATGTGCGAGTGCGCAGCAGGATCTTTCTTAACTTATCTAAGTTTCTGAAAATGTTCCAATAATTTGTATACTCGATCTCTAGTAGAGTAAACGAGTGTACTGTATTTGTGCAAATGTATGTAACAGGCAAAAGGAAACGTTTCCGAGTCCATAAAGTATATATATGATCAGCATCCACAGCCGAGTCTGTAAGAACACCTACATATCGGAAAGTATAAAAGCTAGAAACACCAAATTTGGAATGTAGACTCCCCTAATGTGTCGTCAGATCAAGATTGTTTTAAAATTTTGCCACGCCCCCTCTAGATTCAGTTAATCGATCAAATCCCTATACCTACCACACTGTTTGTTATTTGAAACTCTGTTTATATGTGTATAAGCATAATCTACCGATTTGGGGATTTATAGAAAAACAAGAAAGGAAAGCTAGCCATCTAAATCAAATCTGGAAGGATTGGATACAAGGGATAACCTGGATGAAAAACAGAAAAGTAATGCTCCTAAGTGTTCATTCCGGAACAATCGGTTATACGGTAGCTATATGATATAATTCTCCGATCTTGATCAGAACAGGCCAGTGGAGTTAGGGTCTCCTCAAATGGATGCAAGCCGAACTTGGTTTGATTTGGATGAAAACCAGAAAAGTTATGCTCCTAAGTGTTCATTCCGGGACAATCGGTTATATGGGAGCTATATGATATAGTTGTCCGATATGGATAAAACTCGAACTTAACCTGCGTGCAGACAAAGGAAGACTTCTGAGATCTTTGTGTTGAAGCGGGCGGCGGACGGACGGACATGGCTATATCGATTCCCCTTGTCATGCTGATCAAGAATATATATACTTTATATAATCGGGAACACTTCCTTCTATGCGTTGCAAGCTTCCTGACAAAATTGATATACCGTTTTGTAAATGGTATAAAAAACAAACTTGGCTAAATCGACTCGAATTGTCATACTGATCAAGAATATATATACTTAATAGGGTATAGAAATGTTTCTTGCTGTCTGGTTACATACATTATAAAAACTTTAATATACCCTTGTGCCAAAGGTACAGGGTATAAAAACGCTCTTAAACGACAGCCACGTCGGAATTAAGAGCAAAATTCTAATTTTAAAATAGACAAAATTTTCGCCTCCTCCAAATTCTCTGGAAGGTAGATGTAGTAAGGACGGTGTTGAAAATATAAGTAATGTGGCAAGGCATTTTGTAAACATCTAGTGACCTTTGAATTTATCTATTACATTCGAAACAAGATAAGCAAATAAAGCTATAATTAAATGATGTATAAAAATGACTAAATGTATAGAGTTTTCTGTGAAACACACCTGTATCTTTGATATGTAGGATAATGGGATCCAAAAAATATGGTTAGATTTTGTTGAAAAACAAAAATGGGCTTATTCCAAAAGAATCCGTTCAATAAGGGCTAATATATAATATATTATTGCATGCTCCCCAAATTTGCTCAATTTGCAATGACAAACAAAAACGTTGTTTGGTTACACAGTTCCCAGTTAATCCCATTGAACATTCACAAATTTTGTCAGTTAGTCCTACGACTTTCGGTTGGCAAGTGCCAATCATGGCACATTCAAACGAATACAGTGAACTTGAAAATTCTGAACCCAAATTAAACCCAAAATCAAATTAAAGGCAGCCTCCATGTATGGAAACTTAAAAAATTGCAAGTCACTTTGGCTACGGGGCCTATTCAACAACTCGATGAAGGCATATTACTCGCCCGGTATGAAGAAATTGAAAAAATTGATATATCATTCGTTCAGGTTCATAATAACCTAGAAGGATCGATTCGCTCCCAAACTAGAAAACCAGCATAATTGGTACATTGCCTGTTCAAACGGCTCAAAGGCGAAAAACGGCACTTCATCCAAAAAGCTTGCCTACATTTAGTTGGGCCTACGCCAGCTGGTCGGATTTTTACTCCCTGTTTACTACGGCTATTGATAATCATCCGGAGCGTCGAGAAGCTTCAACAGCGCTGGATACAATACCTTCTTTGGGAATCAAGAACGATAATTATCAAACTACTTTAGTGTTATTGCTAAAACGCTTTGATAATCGACACTTAATTTTCACGTCAAAGACTTTATCCAGTATCACAGACAGTGAGAGGAAGAAATGGAGGACCTAAAATGTGTCAACTTAATTCCACCGTGGACAACTTTGACCGCAGTCTTGGAGAATCGTTGCAGAACATTGGAACAAGTGGATTTTGCTAAGGCAGCCTATACGCCTAGCGCTCAGGTGGGCCAACCCGAAAGGAAGTATTCTGCTAGAAGCTCATTTATTGCCACTAGCACAAGCAGACCTAGCTGCCGACTCTGTGATAATCCTAGCCACAATATATACCACACAAATGCCAATTTGTCTCCAACACTACGATTATGTTTTAATTGCTTGAAGATAAACCATTAAGTCGGTCAATGCGTGTCAGGGAGTTGTCAAACATGTGGATCCAGGCACCGCACTCTGCTTAATTTTGAAAACACTAGCTCCAATGTTACTCACAATGCTTCATCAGGCAACTGTCATCGTTCCCTGCCGTTTCTACACCTACAACTACAACAAATGATACGTTAATACGACAGTGAACGTTATTCCTGCTACATCTACAACTAATAGCTCAAATCTTCCTCTTCCAAGTTCATCCTCTACTGCCCTTGTAGCCCAAGATCTCATCTCGATCAGGAACTTACGTTCCCTGTCGAGCACTTTTAGATTCAGGCTCTCAGCTCCACATCATAACATCTCAGATTGCTCAGCAACTGCAAATGAATAACTCGATCGGCAGCCTTAGTTCCTGGCCTTGGCGATTTAACTATCCCAACTGAATAAGCTAATGTCACCATTTGTTTGAAATCCCAAGCCTCTCAATATTCAAATAACCTGACTGCTCCAGTTGCGCCAACCATTATGGATAGCCAGACGAGCTGCATGGTTAATACGTCAGCAGCTTGGAAGATCCCTGCGCATATTCAACCGGCTGATCCTGAGTTCCACATACCACAGCGTAGATCTTTTGTGTGTTGGACAGATCAAGCTGCTGCCAGGATTGCAGACTCTTAAGACTTCGGTTGGATAGTATATGGTATACATTCCGGTTCACAACTGGATCTTATGCTTCCCTATGACGAGGACAAAATGGCAACCACAGATTTTAAGAAGTCTGACAATCTCATAGCCCCCAGCTCCCTTGTTCAGAAGAGAGACAATCAACCTGATGACCTCATGCACACAACTGCAGACGGTTGTAAACGGTAGAGCTCAGCCAGGTTTGCCTGCTATCGAATTGGATCAAATATAGGTCATGGAGCGACCCAACACTGTACTTGCCTCTTTTTTGTCTACTTATGTTAATATGAGTTGTTTGTTCATTCGCATCCATACATATAATGAACAATGAACCCGAGGCGCCGCTGGCCATGATCAATGGAGGATACATCTACCTCGCTGACCACACCGCTGCCGTCATTAATTCTCGATCTTTAGTTTCAATTGCAGAATCCCCGGCTGATTTATACTTGCTAGCTCCTGTGCATTTCTTAATTGGCAGTCTTCCAAAAGCAGTTGTGAAATCTGATGGCTTCCAGCTCAATTTCATTTATCTGGACATCTGGCAACGACACACCCATCTCCTGCAAGTCTCCTACTCCCGGTGGCGATCGGATTACCTGACTCTCTTTCAACTGCGCCGTAAATGGTGCACTACTGTGCCTGCTTTAGCTGCTATGCAATAGCCACTAGCAAGAGTGGTTGAGCTGATTTCTGGAGATGATGGTACCGTACGAGCTGCCAACTAGCTGTGTTCCTTTAGGATGTTGTTGACAGCCAGGTTTAAAAAGGTCACGCCGTTCCCATTGTGTATTCACATATTTTGTAAGCTAGTCCTACAATGCAGCGCAGCTGTAAAGTAAATCAAATGCATTTTGTCCGATTTTATGCTGCTTCTCTAAAGCTATTAATTTGTAAACATACGCTTATCGCTATTGCGTTTGCTTGCGCTACTGCATCTCTCAATTTCTTACTCTCACTATATTTGTCGCTTTTAGCTTATCAGCACATGGATCAACAGCAGCCATTGGCTATGCTTGCGCTGTGGTTCTGGAGATAGTTGCCTTTTATATTCGCTGCCAAACTGATGCACCTTTGCCAAATGAATACAAATACATAGTAACATTAATTCGACGTGTTTTTTAATTGAAATATATAAATATAGTTGCTGAAAAGCTCAGTGACTCAGCAAACGTTTTGTAAACAATAAAGTGGGTATGTATAGGAGCTACCCTCTTAGGGGTAGATGTATATAGAAAATTAATATCCAAATTTAAAGTCTATCTCTTATAGCTTCCAAGAACAACAATATATTTGCTTTGTGGAGCCTGCCACTCTCCCTTTTTGGTTGTTACATATACTGCAGCAAATTTAATATACCCTTGTACTAGTATACTAGTGTTGGTTTCGTATTTACAAAAAAAACATTTTTCGTTATCGATTGTTAACTATCAATGACAATGGCTATCGATGGTTCTCCACCACTATTTGTTAGTGAAAGCAATATTAAGATTTGATTAAAAACTTGTATTCTTATCTCAAGAAAAGTAACAGCGAATTTTGAATTATTCGTACTTATTTTAAATAATTGCAGGTATGAAAATTTTAGAAATTTGTTTAAGACAAATTTTCATACCAAAATTCTACAATTTTTCTCTGTCTGTAAAATATACTCTCTTACTCGACGAGTATGGCTACTATTGAGTTTGCTTTTTTGCGTGTGAGAGAAATCGAGTGAACGACCCACAGCTAAAATCGTACTGACAAAATTACCATTTGTTAGTAAATGGTTTTAGTATTTTTTGCTTTAGAATCGGCAACGCGTTTTTGCATTTCATGCGTAATGCTGCAGCTACTATCTCTATATATAAAAAGTTGAATAGCGCGAAGTTAGAATTGAAGCCGGTTGTGTTGGTACTGTTCGAGCCAGACGAGCACGCCACAAGCACGATGTCAACTATAACAATAACTTCCATCCAACTGTGGCTATTGTTAAAATGCACTTATGCACTTACTGTTAAGCATTAAAATTTAAAATCGTGACAAAAGGCGAAACAAGAGGATCAAGAGAAAGTTTGTCCGTAGTTCGGAGATACAATTCATGTTTCGAAATGATTTCCTTCGGTGCAGCAAACGCTGTGCGAAAAATTACATGCACACATTCAAGGTGCAGGGCTAAATATGTATATCATCGAGCTGCATAATTGCTACCATTGCTGAATACAGAATACAAATTTCTCCAAATCTGCTTTATTGGAAACAACGATTAGCAAGTTAATCAACGTTGTCGATTCATAACACGTGTTGATCGTGGCCTTGTCACTGCATTGGAAAGACCTTTTGATCAACATAAACTGTTAGTACGCTTGTTCAAAACTGCTCTTGAACAAATGCCAGCTGATGATTACAAGATTGTTAAGGTAAAGGCGGCTAAAAGCCCTGTCGGGCAACATGAACGCCGATGTAATGCAGCAACAATAAATTAATTGGCACTCAATTCACGTGATATAACTTTTCAACGCAAAAAAAAAACTTCTGGAATACCATAGAAACTTCTGGTAATGTGTTTAAGCAAGACACCAACAGAAACTCATTGAAGAACGCTACCACAACAAGGAACATAGATCAACAACAGGAGCCGTAACGACGAATGCCGGGCTAGCTAGTATCGATATATGGACAACCCGATATATTGATATATATATATCGCTTGGAAACCATATGAATCCATTTACACATCGACCAGTGCTTTGGAATATTTTTTTGGAATACTAATATCGGCCTGGGGACGATCAAGGTCTGTGTAGTGATGTAAAAAATGACATCGATAAATATCAACGTATATCGGTGTGTAATGAATTGTAGAATGGAGTAATGAAGAGTTATATATCTGCGTGGAAACTGAAAATGATCAATATATATCGTTATTAGATTGTTATCAGTTCATAGACGCTCTTACAAGAAAAACAAAAAGAAAAAGAAAATCATATAACCGCTGGCGGTACGAAGGCATTGTCAATAACCGAATGCGAATCATTTGTTGCCGCACACATACTTTCGCTTGTTAATAGACAAAATTGTCAGTGATCTGTGTATGTATGATCGGACGTATGTATGTATGTACATAAAAATGTAAATATATTTCAACAGCACCAATTCATCTTCCGCAAGCAATCAAACTAGATACATATGTACGCATGTTGGGTTTTTCAACAGTTCAGTTGACGGATCCACACCACAAGCTGCGGACGTGTAAACATATTGCCCTGAAGGCAGTTGACGATGTGCAACCGAAATATATTGGCTAAAAACAACAAGTCCACTTTTTCTGGACCTCAAGCCGGCTAGAACACCAACTTATAAAAAGAAAGGTCGCCAAACACCACGCTTATAAGCACACACTGTATGTCTGCATGTATGTATATATGTAATAATGTCGTTAAATGAATGTAAACACGCGATAGTTATGTACGATATATCAAGAATAAGATATCTTGAAATATTGTTATCGATGTATTGATGACAATAAAAACAGATGTTACGAGACGACGCAATAAAAAACAAAAAAGCGAAATTATAATTTTATATAATTATGTTACATACATAATTATTACATGATGTCAGAAGTAAAACAATTATAACGAGTTCAGCGTAACGGGCTTTGACAGAAATTGATTGCGGGGACTTGCCAACTGAGTGGCCAAAGTGGAATATGCATTTCTTATGCACACGATCACAACTGCCAAAGATGCGGACATTGAACCAAAGATAATTGCCACGCTTTTGCGGTTGGCCAAATAAAAGCAACGGAAATGTAAAACACATTATTTCCTAACAATGAGACTGCAGTCAAGTACTGAGCAGTCAAATGCAAGTGAATCGTCCATAACATATACTCGGACGTTGCAACAGGTTTTAGATACCTTTGACAATTATTGCGTTCCGCTTTAAAACGTCACTGTGGAATCGTAGAAATTTAACCACATTTTGAAGCGGAGTTGAGGAAACAGATTAAACACTGTGAATATAAAAGCTGGTGTCGAAAATCTTATGAGGATCGATTTCTTGAAGATTGGATTATAATTGGAGGAATTAACAAACAGCTGCAGCTCAAGCTGTTGGAACACAGGAACAAATCAGTGGTGTATCTAATAATCGAATGCGGAGTATTTGAAGTAGCTATCAAAGATACAATCTTGCTGCATAAAAATGAAAAGTTGAATGGTATTAAAGAGGGACCAGAAGAGAAATATATCAAAAAGCTACCATATAACCGATTATTCCCGAATGAACACTTAAGAGCTTAACTTTTCTGTATATCATCTAAATTAAAACTCCATCCAGATTTGTTCTAGATCGGTTATATATTTACAATGTAAATGTTATATAAGCTTCGGCAAGCCGAAGCTAGCTTTTCCTTCTTGTTTATTTTATATTCGAAGCACTCGAAAGTATGCAAAACTTTTTTTGTGGGTGGGGTGCTCTCACACAAAATGTTTTTACAAGATTTTGTCTACAATTATTATCCGATATGAATGAAATTTGGTAGATTATGTGCTAATACATAGACAAACCGAGTTTCAACTAAATGCGGTAAAATATGTGTGAGATATAAGGTTTTGTGGTTCGCGGGACGGGAGGGGCCTGGCAAAATTTAAAAACAATGGGGTCGGTCACGCTTCCTTCTGCCTCTTACATACATTTGCACGAATACAATAAATTCGTTTACTCTACTAGAGTACGACTATAAAAACGAAGTAGTCAGATTCTTATAAAATTTCGTCAAGGGACGTGAAGGCTTTTAAAATTATTTGTTTCCTCAATAACAATAGGCATCGAAAGTTTACTTGTATTGATAAATACAAATGTTCATGTATGCATACATAAATACATTCTGATATACAAACACGATGTAAAGTTTGTGAGTGAGAGAGACAGAGCCTTCTGTTATATTTTACCTCTCTCTATCGCACACACAGGGTAGTGCTCATAGTACTTGGTCAGCAAAATAAAATTTGCTAGCGCCATGTCGTTCATTCTTAATCTATCATGTTAAGCAGAGAGATAGAGAACTTTTCTGTTTTTCATCCAAATCAACACAAATTCGTCTGTATCCCTTGCATCCACGCCCACTGACCAGATTTCATCTAGATCGGTAATATTTTTACAATGTGAATGGTATATAAGCTTCGGCAAGCCGAAAGTAGCCTTCCTTTCCTTTCTTGTTTTTTATTGGAACTGAACCAAATTTGAGGCTTATGTGTCCTAAAGGCACTTATACACTTATTAAATTTAACTCGGATCGGGACAGTATATCATATAGCCCTGATTTTATGGGAATGAACATAAAGTGTTTGTTTTCATCCAAATCGAGCCAAATTCGGGTTGTATTCATTTTAGGATGCCTTACGACTGTTGAGCAAATGTTATTCTGATGGAACAACCCCATAGAGCCCATTTGTTTTTGGAATGAACACAAGATGTTTTTTTTCATCCAAATCGAACTAAATCCGAATTTGTCCGAAGTTGATCAGTTATCGAATATTTTATAAATGCTGAGTACGAGTATCTTATTGTCGGAATATCGACTATAGCGTTCCAACTTGTTTTGTCATGTTTTTTTTTTTTTTTTTGTGATGGTGATTGTTTATTATTTTACAACGATATATAGCTTACTGTTACTATTCTTAACAACTTATACTATAGTTTATAATTAATTTTCAACAAGATATATGTACAAACAAATGTACATACTTAAACCTAGATAATAGGGTAAATGGATGGCAAAAGGGGAAGATTAAAGGGTTCTGTGGGACAGGTCGGTTGGGTGGACTCTCTTGAGCCTCCTTCTCATTCTTACTCCGTGGATACGTCTGCTTCTTAGGAGCCTTTGCGCCAGCTGGTTAGGGTGATGTGCGAGTTTGTCTAGATATGCAGAAGCTTGGCGATTGATCACATCTCCGATCCTCGGTACATGGAGTTCTTTGTGGATATCGCTGTTGCGTATGTACCATGCCGCACCAGAAATTCTGCGCAAGAATTGGGACTGCACAACACGTATTTTATTAAGGTTCGACTTAGCCGCTATGCCGTATACCTGAATACCATATCTCCAAATGGGTGCCAGAATGACTTTGTAAATGAGCGTCTTGTTGGTTACTGACAGTTTATTCCTGGCATTAAGAAGCCAAGCCAAACTGCTCGCCTTTGTCTTCAGACGCTTAACTACATCATTTATATGGCGCTGGAAGTTTAGTCGCTTGTCCAGAGTGACTCCAAGATATTGTGAGCTTCCTTCTGCTCTAACAGTTGACCATGTAAAAATACCCCAGGAGAGGTTTGCGCTCTGAGAGTGTATGTGACTTGTACACACTTATCAGTGTTTATGGCAATATTCCATCTACAGGCCCAGTTCTCGAATTTTTTTAAATAGATCTGGATGAGATCTGTAGCGGTGAAGACGCAACTGTCTCTGGCCAGTACCGCAGTGTCATCAGCAAAGGTGGCGACAAGCAGATTGCTCTGGTCCGAGATCGGCATGTTGTCAGCTGAAGGCATATCGTGCGTATACAGGCTGTAAAGGGTTGGCCCTAACACGCTACCCTGGGGTACACCAGCTCTGACCGTCTTTGCATGAGAGGACACCCCGTCCTGAACAACTTTAAAGGATCGTTCGTGAAGAAAGCTTTTAACAATAAGATAGAGCTGTGGATTAAGTAGATCTTTAAGTTTATGCAAGAGTCCTGCATGCCACACTCTATCAAATGCCTGCTGGATATCCAGATACGCTCCGACAACATACTCCTTTCCGTGGAATCCCTCCAGAATAAAGTTTACAACTCGGTGTAGTTGCTCGGGCGTGCCGTGCCTGAGCCTAAAGCCGAACTGAAATTTTGGCATTGCCTTTTTGACCGCGCTGGTTTCAAGAATCCTTCTTAAAATGCACCTCTCCAATATTTTGCCAAATGCTGGCAGTAGGCTTATTGGACGGTACGAATCCAGCTCATCTGCTGGCTTCCCACTTTTGTGTAGCATGATGATGTTGGCCTTCTTCCAAGCGCCTGGGAAGTGTCCGAGTCGAAGAGCGGAGTTGAGAATCAATACGAGGAATAGCAAAGCTCTGCGAGGGAGCAGCTTGATAGAGCGATTATCAAACTGGTCCTCGCCTGGAGCCTTGTTATTGCGAAGCTTTTTGATTTCCTTTTCCACTTCAGTAAGGGTGATAGGAGCTACAGGGAGGGCCATCTGCAACGGGGCTTGCCCAAGAGCCATCTGGATTTCGGACTGGGAATTTCGGTGAAACTTGCCTTTTGAACCTCCTCGTAAGCTTCCAGAGCGCAAACGTAGAACTTTCATCGGGAGTAGCTTTCTCCAGGAAGGCGTCTGTGGCTTCTCTTTTTAGTGTGGCTAATACCTTTTTTACCCTGTTAGAGATCCTTCTATACAGTCTATCGATCGCCGGGTCATTGGTTCTGATGAACTCCCGTCTGAGGCGCTTCTTGAGCGTTAGAAGGCCTATTGCTTCCGGAGAGAGAGTGAGGTTGCTGTGTCCGTCTCTACAGTGAGTTGCACCAGCTGGGGCATCAATAAGAGCAGCGCTCTTAGCCCTGCTTATGAAAGTTTCGACAGCTTTGTCGATATCTTCTGGCGTGTTTATTTCCGTGTTGAGATTAAAAGCATTGTTCATCACGTCTTGGAAGAGTCTTATGTTGGCACCAGGAGAAACAAGCCTCGTTATTGGGGTAGTTCGCTGAGGCGACATTGATAAAGAAGCAACCAAGGGCAAATGATCCGATGAAAGTTCATACTCTTCTCGTACCGAGAGCAGACTGTTGGCTATACCCTTGTACATGTAGAAATCAATGCACGTGGGCGTATCCCTCCTGTTATACGGGTAGTAAGTGGGTCTGCCAGTGGCTAGCACTTGTGTTGCACTGCTGGTAAGACAGCCATGAAGCGCAGTGCCTCTAGCGTTTGTCGTCAAACTGCCCCAGAGTCGATGTTTTGCGTTGAAGTCGCCACCGACGATAAATTTTTGACCGAGCTGATCAAGTAGACTGCCAAACTCAGGGGTACTCCAAGGCAAACCTGGTGGAAGGTACGCAGCAGCCACAGCGATTTCACCTAAATTAGTTGAAATTATTACGGTTGCCAACTGTACGTGATTGGTCATGATTGGTTGTTGGTGATAGTGCACTAATCCCTGCCTGATTAGCACACATGCTCCGCCTCTAGGGCGCCCTCCAGGGTGATCTGCTCGATAACATGTGTAACCTGCCATGTTGAAGTGGGAACCATCGTGTAAGAAGCTCTCAGAGATAAGCATGATGTCGATGTCGTGCTTGATCATAAACACCTTAAGCTCATTAGTATTTGGGATAATACTACGAGCGTTCCAAGTACCGAGGCGCAGCACGGTAGCCATTATTTGTGCTGCTTCTCCGGCTTGGAACCTCTGAGTTCCTTGATCTCATCCAACAGCCTAGCGATGGTTTTCTCGAGACCCGCAATGGTCTGCTGCAAGGTATTTATCATTTGTACTAGTGCGCCATCAAGAGCTGTATGATCATAATGCTGTGTTTGTTTTGGATTTGCCACACGTTGATGGAGTAGGTCAGTACCCTGAGCTTGCTGTTGTGATCTATTCCTATCATGTCTTATGCCCGGCTGCCCCAAAATTGACGCCTCTGCGTACGTCAGGCCCTGACGCACAATTGAGGTTGGGATTACCTGCTGCTTGATAATACGCGTGGGCTGAGCGTGGCCTTCACGCATCACGGGACCAGTTTTGACTCCGGACTTACGGTTTTTGAGCCGTTGGACGTATACTCTGCAGCTCTTATTAGTTGCTTCGTGGTTTCCATTACAGTTGACGCACACCAGGTCATCATAAGTCTTTGCCTGGCATAGGCTAGAAGCAGTCCAGTGAGGCTTGCTGCATCTACCGCATCTGGGCTCCTTGGTGCAATAGTTCCTGGTATGGTCAAATCCAAAGCAGCGATAACATTGGCGCATGTCAATCTTCTTTCTCGGCATCTCCACTCTAACTCTTTGCCGACCGACTTTATTGACCTTTAGAGCCTCCCGATTATTGTGGGCCTTTTTGAGATCTATAAACCAAACATTCTGGCCTGGGGCTTTGGATGGAGCAGTTTCGGAGGGGTCCTCAACCAGTGATTTTGATTTCGGATTGTACATATTTACTACAGAGTGCCCTTGAGAAGTGAATGCAGTTTTAATTTGATCGGTGGGGGTGGATGCAGCCAAGTTGCATACCACCACTCTGAAAGCTCTGTCCTCAGGTAGGCAGAAGTGCGTATATTGGAGGTTTACTTCCGAAAGCTTTTTTGTGATGGCTCTGTGGGCATCAGAGTCACGAGCGTATATGCGTAAATTGCCATTACGAGCAGCCTTAAATTCGTATGAGTCAGCAGTAACCGCTGAATTGAGAAGCCTCTCCAGGGCTGGTACATCACTGATGGCCAGTACTGTGATTTGGCTAGGCTTCGGCGGTTTTTTTTCCGTTGGTACTTGAGTCTGTGTCTCTCCATCTATGTCGACTTCGTCCAGGGGAACGTCCATGTCGAGATCAACGTCTGCTTGACTAAGATCTAGATTTACAAGAGCTTCAAAACGGTTTTTTGCATGTAACGTAGGTCTTTTATTCGCAGTTTTAGGTGCATCAAGTGATCTTCTTTTTTTTGGCGGAACTTTCTGCCAGGGGACATCTGCCGGCTGGAACACAGGCATGTTAACGATTTTATCAGGTTGTGGTAGTGAGCGACTGGCTCCTGGTAGCTGCTGTTTCGTTGATCCAGTTAGTTGGCTTGTGCCGCTGACCACTATTGGCTGGTTGCCATATGAATAAACTCCTCCAGATGAACAAGTAGTCACGTAACATGCGGCTGAAGTTGAAGCTACCGAGAATGTAGCTGCAGATGTAGTGGGAACAATAGTGGCTTCGTGTACATAACCAGATGCAGTACGTGAGGTGCCATGTGAGGCAAAATCGTCCATCGGTTGTGATCTAAATTCAGAAGGTGTTAGACCAACCAATTCCTTCATTTTCTGATAGTCTAGCAGATTGTTCAGAACCACATTAGGCCGAGAGTCAGGAACTTGTTTGTCATTCATAGCCAATTGTTAATATTTAATCACTCAAATAATAAAATTGGATAGTTACACTTTATGCGTGCTTTGGTCTTGTTTTCGCGCACAAACAAGACAAAACAGAACAAAAACAAAAAAAAACTTGCTGATAAGCAAGAATTTATTACCCCTCTTGTGCGGCTGCGTGCAGGCTGAGGGGTAATGTAATGCCCAGTGGGCAGTGTTCGTAGTTCTTGCGCACTACTTTCTTATCTTTATTCGCAAGTCTTTGCCGGCACCGTTATAACGCGGCGCCCAAACTGGTCAATATGTGCTAATGTTTAGCACAGAGCAGAGGTAACAAACGAAACTTGATTAGCTGGAACTTAGTGCAAGCGCAACACGACCGTTCACAGTGAATGTTTTGTCATGGAGTTTGCAACGGATTTCCGATCATATAAAGTATAGCGTGAAATTCGCTTGGCTGCCCGCAATTATGAAGTAAAGTTTTTCGGTCAGCTAAGCGAACTAAAAAAAAAATTTTTGGGCAGTTGCAAAAAAAATAAAACGATCTTCGTCCTATTCTAACAAAAACACTTAACACTTCAGTTTAACAGTTCACTTATAAATGTCGGTTTATATTCTATAGCTTAGTTAGGTGCTTAATAAATACAAATAATTTGCATTAATTTGCTATAATTTGCTATTTTCAAAAAAAGGGGTATTTCATGAAAATTTCTATAAAATTACTTGGTGGAAAAAATTATTTGACAGGGTTGTACATGTTGAAGTCCTGGTCATAATGTCAATTAAATATCCCTACTTATAGTTCGAACGCTGTGTAATCACTAATTTTTCAAATGATACTACCAATTATGGTGAACATGGAAGATCTGGGCGAAAATTAAAGATCTTGGAACGAAATAGACGATTAATTTAAAAAAATGCCATCTGTTAAGGGCCACCTTGCAGCTAACTATATGTTCTTAACTTTTGAGAAATTTGCAAATGACAGTGATGCATTTTCAAAGGCTCCGAACACATTGTTAGAGGAGTGACGAAGAAGGTCCCCAAATCTCCTTCCACGGCAAAAGTCAGATCCAAGGTAAGATGTTTTTAGTATGTGGAGGCTGTAATAATATCGTCAAATGAATGTAAATACGTACTAGCTATGTACGATATATTAAGACTAAGGTGTCTTGAAATATTATTATCGATGTAACGATAACGATAAAAATAGATGTTAAGAGACGACGCTATAAAAAGAGATGAACAAAGCGCAATTATAATTTTTTTATAGTTATGTCACATACATAATTATTACATGCTGTCAGAATTTAAATATTCATAATGAGTTCAGCGGAACGTGCTTTGACAGAAATCGATTGCGGGGACTTGCCAAATGAGTGGCCAAAGTGGAAAAGTGCATTTCTTATGTACATGATCGCAACTGGCAAAGAGGCGGACATTGAACCAAAGAAAATTGCCACGTTTTAGTGGTTGGCAGGAAAAAAAACAACTGAAATAAGTTCCTAAAATGGGACTGCAAGCGACATGGTTGGAAATATTTTGGCATCTTCGGCTACTGAGCAGACAAATGCAAGTGGATTGTCCATATCCTATACTCGGACGTTGCAACAGGTTTTCCATGCATTCGACAACTATTACGTTCCGCTTTAAAACGTCACTGTGGAATCGTAGAAATTTAACCACATTTTTCAAAGTGAAGGTCAACCCTTCACCGAATTTGAAGCGGAGTGGAGGAAACAGATTAAACACTGTAAATATAAATGCGAGTATGGAAATCTTATGAGGATCGGCTTCTTGGCGATCGGATCATAATCGGAGTAAATACCAAGCAGCTGCAGGTCAAGTTGTTAGAGCATAGGAACAAAGCACTGAAGGATCTACCAAAGATACAGTCTTGCTGCATGGAAATGAAGAGTTGCCTGGTATTAAGGAGGAACCAAAAGCAGTATATGCGGTTATGTGCCGCTGTTTCACTGTTGGTACCGTGTTTAATTCGGATCATCGAATGTGAAGCTTTTGAGATTACATGCCATACATGTGGCAAAGTGTAGAATTTTTCAGTCTTGCAAGCAACGTAAGTCAAGGACGACAAAAACAGGGACAAAGCATCACCCCAAAAGAAGGACGACAAAAAAAATCTGTAGCAGCTCTAAAGGATAGAACAGGTAAACGCAGTTTTAAAGAAAACATTCACCAAAGGAAAAGTGGATGAAGACTAATTAAATACATCATCTGAATGTATCATTTTAGATGACTTATCTAGAATGTCTTGATGAAAAAAACGACATAAGTAGAAAATATTTTGGTAGTAGATAATGAACGAGCACCGATACTGTTGCTTAAAACCTCAATTGATTCAATGCCTGAATGTTGATTCAATCAGCAGTCTGCCAAAACAAAGGAACATTCCTAGAACAATTTTAGTTTCAATTTGAGGGCTTAAGAGTCTCCTTCTAAACAATCTATCATTCTAAAAGAGGATGCAGAACCAGCACTACATTATAAAAAGAGGGCTCCACAAAGCCTTCTTGATCCTTTGGAAAAGAAATTAACAGATATGCCCAAAGACTTCCTAATAGTCTATAGATTTGATCGTCCCTCCCGCCAGTGTGGTGGCGTATTGATTGCTGTAGATTCCGGCCTTCTGTCGGAACCGATTGTGCTTAATTTTCTACGGTAATTGAATTTATAAGTACTAAAGTGTCTCTTAAATGTTTTTCTGTCTATATCACTGCGTCTTACATTCCTCCACGTTCTGATATTACTTGGATCATCTCAACTGCTATTCAATCGATCGCGTCAATGCTTTCTGATACTGATCAATTGTTGGTTTTTGTGATTTCAACATCTGCGATGTTACCTGGTCCTCTGTGATCGACTCAGCCAGTTTGATACCTTTAAAGCAACACGAATTTGTTGACGACCTACTTGAATTGTCCTTATCTCAAGTAAATTTTGTAGCAAACTTATTGGATCGTCAACTTGTTTTGATATTTGCTTCTGAACCTTCCATTTCAGTGGTCTCTAGAGTCAGTCCCCTTTTGCTTCCTGAAGACCCGTTTCACCCATCATTACACGTTACTATGGATATTTCTATTCCTGCTGTACCTACATCATTTAACTTGTCAGCTAGAACATATTCATTTAGAAAGGCTGATGTTGCTAGCCTTAACAATACCATCCTTCAATCAGACTGGTCATACTTGCACAATTGCACAGATATGGACAGTGCTGTTGACTTCTTTTAAAAAATTCTTTATTCCATTTTTAAGGATTTGGTTCCGATCAGTAGTCCTGTTAGGCTTAATAAGCCTCCTTGGTTTACTCCACAGTTGTCTAATTTAAGAAATATCAAGTCTAGACTCTTTAAGAAGTTCAAAGTCTCGGGAATGTCCTCTGACCATTCGCGCTATATTGCTGCTCGTTCAAGGTTCATAGTCATTAATTCCGAGTGCTATAAAGGACATTTGCATCGCTGTAGGATGCTCAGTACCCAAAACAATTTTATAGTTTTGTTAATTCAAAACGTAAAACATTTGTCCTACCTTCTTCATTGTTTTATATAAATACTAAAGCAAATACTGATCAAGGCCTTGAAAACTTGTTTGCAGAGTTATTTCAAACAACTTATTCCTCTCTTAAGTATCGGTCTGTTCAGATATACCCTTATAGCTTACACTGGTCTAATAACATCCCACCTCTAATAGTCACTAAAAGCTTATTGCTTAATGAACTTAAGTCTATTAAGCCAAACTTTTTTTACTGGTCCTGATGGTGTTCCGGAGTGTATTCTCAGATTCTGCGCTGATGCGCTTTGTAAGCCGATTTTTTTTTTATCTATCTTTGAGTTCTTTGTCTTTCCCTTCTCCCTGGAAGGAGTCCTTCATTATTCCTCTCCTTAAAAAGGGGAATAAGACGGATGCCCAAAACTACAGAGGTATATCAAAACTGTCTGCTATTCCTAAGCTGGTAAACCACTGGTTACTTATTAATAATTTAAAGCTTCTTGGATTCCCTTCCCATCTTCTTAAGTGGATCTTCGATTACCTTAATCTCAAAACTCAGAAAGTTCTTTTTAAAAACTCTTACTCTAAGCCCCTTACGGTTACATCAGGCGTACCGCAGGGTAGCCACCTCGGTCCTCTTCTCTTCTCCTTATTTATCAACGACCACCTCAGGTTCTATCCGACTCTCGTGTACTTATGTTCGCCGAAGACGTTAAACTTTGCTTGGCCTTCAACGACTCTTTTTTCCACTTCAGGCTGCAAGATGACCTTGATTCTTTCCAATTGTGGTGTCACGTCAACTTACTAAATTTAAACTTTTCTAAATGCAAAGCTTTGTCGTTTTGTCTTAGCAGACCGCTTCGGACATCGTACCTTCTTAACGATATGCCCCTTGGTCGGATCGACACTGTTGATGACTTGGGTGTTCTTTTAGACCCTAAATTAAACTTCGATTTACACATTTCAATTACCTTCAGTAAGGCTGTTGGTGCTCTGGATTTTCTTACGCGATGGTCGAAGGAATTTGATCCTTATATAACTAAACTACTGTATACTTCTCTTGTACGACCTATTTAAGAGTACGTATCGTGTATTTGGTGTCCACAATACAGGAATCACCAGGACCGTATTGAGTCTGCTCAAAAGAAATTTTTACTTTTTCTCTTCGTGGGTTGAATTGGGATACCAATAAATCCCTCCCTTCATATTCAAGTAGGCTCCTGCTAATAATCCTTCCATATCTTGAAATTCCTAGAATTCCTTATTGTGTTCCTCCTAGAACTACTAGAAATTATGTTCCTATCTATCTTCAGCACTGTAATTTAAACTATCTCCTGCATGAACCTTTTCCTGTCCTTTGTTGTAACTATAATAATCTATTTAACTTTATCTCTAATAATAACTCACTTAACTCAAACAAAACATCTATACTAACGCTTCTAGCTAGTAGATAATGTAAATTGTTTATGGTTTGGGTTTTTTTTCCGTCTTCGCGATTTGTGTCGCTCGTTATGCGGCTGAGCCCCTCGGCCAACCAGAGGGAGGTGGAAGCTTCTAGACACTTGAACGTGCAGCGCATTGTACGTTAACGTCCCAATAGAAAGAAAGGAAAAAAGATAAAATCATTTCACATGTAACATACCCAACAGACTGGGTAAATAATTTACAAATCGTGGAAAATCGAAAATCGTGGAAAATTTAAACAAGTCTATCGAACGTAATCATTTTCTCATTCCTACAATTGACTACTTTACAAGTCAAATGCGAAATAAAAAATTGTTGACAGTATTAGATTTATACAGTGGATTCTGGCAGAGAGATTCATCTAGAGAAAATCTCAGATCTTTTTGGCCGTTTTAAGACCAATCGCGCGCCATTTGGCATAAATAGTGAAATGTTTCAGCGTAGCATGATACAAATTTTTGGTGATATATTTGCTGTAGCTGGCGAGACAGAAAAAAATATAATGACATTTTGTTGTCAGTACTAAAGCGCGCACAACAAAACCATGTAAAATTTAATACGGATAAGGTTCAATTTAAACAAACACTATTTCAGTTTGTGGGTCATATTCTGTCTTAGGGAGTTGTCAAAACAGCAGAACAAGCATCGAGAAGCAATCCTAAATATTAAGACGCCGGAAATAAACAGCATGTCCTAAAAATCCTTGGTCTCTTTAAATATTTTCCCAAAGTCATTCTAAATCTCTTTAAGAGATTTACTAACATGAGGCATGTTACGAGAGACGACAGGCCTGCATACAATAAGCTTAACGCATTTGGGCATAAGTTTTAATAAACTCAAATCAGAACTATTACAACAGACTATTACTAAATAACTTCAGATTAATTATACCAACAAAACTTCATGAGCAAACCATGAAAGAACCTCATGAGCCCCATCTTGGGATAGAGAAGACACTCGCAAGAGCCAGAGAGCTCTATTTCCGGCCTGGAATGAGCAATCAAATGAAGGATCTTATTATAGCGTTCGCGAAAAAATTAGACGGAACAATCAAAAAGAACCAATGGTACAGGAACTCCCGAATATCCATTTAATATTGTAGGAATTGATATATTTGAATATGCTAGAAATAGTCTTATTTCCACCTATGATGCTTATTCAAATTATTTTATGGTTGTAAACAGTTTTCAAAAACAATTTAACCATGTTGAATATCCATCGAAAATTAAATGTGACAATAATCCATTTAACTCATTGCCTTTCCGTAATTTCCCCGATGACCACAATATACTAATACAGTATTCTAGTCCAATGTATACACAAAGCAATGAATTAGCAAAAAATATCTTAAAACGATGTATTGAAATGCTTCAGTTGGAACAATATAAATAGAGGATCTTAGAATATAACGCAGCACCAGTAGCAAACTTGCAATTAGCTCCATTGTTCCTTGGCCGATTGTGCAAAGCAAAACTCCCAATGTCGAAATCTCTCTTGTATCGTAACAGTTTGAACGATGCCAAAATTCAAGAAAAAATTAAACAGAAAAAAGCGAAGATAAGTATTACTTTGATAGAAATGCAAAATTATTACCCGAATTAAATGTTAGTGATCCTGTAATATTAAAAAAAATATATACCTAATGAATGGAGTTATGGTCAGATTATTCGCAAAGTAATTGATAGGTCATCGTTAAAGATAACTTAGATAACCATTTTAGACAAAATAGACCATAAAACTAAGACAAAACTTTCACAATCTAGTCCAAGTGAGTGGTTATCCGAGAAGCATATTAAACGTGAGAGATTTAAAACGACAACCCACAAATGCAAGAGATCGAAATTGTTGTACCCGAAAATAATTCATCCGATAAATATTAAACTTCAGATTCCTATTCTTCTGAAAGCGAAACTGATAGCTCCAGTGGGAATCCGCAAATATAAATAAAATAACTTCTCGGTATGGCCTTGTTATTAAACAACCCAAAAGATATGAATGGGATTAAATTAAGTAAACGGTTGAAAATGTCAGAAAGTTAAAATTAAGTTTGCTAAATTTATCCTAAGATAATAATCTTTAAATTCATACTACTATTGAACTATCAATGTAATTTATATTTAACCTTGCTATTATAATTATTATTTTAATTTTCGATCTGAATGAAAATCGGGCAGCGGACGTTGGACTTCTTCATATAGAAACCAAATTAATTCTGATACGGATGAAAAAGAAAAAAGCTATGCTACTAATTGTTCAATCTGGAACAATGGGTTATATGGGTGCTACATAATATAGTTAGACAAAAGAAGCATCTGGTACAAATGTCAGCTATGTCGCTCTTAAGACTTCTGAGATCTTGGGGTTGAAACAGACGAACAAACGGACATCGCTATATCAACTACCCTTATCGTGCTGATCAAGAATATATATATTTTATATAGTCGGAAACGCGTCCTTTTATGCGTTGCAAACGTCATGACACATTAATGCATTCACATTGTTTTGGGAATGGTATAAAAATATCTGTGCCATTATTTAAGCGTGTCTGGAAAAGTATCAAAAGGAGAAACTTGTTAGTATACATGTACATATGTTTGTATATGCATATACTTTTTTTCGAGAAACAAACGTTTATTTACATTGTTTGTTAGTTTCTAGGAAATTATTTTTGGCATTATGTATACCATAGTTAAAGCAGTTAATACATGTCGGCTATTCCGAAAGAGAACAAGATGAATAATTTAAGATTCAGATTTGTAAGATCTAAAAACTATTTAACATCTGGAATTAAGTAGCGATTAAACCATTTATAGCTACATACAGGGTATGCTTGTAAGAAAAATATACACAAAATCGTAGAATGAAAATAAAATAATAAATAATAAAAAACGATCTATGAGAGCAAGGGTGCCGTTCTATAGACGCCACAGGCGGTTGCTGTTTCCGCCGGCGGCGCCCTCGGCCTCGCCACGCAGCTTGTTGTCATCGGTGCGCCAGACGAAGGGCTCGAGTCGATCCTCGTCATCGAGGAAATTGTTGATGGCCTCTAGGCTGGCAATGTTTTCGTGGAGCAGTGAATTGCAGCGGCTGAGCTGCTGCGAAATGCCACGGATCTTGGCAAACTGCTCAGCGTACGAGGCATAGGTCTTTTGCATATCCACAAAGCAAGCAAAAAGCGTGGTGATTGAATTGCTGACGACCTTTGTGCGCTCCACGAGGTGATTCTGTTCGGTGGCCATATGATTGGCGCACAGATTGAGATGCGTCTGCATGCGTGAGCATATGTGAAGCAAATGCTGCGAATGCAGTCGCTCCAGGATTTCCGTATCGCGTGTGAACGTGGCCGAGGTAATCGACTCCCGCAGCACGGGCAGGAACTGGGGTATATTGCGCAGCCTGTCCAGATCCGGATCGATGTCGTCATTGTTATCCAGTATACCTGGCTTCACAATCACAATATTATGACTGGAAGCCGTCGACTGTGGCCGCTTTGGTTTGGTCGCAGTGGTAAAGCCACCTGGATGTGATTTTCGGAATGCTGCACGACTGGCGCTGCTTTGCTGCAGCATGTGAGTCGGCTTGTTGCGTATCTTGGGCGAATCTCCAATGGGCCGATCCGAATAAGACACGTATGGCAAATCTGAGCACACACTCAATGGCGGCGAGGGCGGGCGACTAAGCTCGGAGCTAGTGGGCGAGGCAGTGTCTGGTATAATTTGCTTGCTAGCAATCACAATGCTAGCCGGCCCCGGACCAGCAACACTCATACCATTTTGAGGCAGTGTGTTCTGTCGCTGCTCGACACCAGCTCTTCGTTTGTTAGTGGCCGCCGCTGCTGCTAGCACCATGGCACTTCCACTGACTTCTAGCGATGTACCCTTATGTGATTGTCTGCCCTCGAAGATTTCATGTCCATCAGCCTCCACACGCTGCTGCGAGTGCTCAGCACCCATTCTGCTTATTGATTTTTGGGCCCAGCCGTGATATGGCGCTTAGTTCAGAGCCCCTTGGGGACTATGTCTTTGTGCCTGCCCGTGTCACCTGTTAGGCAATTGTAGCTTACTTTGACTGAATTTCCATACTGTGCGAATTGCTGGCTATTTTGTTATTAGTATTTGCTTTATGTTCACTTTGCGTGGCTATGCGATGACGATAGTTCTCAATCCCAACAATTACTGAGACTATCGGTATTGTTATATTATTATCGATACCACAATAACATTAATATGCGTCAAGTTAATCACTCTAAATTTTAGCAACGATTTTGTATATCTTTCTATTTTTAATTTTTCCTTATATGCAAAAATAATAATTTTAGGAAAAAAATAATTGCACTTTGGCCATATTTATGCAAGGCCAGTATGAAAAAATTCAAGTGGAAAATTTGTTTGTTAAATATATTCTTCCCAATATCCTGGTATCTCCACAAAATTTGGTTAAAATGTTGCCCGCGGTTTTTGAACAATCCTTAAAAAAGTAACCTAAAAATTTGGTCGAATAAGTCACGGCACAAGACCCTAACATCCGGGCCAGAATTGCACGGTATATCAGTTGAAAGGATATACTTTAGGGAACATTTTCACCAAATTTCGTTAAAATGCGCCGAATAGTTTTTGAAAAATTTCTTTATGAGTTTTACACTATAGTCTTCAAGAACAATTGATAAGGGTGCCGAAACATCAACCAGTGATTTCAACTGATGGGCTTGAGCGAGCTTCATACCAACTTAATTATTATGAAGTATATAAGACTTCAATTACAAGTATATAAGAAATGTAAATAACCTTATTAGCTAATAATCATTATTCTTTTCTAGAAAAAATCCTAAATAAATATCGTGTGACCCTTCATTACTCATATACAATACATAGCTATAAATGGTTACACTTGCTGATAACCAATATTAATTTCTAGAAGAGGAAATATCGATGTTATAGCGCTACATCGATGTCGTTCACATTTTTTCAAACATCGATTTCTTTTTCCCGATGTTTTTTATGTTCAATGTTTGACTATATTTTTGAACATATGATTTATCAGAGATGTGGGGAGTAGACGTGCAAAATATCAGATAAAATAAAATAAATTTGCAATTGTATTAAATATATGAATATATATTCATTTGTTTTAGAAGCATGTTGGTGTTGCCAGTGCGTGGAAATGGAGAAGTTTTGACACAATTGTGATGGCAAATTATATCGTTGCAGTACGAGAAGCTCACTGTGGCACGAGTGTCTACACTACTGCATCCGTGGTTCAAAAAAGGATGGTTTCTTCTCCAATATATATATATATATATATATATATATATGTATATATATATATATATAATATATTATAAGCTTATCTGACGGAAACAGAATATTTTTTGTTAATTCGTATTTATAATTTGTTTATTTATAAGAAATAAATGAAAAGAACCGTTATTAATTTCATAAATTGAAATTTTCGATCGTTTTTTTTACTTTATAAACATTCTTTACAAATTTGAAAAGTACGCCAGTGTATCGATATTATCGATGTTGACATCCCAAAAGCAACGAAAAATCGATGTTTCTCCAGCACTAATGCATACGCATTTCATACATAACTCCATATCGCCACACTTCAATATCCATTATCTATTTCTATGATAATATTCAAGACACAAACATCCTGGCCAGAGCTCCACGGTATCGCAAACAATCTGCCGTGCTTTGTAGAAAATATTTAAAAATATGAAAGCCGTTTCCTAGAAAACTGCAAAAAACTGGAGGCTCAATGGGTGCTATTTCTAATGTGGCGATATAAGTAGAATACGGCAACGTCTTACGACCGATATTCTTGTTGATCATGTGCTATGCGATTATCGCGTCGATATGGCAACTACCTCGGCATTTACAGTGAACAATCTCGCCTACAATAACGGTCTCGCCTACAACCAAAAATTCAATGGTATTATTATTTTCGTTATAGAAGTATTTCGACGACGACCTGTGGTGGACTTATATTTGGCGGGACTTTTATAACGTCATTCGATGATCGTATGCGGTCGTAAAATCGTCATTTTTTCCCGAGCTTGCCTTTGGAGCAATTGCACTCTTCATTAGTCGCTAAAAGCTCGCTCATCCCGCTCTTGTGGAACGCATTAAATAGTATGCAAACAAGTATGTCGGCATTGTGGATGCAATCTTAGAGGCTGCCAGTGCGGGCACACATTTGCTGGGCTACACAAACTGCCTACTGGACACCGAAAATAGTCCTTTTCTTTTTTTTTTTTAAATATATATCATTATCTTTATATACAATCTGTCCTATTATGTGGACAATCAGTATATTGTATGGAATTTACATTAGCAATTACAGTACATTAACTTGTATCGAGTTGTTGAGGAGGGGTGATAAGTAGGTGAGGTGGTGAGGGGTGAGTTGGTGAAGGGTTGAGGGGAGTTCAGCGTCCTGGTACACACAATTGACAGGGACGAGGACGAGCACAAACAATCACAACACATACAAATACATATATATACAACACGGAACACCCAGCCCAAGCGCGGGAATCGAACCCGCGACCGCTGTTGATCTCCTGACGTCAAAAATTTGAGTCTTTAGACGCCAGCGCCAACACCAGCGGCGAAAATGGTCCTGCTGCAGTGTCTAAACGAGTCCATTAGCAACTGTGGCTCGATATGTTGCTGTGTTGTGGTTGGTGGCGGCAGCGCCACTGCAGTGGCCACTGAAGGCTTGTGGGCTGACTGAATACCGTAGACCGCGAAGTCTTGATATTCTTCCTAAACTCGTCTAGTTCGCTGCAACGCGATGTCAAGAGCCAAGAGTCCCCAACATTGCTTATCGCTTTGGCGCTGTGTCGGCCACGTGCATGCTGGCAACGAGACCAACTTGTAAACTTGGACCAACTTCTATATATTATTTTTGTCATGCAGCTTGCAACGCATAGATGGAAGCGTTTCCGACTATGTAAAGTATGTACATTCTTGATCAGCACGAGGAGTCGATAAAGTCATGTCAGTCCTTGTGTTTGTCTGTTTCAACCAAAAGATCTCAGAAATCAAGAGTTTAACAGGTGGCTCTTTTGTTTGCACGCGAGATTCATCCAGATCGGTCAACTATATCATATAGCTCCCATATAACCGCAAAACTTTTCGGTTTATGTCTATGTTTATGTTTAT
>JBAMBM010000035.1:0-11257 GCA_037043425.1 Hirtodrosophila duncani | reverse complement strand
TCAACTAATTTAGGTGTTTGACGACAAACGCTAGAGGCACTGCGCTTCATGGCTGTCTTACCAGCAGTGCAACACAAGTGCTAGCCACTGGCAGACCCACTTACTACCCGTATAACAGGAGGGATACGCCCACGTGCATTGATTTCTACATGTACAAGGGTATAGCCAACAGTCTGCTCTCGGTACGAGAAGAGTATGAACTTTCATCGGATCATTTGCCCTTGGTTGCTTCTTTACCAATGTCGCCTCAGCGAACTACCCCAATAACGAGGCTTGTTTCTCCTGGTGCCAACATAAGACTCTTCCAAGACGTGATGAACAATGCTTTTAATCTCAACACGGAAATAAACACGCCAGAAGATATCGACAAAGCTGTCGAAACTTTCATAAGCAGGGCTAAGAGCGCTGCTCTTATTGCTGCCCCAGCTGGTGCAACTCACTGTAGAGACGGACACAGCAACCTCACTCTCTCTCCGGAAGCAATAGGCCTTCTAACGCTCAAGAAGCGCCTCAGACGCGAGTTCATCAGAACCAATGACCCGGCGATCGATAGACTGTATAGAAGGATTTCTAACAGGGTAAAAAAGGTATTAGCCACACTAAAAAGAGAAGCCACAGACGCCTTCCTGGAGAAAGCTACTCCCGATGAAAGTTCTACGTTTGCGCTCTGGAAACTTACGAGGAGGTTCAAAAGGCAAGTTTCACTGAAATTCCCAGTCCGAAATCCAGATGGCTCTTGGGCAAGATCCCCCGGGAAAGAGCCGAAGCGTTCGCGAATAATCTGGAAGAAAGATTCCAGCCGTTTGAGACATCGTCGCCAAGAAGAGTACAGCTAGTAACCGAATCTCTGGAAGCTCCGTTGCAGATGGCCCTCCCTGTAGCTCCTATCACCCTTACTGAAGTGGAAAAGGAAATCAAAAAGCTTCGCAATAACAAGGCTCCAGGCGAGGACCAGTTTGATAATCGCTCTATCAAGCTGCTCCCTCGCAGAGCTTTGCTATTCCTCGTATTGATTCTCAACTCCGCTCTTCGACTCGGACACTTCCCATGCGCCTGGAAGAAGGCCAACATTATCATGCTACACAAAAGTGGGAAGCCAGCAGATGAGCTGGATTCGTACCGTCCAATAAGCCTACTGCCAGCATTTGGCAAAATATTGGAGAGGTGCATTTTAAGAAGGATTCTTGAAACCAGCGCGGTCAAAAAGGCAATGCCAAAATTTCAGTTCGGCTTTAGGCTCAGGCACGGCACGCCCGAGCAACTACACCGAGTTGTAAACTTTATTCTGGAGGGATTCCACGGAAAGGAGTATGTTGTCGGAGCGTATCTGGATATCCAGCAGGCATTTGATAGAGTGTGGCATGCAGGACTCTTGCATAAACTTAAAGATCTACTTAATCCACAGCTCTATCTTATTGTTAAAAGCTTTCTTCACGAACGATCTTTTAAAGTTGTTCAGGACGGGGTGTCCTCTCATGCAAAGACGGTCAGAGCTGGTGTACCTCAGGGTAGCGTGTTAGGGCCAACCCTTTACAGCCTGTATACGCACGATATGCCTTCAGCTGACAACATGCCGATCTCGGACCAGAGCAATCTGCTTGTCGCCACCTTTGCTGATGACACTGCGGTACTGGCCAGAGACAGTTGCGTCTTCACCGCTACAGATCTCATCCAGATCTATTTAAAAAAATTCGAGAACTGGGCCTGTAGATGGAATATTGCCATAAACACTGATAAGTGTGTACAAGTCACATACACTCTCAGAGCGCAAACCTCTCCTGGGGTATTTTTACATGGTCAACTGTTAGAGCAGAAGGAAGCTCACAAATATCTTGGAGTCACTCTGGACAAGCGACTAAACTTCCAGCGCCATATAAATGATGTAGTTAAGCGTCTGAAGACAAAGGCGAGCAGTTTGGCTTGGCTTCTTAATGCCAGGAATAAACTGTCATTAACCAACAAGACGCTCATTTACAAAGTCATTCTGGCACCCATTTGGAGATATGGTATTCAGGTATACGGCATAGCGGCTAAGTCGAACCTTAATAAAATACGTGTTGTGCAGTCCCAATTCTTGCGCAGAATTTCTGGTGCGGCATGGTACATACGCAACAGCGATATCCACAAAGAACTCCATGTACCGAGGATCGGAGATGTAATCAATCGCCAAGCTTCTGCATATCTAGACAAACTCGCACATCACCCTAACCAGCTGGCGCAAAGGCTCCTAAGAAGCAGACGTATCCACGGAGTAAGAATGAGAAGGAGGCTCAAGAGAGTCCACCCAACCGACCTGTCCCACAGAACCCTTTAATCTTCCCCTTTTGCCATCCAGTTACCCTATCATCTAGGTTTAAGTATGTACATATTTTGTACATATATCTTGTTGAAAATTAATTATCCTATAGTATAAGTTGTTAAAATTAGTAACAGTAAGCTATATATTTTTGTAAAGTAATAAACAAAACATGATAAAAAAAAAATTGAACAACCAAACAAAAATTAAAAAAAAAAGATTTTAATTTCCTTAGTATAGTAATAAGTTTTTTGCCTCACTACAAACAATCTCTCGAAGAAGAAGTTGAAATATAGAGTAGGGATCGACGATTTTGATTTGGTTCAGTGGTGGAAAAATAATGAAAATAAATATCAATATTTATCGAAACTTTCTTGGCGAATTTACTTAATACCTGCTTGCAGTACTGCGTCTGAAAGGGGCACTTTTATTGGCAGCTTGTATATTTACGCAACATTTTGTGGATATTACTTCTGAATTTTTGTTTTAAAAACAAGTAAGAACGCTATAATCAATTTCCGACTATAATATACTCGCACTCAGATGACTTTTCATGGATGAAAACGATCTTTGAAAGTCTTCAATTTAATGAACTGTTAATACAATTCCATTGACATAACATCATATGTAGGCATCTAAAAGTTGCTTGTAAAATCCTGCAACATGTTTGTAAGCATTCTGCAACATGCTTACAAGACAATTTGGGTCGCAGCAACGATGTTGATGGCTTGTTCTGGCAACAATGCTTATGACAGCGGGTGTACACATGTTTACTACCCAGCAGAATGCTGTCTCTCTCTCTCGTAGCAGTGATATGGCATGTATACACGAAAAGTTGATCAATTTCGAAAAATTTCGTCAGATCAAGTTTCTTGTTAAATTTTTGCCAAGCACCCTCCCGACCCAGCAAACCACTAAGCTTTATATCTTCCACAAATTTTCACGCATTTAGTTGAAACTTTGTTTGTATATGTAAAGGCACATAATCTACCGATTAGCCGAGTTTTGTTGAGATCGGATAGTAATTATAGACAGAATCGTAAATAAACCTTTTGTATAAGAACACCCGAACCCCCCAAAAACAAAAAAAAAATTGTTCATACTTTTGAGTATGTCGAATTTTGAATAAATGCTGAGTACGGGTATCTTATAGCCGGAATTTCGACTCTAGCGCTCTTATTTGTTACATATGAGCTTTGGTTTGGCCCAGACTCCACGGTTTGATTTTGTTACACTCGTGCTCTAGTAGAGTACACGAGTATATTGTACTCGTGCAAATGTATGTAGCACGCAGAAGGAAGCGTCTAAGACCCCATAAACTATATATTCTTGATCAGCATCAACAGCCGAGTCGATCTAGCCATGTATGTTTGTCCGTCTGGCCGTCCGTATGAACACCTAGATCTCGGAGACTATAAGAGCTAGAGTTACCAAATTTGGTATCTAGACTCCCCTTATGGGGCGTCAGATCAAATTTGTTTTAAAATTTTGATACGCCCTCTCCCACCCCACAAAGCGATAAAAACGTTATCCCCAAAGACATCTATGTCTCGGAGAGTGTAAGAGCTAGAAAGACTTAATTTGATGTATAGACTGTCCTTGTGAAGCGTCAGAATGTGTTTTTTCCCCTCCCGCTCCCACAAATAAATAAAAACCTTATATATCCCATAAATCTTAACGCATTTAGTTGAAACTCGGTTTCTATATGTACTAGCCCTTAATCTACCGATTTCCCGATTTCATTGAAATCTGATAATAATTGTAGACAAAAACGAACAAAGAACATTTTGTGGGAGAGCACCCCAACCCCTCAAAAAAACATATCAAAACGTATTGCATACTTTCGAGTGTGTCGAATATAAAATAAGTAAAGAGTACGAGTATCTTATAGTCGGAATATCGACTAAAGCGTTCCTACTTCTTTGCTTTTGCAATCGTGTATCAGCTTTTAAGTTATTTTCGAGTTTTCTTTTATTGTACTTAATTTCGGTTGCGATTTTAACAAACCTTTAAATGCACTTAATAAGCCTGTATTAAATTATTTTTTTTATTGTGCAAATAAAATCATAAGCTGAGCATACGCATACAATCGCCACCAATCCTATGTTTCCTTTTGTGCTCATCATGCTGTGTGTTCGTTCTTGCTTGTGCTTGCGGTCTGCTTGTTAGCTCATGCTATTTTTAGACTCATCACTGCTTGCTGTTGATTGTGTTTAGCCATCGCTATATCGTGTTTATTGTTGTTGTGTCGTTACATATTCCTTGCGTCTGCTACTAGCCATTCAGTGAGAAAGTTATCATTCCTATTGCTTAATAATTTTATACAAATGTGCCAATATCAGTGTCCGTGTAAGCGATTATTTAACAAATAATCATGGTTTGAAATTAACATGTGAGATGTGGCAACCCTCTGAACCCGAGTTTCGATTTTAAGGAACGCAAAAGAAGGTTTTAATGCTCTTCACGTTGGCTTTAAATTAAATACGTCATTCTCGAAGCTCGCCTCAAATATCACATCTTTTAATATGGAGTCTCTTAAGCGTAAGATGGTAAATGATCTGGGTAGATCTGTAATGATTAAAGACGATATCGACAATGTCGTTATAGTGTCAAAAACTCCTGAGCCAACTTCTCCATATTCTATCTCTCTTAGTCCGCTCGATAGTTAAAGTCCCGGCTGTTTAATGCGGACGCATTAATGGAGATGGGCCTTCCGGCCAATTTTGAGAGGGTAGATAGCACAGAAATTGAAGGTTCTTTGTCTCTGCAAAGGTCACAAATTGCCCCACCTCCCACAAATTTGATTACGCGTAATTTAAGTTTTAAGTACTAAAATGTCTCTGAAAGGTTTTGCTGTCTTTATCCCTGCTTCTTACTTTCCTCCACGTTCAGATATTTCTGTTAACTTGAATCATCTTAATGCTATTCAATCGATCGCGTCAATGCATTCTGATATTTATCCATTGTTAGTTTTCGGTGATCTCGTGAACCTCTGCCATCAACTCAGCCGGTTTGATACTTTCAGGGCGACACCAATTTGTTGACGGCCTACCTGAAGAGTCCTTATTTAATATTTGCTTCTGATTTGAGTTTCTTCTGACCCATCCATTGCAATGGTCTCATGAGTCAGTCCACTTTTGCTTCCTGAAGACCCGTTCCATTAATTATTACACTCCTGTTCTTCCGGTATCTACATCTTCCAACTTGTCAGCTAGAACACATTCATTCCGAAAGGCTAATTTCGTTAGCCTTAACAATGTCGTCCTTCAATCAGACTGGTCACACTTGAATAATTGTACAGATATGGACAGTGCGGTAGACTTTCTACATAATTCTTTATTCTATATTTAAGGATTTTGTTCCGCTCAGTAGCTTAGGTTTAATAAGCCTAATTGGTTTACTCCAAGAAGATCTCAAGATCTCGGGAAGGTCCTCGGACTATTCGCGTTATAATGCTGCTCATTTAAGCTTCACTGTCATTAATTCCGAGTGCTATAAATCATTTTTGCATGGCTGTAGGGTACAATTTTCTGAGGACGCAAGACATTTATATAACTTTGTTAATTCAAAACGAAAAACATCTGTCCTACCTGCTTCACTATTTTATATAAGCACCAAAGCAAATACAGATCAATGAATTACCAATTTGCTTGCAGAAATCTTTCAAACAACTTAGTCCTCTCTTAAGTATCGGTCTGATTAGATATACCCTTATAGCTTGCACGGGTCTAACCACAGGAATGCTTATAGCTTAATGAACTTAAATATATTAAGAATAACTTTTTTCCTCAGATTCTGCGCTGATGCACTTTGCAAGCCGATTTGGCAGCTTTTTGATCTATTTTTGAATTCTTCGTCTTTCCCTTCTGTCTGGAAGGAGTCGTTTATTATTCCTCACCATAAAATGGGGGACTGACGGTACCGATGCCCAAAACTACAGAGGCACATCAAAACTGTCTGCTATTCCTAAGCGTTTTCATCTGCTCAGCATGGGTTTATGAAGCGTAGGTCTACCACCACTAATTTACTCAGAAGTTTCTTCTTTGTAATACAAGGATTTAAGAATAAAATGGAGACTGGTGTCTTGACCTGACTTTTGCAAAGTATTTGACTCTGTAAGTCACTGTTTACTTATTCATAAGTTGGATCTTTCTATCTTCCCAATATATCTTTTGAAGTTGATTTCCAACTGCCTTAATCTCAGAACTAATAAAGTTCTTTTTTAAAATTCTTTTTCTCAGCCCCTTACATCGGGGGTACCGCAAGGTAGCCACGTCGATCCCTTTCTCTTTACCTTATTTAACAACGAGCTTCCTCAGGTTTCATTTCATTCTCGCGTACTTATGTACGCCTACGACGTTAAGCTCTGCTCTGATCGGCTCAGTTGATGACATTGGTGTTCTTTTAGACTCCAAATTGAAATTCGAGTTACACATTTCAATTACCGTCAATAAGGCAGTGGGTGTTCTGGGTTTTATTAAGCGATGGTCGAAGGAATTTGATGATCCTTACACGACTAAATTTGTGTATACTTCTCTTTTCCGACCTATTTTGGAGTACGCATCGTGTGTTTGGTGTACGCAATACAGGAATCACCAGGATCGCATTGAGTCTGTTCAAAAGAAATTTTTAATTTTTTAATAACCTCCTAACTTATGTTACTATCTATCTCTAGCAGTGTAAATTAGACTATCTCCTGCATGAACAAAGTCCCTCAACCCAAATAAAACACATACCTACGCCCCTAGCTAGTAGATTATAAAGGTCGCTGTGCATTGTTTACTTGAATTTTAATTTGCCAGTTTACATCGCACATCGTTTGCGTCTGCGCTTGCGCTTTGGTAAATTCTCATTGATCAGAAATACAGCTAATTTCACGTTGCATTTTACTCTCCAATAAAAAGCTCAGGAATGCTCAGCTATAAAAAGCTATGCACTGCTTTCAAAGGTCTGTTTGCTGATATTGCGTGGCTGAAATTAATTAAAGTTAAATTCGATAAATAAAATTTATCGAATTTAACTTTAATTAATTTCAGCCACGCAATATCAGCAAACAGACCTTTGAAAGCAGTGCATAGCTTTTTATAGCTGAGCATTCCTGAGCTTTTTATTGGAGAGTAAAATGCAACGTGAAATTAGCTGTATTTCTGATCAATGAGAATTTACCAAAGCGCAAGCGCAGACGCAAACGATGTGCGATGTAAACTGGCAAATTAAAATTCAAGTAAACAATGCACAGCGACCTTTATAATCTACTAGCTAGGGGCGTAGGTATGTGTTTTATTTGGGTTGAGGGACTTTGTTCATGCAGGAGATAGTCTAATTTACACTGCTAGAGATAGATAGTAACATAAGTTAGGAGGTTATTAAAAAATTAAAAATTTCTTTTGAACAGACTCAATGCGATCCTGGTGATTCCTGTATTGCGTACACCAAACACACGATGCGTACTCCAAAATAGGTCGGAAAAGAGAAGTATACACAAATTTAGTCGTGTAAGGATCATCAAATTCCTTCGACCATCGCTTAATAAAACCCAGAACACCCACTGCCTTATTGACGGTAATTGAAATGTGTAACTCGAATTTCAATTTGGAGTCTAAAAGAACACCAATGTCATCAACTGAGCCGATCAGAGCAGAGCTTAACGTCGTAGGCGTACATAAGTACGCGAGAATGAAATGAAACCTGAGGAAGCTCGTTGTTAAATAAGGTAAAGAGAAAGGGATCGACGTGGCTACCTTGCGGTACCCCCGATGTAAGGGGCTGAGAAAAAGAATTTTAAAAAAGAACTTTATTAGTTCTGAGATTAAGGCAGTTGGAAATCAACTTCAAAAGATATATTGGGAAGATAGAAAGATCCAACTTATGAATAAGTAAACAGTGACTTACAGAGTCAAATACTTTGCAAAAAGTCGGTATTTTATTCTTAAATCCTTGTATTACAAAGAGAGCTTCTGAGCAAATTAGTGGTGAGCCAGACCTACGCTTCATGGAAACCCATCTGACAGATGAAAAAGCTTAGGAATAGCAGACAGTTTTGATGTGCCTCTGTAGTTTTGGGCATCGGTACCGTCAGTCCCCCATTTTATGGTGAGGAATAATAAACGACTCCTTCCAGACAGAAGGGAAAGACGAAGAATTCAAAAATAGATCAAAAAGCTGCCAAATCGGCTTGCAAAGTGCATCAGCGCAGAATCTGAGGAAAAAAGTTATTCTTAATATATTTAAGTTCATTAAGCTATAAGCATTCCTGTGGTTAGACCCGTGCAAGCTATAAGGGTATATCTAATCAGACCGATACTTAAGAGAGGACTAAGTTGTTTGAAAGATTTCTGCAAGCAAATTGGTAATTCATTGATCTGTATTTGCTTTGGTGCTTATATAAAATAGTGAAGCAGGTAGGACAGATGTTTTTCGTTTTGAATTAACAAAGTTATATAAATGTCTTGCGTCCTCAGAAAATTGTACCCTACAGCCATGCAAAAATGATTTATAGCACTCGGAATTAATGACAGTGAAGCTTAAATGAGCAGCATTATAACGCGAATAGTCCGAGGACCTTCCCGAGATCTTGAGATCTTCTTGGAGTAAACCAATTAGGCTTATTAAACCTAAGCTACTGAGCGGAACAAAATCCTTAAATATAGAATAAAGAATTATGTAGAAAGTCTACCGCACTGTCCATATCTGTACAATTATTCAAGTGTGACCAGTCTGATTGAAGGACGACATTGTTAAGGCTAACGAAATTAGCCTTTCGGAATGAATGTGTTCTAGCTGACAAGTTGGAAGATGTAGATACCGGAAGAACAGGAGTGTAATAATTAATGGAACGGGTCTTCAGGAAGCAAAAGTGGACTGACTCATGAGACCATTGCAATGGATGGGTCAGAAGAAACTCAAATCAGAAGCAAATATTAAATAAGGACTCTTCAGGTAGGCCGTCAACAAATTGGTGTCGCCCTGAAAGTATCAAACCGGCTGAGTTGATGGCAGAGGTTCACGAGATCACCGAAAACTAACAATGGATAAATATCAGAATGCATTGACGCGATCGATTGAATAGCATTAAGATGATTCAAGTTAACAGAAATATCTGAACGTGGAGGAAAGTAAGAAGCAGGGATAAAGACAGCAAAACCTTTCAGAGACATTTTAGTACTTAAAACTTAAATTACGCGTAATCAAATTTGTGGGAGGTGGGGCAATTTGTGACCTTTGCAGAGACAAAGAACCTTCAATTTCTGTGCTATCTACCCTCTCAAAATTGGCCGGAAGGCCCATCTCCATTAATGCGTCCGCATTAAACAGCCGGGACTTTAACTATCGAGCGGACTAAGAGAGATAGAATATGGAGAAGTTGGCTCAGGAGTTTTTGACACTATAACGACATTGTCGATATCGTCTTTAATCATTACAGATCTACCCAGATCATTTACTATCTTACGCTTAAGAGACTCCATATTAAAAGATGTGATATTTGAGGCGAGCTTCGAGAATGACGTATTTAATGCTTAAAGCCAACGTGAAGAGCATTAAAACCTTCTTTTGCGTTCCTTAAAATCGAAACTCGGTTTCAGAGGGTCGCCACAGCTCACATGTTAATTTCAAACCATGATTATTTGTTAAATAATCGCTTACACGGGCACTGATATTGGCACATTTGTAATAAATAGTGTTCCAACTTTTTTTGTATCAGTCAGCCGCAATTAAATTGAGAACACAAAATTATTAAGCAATAGGAATGATAACTTTCTCACTGGATGGCTAGTAGCAGACGCAAGGAATATGTAACGACACAACAACAATAAACACGATATAGCGATGGCTAAACACAATCAACAGCAAGCAGTGATGAGTCTAAAAATAGCATGAGCTAACAAGCAGACCGCAAGCACAAGCAAGAACGAACACACAGCATGATGAGCACAAAAGGAAATATAGGATTGGTGGCGATTGTATGCGTATGCTCAGCTTATGATTTTATTTGCACAATAAAAAAAATAATTTAATACAGGTTTATTAAGTGCATTTAAAGGTTTGTTAAAATCGCAACCGAAATTAAGTACAATAAAAGAAAACTCGAAAATAACTTAAAAGCTGATACACGATTGCAAAAGCAAAGAAGTAGGAACGCTTTAGTCGATATTCCGACTATAAGATGCTCGTATTATTTTATATTCGACACACTCGAAAGTATGCAATACGTTTTGATATTTTTTTTTGAGGGGTTGGGGTGCTCTCCCACAAAATGTTTTTTGTTCGTTTGTGTCTACAATTATTATCAGATTTCAATGAAATCGGGAAATCAGTAGATTAAGGGCTAGTACATATAGAAACCGAGTTTCAACTAAATGCGTTAAGATTTATGGGAGATATAAGGTTTTTATTGATTTGTGGGGTCGGGAGGGAAAAAAACACATTCTGACGCTTCACACCAAATTAAGTCTTTCTAGCTCTTACACTCTCCGAGACATAGATGTCTTTGGGGATAACGATTTTATCGCTTTGCGGGGTGGGAGAGGGCGTATCAAAATTTTAAAACAAATTTGATCTGACGCCCCACAAGGGGAGTCTAGATACAAAATTTGGTAACTCTAGCTCTTATAGTCTCCGAGATCTAGGTGTTCATACGGACGGCCAGACGGACAAACATACATGGCTAGATCGACTCGGCTGTTGATGCTGATCAAGAATATATAGTTTATGGGGTCTTAGACGCTTCCTTCTGCGTGCTACATACATTTGCACGAGTACAATATACTCGTTTACTCTACTAGAGCACGAGTGTAACAAAATCAAACCGTGGAGTCTGGGCCAAACCAAAGCGCATATGTAACAAGTAAGAACGCTAGAGTCGATATTCCGGCTATAAGATACCCGTACTCAGCATTTATTCAAAATTCGACATACTCAAAAGTATGAACAATTTTGTTTTTGTTTTTGGGGGGTTTGGGT
>JBAMBM010000031.1:0-115736 GCA_037043425.1 Hirtodrosophila duncani | reverse complement strand
TTTTATTCGCAGTTTTAGGTGCATCAAGTGATCTTCTTTTTTTGGCGGAACTTTCTGCCAGGGGACATCTGCCGGCTGGAACACAGGCATGTTAACGATTTTATCAGGTTGTGGTAGTGAGCGACTGGCTCCTGGTAGCTGCTGTTTCGTTGATCCAGTTAGTTGGCTTCTGCCGCTGACCACTATTGGCTGGTTGCCATATGAATAAACTCCTCCAGATGAACAAGTAGTCACGTAACATGCGGCTGAAGTTGAAGCTACCGGGAATGTAGCTGCAGATGTAATGGGAACAATAGTGGCTTCGTGTACATAACCAGATGCAGTACGTGAGGTGCCATGTGAGGCAAAATCGTCCATCAGTTGTGATCTAAATTCAGAAGGTGTTAGACCACCCAATTCCTTCATTTTCTGATAGTCTAGCAGATTGTTCAGAACCACAGTAGGTCGAGAGTCAGGTACTTGTTTGTCATTCATAGCCAATTGTTAATATTTAATCACTCAAATAATAAAATTGGATAGTTACACTTTATACGTGCTTTGATCTTGCTTTCGCGCACAAACAAGACAAAACAGAACAAAAACAAAAAAAAACTTGCTGATAAGCAAGAATTTATTACCCCTCTTGTGCGGCTGCGTGCAGGCTGAGGGGTAATGTAATGCCCAGTGGGCAGTGTTTGTAGTTCTTGCGCACTACTTTCTTATCTTTATTCGCAAGTCTTTGCCAGCACCGTTATAACGCGGCGCCCAAACTGGTCAATATGTGCTAATTTTTAGCACAGAGCAGAGGTAACAAACGAAACTTGATTAGCTGGAACTTAGTGCAAGCGCGACACGACCGTTCACCTTAAATTACAGTGCTGAAGATAGATAGGAACATAATAACTAGTAGTTCTACGAGGAACACAAATACTAATTAAAGACGGCGAGTCAATGTCACCATTAATCACCCTCTACGATTTTCAAAAGAGATGGAAGGTTTATTAGCAGAAGCCTTCTTGAATATGAAGTAAGGAGGTTATTGGTGTCCCAATTCAACCCACGGAGAGCAAAAAGTAAAAATTTCTTTTGAATAGACTCAATGCGGTCCTGGTGATTTCTGTATTGTTGACACCAGACTACTCTAAAATAGGTCGGACAAGAGTATACAGTAGTTTGGTTATATAGGGATCATCAAATTCCTTCGACCATCGCTTGATAGAACCCAGAACACCCAAAGCCTTATTGACGGTAATTGAAATGTGTAAGTCAAGTTTTAATTTAGGGTCTGAAAGAACACCCAAGTCAACAACTGAGTCGATAAGATCAAGGGGCACATCGCTAAGAAGGTACGATGTCTGAAGCGGAATGCTACGACAAAACGACATAACTTTGCATTTAGAACAGTTGAGATTTAATAAGTTGACCTGACACCACAATTGGAAAGAATCAAGGTCATCTTGCAGACTGAAGGCGTTGAAGAGTCGTTGAAGGACAAGCAAAGTTTAACGTCGTCGGCGAACATAAGTATACGAGAGTGGGACAGAGCCTGAGGCAAATCGCTGATAAATAAGGTCAAGAGCAGGGGGCCGAGGTGGCTACCCTGCGGTACCCCTGATGTAACCATAAGGGGCTTAGAGTAAGAGTTGTTAAAAAGAACTGAGATTAAGGTAGCCGGAGATCCACTTAAGAATATGGGATGGGAAGCCAAGAAGACCTAACTTATGAATAAGCAAACAGTGATTTACTGAATCAAATGCTTTGCTGAAGTCAGTGTAAATGACGTCAGCTTGCATTTTATTCTTAAATCCTTGTATAACTAAAGAAGAAAATTCTAGTAAATTAGTGGTGGTAGACCTACGCTTCACAAAGCCCATGCTGAGCAGATGAAATTAGAGAACCACAAGATTGTTGCAACTGTGAAGTTAATATTTTTCAAACAGCTTAGGAATAGCAGACAGTTTGGATATACCTCTCTAGTTTTGGGCATCCCACTTATTCCCCTTTTCATGGAGAGGAATAATGAAAGACTGCTTCCAGAGAGAAGGGAAAGACGAAGAACTTAAAAATAGATCAAAAAGCTTCAAAATCGGCTTACAAAGCGCATCAGCGCAGAATCTGAGGATACACCCCGGTACTCCATCAGGATCAGGACAAAAGTTAGGCTTAATAGACTTAAGTTCATTAAGCAATAAGCTTTCAGAAATTAGGGGAGGTGGGATTTTATTAGACCTGTGTAAGCTATAAGGGAGTATGAGATCAGACCGACACTTAAGAGAGGAATAAGTTGTTTGAAAGAACTCTGCAAGCAAGTTGGACATGCCTTGATCTGCATTTGCGTTAGTATTTATATAAAATAATGAAGAAGGTAGGACATATGTTTTACGTTTTGAATTAAGAAAATCATAAAATTATTTTGGGACCTGAGAAAATTGAGCCCTACAGCGATGCCAATATGCTTATAGCACAGCAATATAGCTCGAATAGTCGGAGGACCTTCCCGAGACTTTGAACTTCTTAAAGAGTCTAGACTTGATATTTTGTAAAGAAGTCAACCGCACTGTCAATAGCTGTACAAGGGTAAGGGTATAACCAGTCTGATAGAAGGATGACATTGTTCAGGCTAACGAAATCAGCCTTTCTAAATGAATATGTTCTAGCTGACAAGTTAGAAGATGCAGATACCGCAGGAATAGGAATATCCAGAGTAACTTGTAGTGATGGGTGAAAGGGGTGTTCAGGAAGCAAAAGCGGACTAACTATAGTGACCATTGAAATAGAAGGATCAGAAGCAAATATCAAATCAAGTTGGCGATTCAATGAGTTTCTTTCAAAATTAACTTGAGATAAGGACAATTCAAGTGGGCCGTCAACAAATTCGAGGTGCCTTGAAAGTGTCAAATCGGCTGAGTCGATTACAAAGGACCACATGACATCACAGATCTTGAAATCACCAAAAGCCAATAATTGATCGGTATCAGAAAGCATTGACGCGAGCGATTGAATATCATTATAATGATCCAAGTTAACAGGAATATCGGAACGTGGAGGAATGTAAGGGGCAGTGATAAAGACAGAAAAATATTTAAGAGACACTTTATTCCTTATAAACAGAAGGCCGGAATCAACAGAAATCAGTACGCCACCACCATGGCGGGAGGGACGATATATAGGCAGTATAATTATTAGGAAAGATTGCAAAGTCTAAGATATTGGGCTTTAACCAAGTTTCAGTAAAAATTAAAATATGAAAATCGAAAGATAGGCTATCAGTGTAAAGTTTGGAGAGTTTAGAAAAAAATATGAAGTTCGTTTTTTAGAGCTATGTTAGAGGGTACGGATTGTGCGGCAGCAGGGAGTCTAATCGATATCCGATTTCTAGTTCTAGCTTTAAACTCATTTAGGACAAGGTGCTCAGGCCAGAAACTTTTTTGGCAGATTCTGTCAAAACACCTATCTTGAAAGGAGCTATACTGCGCGTAACATTAAACCTAAACTTTTCTACCTTAATCTTCGAACTATGTTAATTAGTTTTGGCGTGTACATCCTTAGATGTAGAATCTTCGGCTAGTCTAGAAATAAAGACCATCTTCGGCTTTGGAATACCGATGAGAGGTCTAGGCAGAGCAGCCACAGCAGTAGGTATGCTGCCGTCGGATGAAGACAACAATAATGAGGGCAATACTGGAATGTTCGACAGGGGGCCCATTTTCCGACATTTTGCCGACATCCACCCTCACCAAAATAGCCGTGGGCTACATCTCCATTAAAGCGTCCGCATTTGGCATCCGTTGTGCGGGCTGGGGACTGTGCGGACTAGGAGTTCGAAAGATAGAAAGATAAAGATAAAGTTTGCACAGGGGTTTCGGCTCTATAACGACAGGGTCCTTATGCAGACCAGATTTACCCAGATCATTTACTTTCTTCCGCTCAAAAGAATGACATATTTAATTGCGAAAAGCCAACGTGCGTTCCGTAGGAACGAACCCAGCTCGGCTTCAACAGGTCGACACAACTCGCATGTAAATTTGAAACCATGATTATTTGTAAAATAATCTCTTACACGGACACTGATTTTGACACATTTGAAATTAATGGTGTTAGACAGAGCCTACAAAAACGCATAGGCTTGGAAGAATCAGCCTTGAAAGGGCAACTTTTTTCTAGCAGTCAGCCATTGGAATTGAGAGAACAATGGGAATGATAGAAATTTTCAATTTCTCACTGGGTAGCTGGTAGCAGTAAACGGTCCACACACAAACAAGCAAACGATAAAATTTCTCACTTGGTGGGCAGCTAGCAGCAATGTAATGGTCGCAATATAACGGTTTACAAACGATACAAAGCAAACGCAAATGCAAAACAATAACAAAATATGACTAGCAAGACTGAGAGTCTAAAAATAGCAATAAGCTTACAGGGTGATCAGAAGCAATAGCAAAAACAACAATACAGAGCGCGCTGGTTTGCTTATGGTTATAGCTCAGCTTCTGGTTTAATTTGGACAATAATAAAATGACTAACCTAAACCGAAATTAAGCACAATAAAAGAATAAAAGAAAACTTGGACACAACTTAAAATTTGATACACGAACGCAAAACAAAATAGCACAGAATAGTTGTGCTCCTAAGTTTTCATTCCGGAACAAGTGGATACAAACCAAACTTAGTTAGATTTTAATATGGTAGCTATATTATATAGTTGCCCGGTCATGTTCAGATCAGGCCAGTGGATACAAACCGTGTTTGGTTTGATTTGGAAGAAGCACAGAAAAATTATGCTCCTAAGTGTTCATTCCGGAACAATCGGTTATATCTTAGCTATATGTTATAATTGTCTGATCTTGAGCAGATCAGGCCAGCAGACGGAAGACCTCCTTAAATGGATACAAGCCGAATTTTGTTTGATTTGGAAGACATACAGAAAAGTTATGTTCATAAGGGTTCATTCCGGGATAATCGTGAAGAGAGCGAGTCTCACTTTGTGTAAATACGTTTGCCATTTTTTTAATCTCCAGTTTTGTTGCAAATTCTTACATTCGTGTTGTTAAGAAGTTCTCGACGCTCACAGCAAATTTCACATATTTTAATATGGAGTTTCTTAAGTGCAAGAAAGCAACTAATCTTTGTAGATCTGGTCTGGAAAAGGACTCTATTGACCCTGTCGTTATAAAGACAAAAACCCATGAGAAAACTACTCCATACTCGATTGTTACAGTCTAAAGCGCGTACTGCGGCTGATTAATGCGGCCACTTTAATGGGGATGGATCCTCCGGCCATTCTGGATAGCACAGAAATTGTATTTTACTCGTCTGAGCAAAGGTCAGAACCTTCCAGTATCGCGCCCTCAGTATCGTTAACTTTGTCCGACAGCAGCATACCCACTACTTTGGGTGCTCTGCCTAGACCTCTCATCGGTATTCCAAAGCCGAAGATGGTCGTCATTTCTGAACTAGCCGAAGATTCTACATCAGAAGACGTTTCTGTCTATGTTCAGAAAAAAACTAGTTTACATAGTTCGTGGATTAAGGTATAAATGTTTGGGTTTAATGTTACGTGCAATGTAGCTCCTTTCAAGATATTTGTTCCGGATGACTGTTTTGACACAATCTGTAAAAAAAGTTTCTGGCCTGATCACCTAGTCGTGAAGGAGTTTAAAGCTAGAACTAAAATTTGGATATCGATTAGATTCCCTGCTGCCGCACAATCCGTACCTTCTAACATAGCTCTAAAAAACGAACTTCATTTTTTTTTCTAAACTCTCCAAACTTTACACTATTAAAAAAAATGTATATCATTATCTTTAGATACAATCTGTCCTATTATGTGAACAATCAGTATATTGTATGGCATTTACATTAGCAATTACAGTACATTAACTTGTGTCGAGTTGTTGAGGAGGGGTGATAAGTAGGTGAGGTGGTGAGCCTGATAGCCTTTCTTTCGATTTTCATATTTTAATTTTTACTGAAACTTGGTTAAGCCCGAGATCTTAGAATTTGCATACTTTCCTCATAATTATACTGCCTATAGATCGTCCCTCCCGCCAAGGTGGTGGCGTACTGATTGCTGTTGATTCCGGCCTTCTGTTTATAAGGAATAAAGTGTCTCTTAAATATTACTGCCTCTTACATTCCTCCACGTTCTGATATTTCTGTTTATTTGGATTATCTTAATGCTATTCAAACGATCGCGTCAATGCTTTCTGATACCGATCAATTGTTGGTTTTTGGTGATTTGAATATCTGTGATGTCACGTGGTCCTCTGTGTTCGGTTTAGCCCATTTGATACCTTCTACTTGAATTGTCCTTATCTCAAGTTAATATTGTAACAAACTCATTGAATCGCCAAATGGATTTGATATTTGCTTCTGATCCTTCCATTTCAATGGTCTCTAGAGTTGGTCCGCTGTTGCTTCCCCATTTCACTCATCGTTACACTTTACTATGGATATTCATATTCCTGCAGTACCTGCATCATTTAACTTGTCAGCTAGAACATATTCATTTAGAAAGGCTGATTTCGCTACTCTTAACAATGCCATCCTTCGATCAGACTGGTCATACTTGTACAATTGTACGGATATGGACAGTGCGGTTGACTTCTTTTACGAAAGCCTTTATTCCATTTTTAAGGTTTTGGTTCCGTTCAGTAGTCCTGTTAGGTTTACTAAGCCTCCTTGGCTTACGCCACAGTTGTCTCATCTAAAAAATATCAAGTTCAAAGTCTCGGGAATGTCCTCTGACTATTCGCGCACTATTGCTGCTCGTTCAAGGTTCACTGTCATTAATTCCGAACGCTATAAAGCGTATTTGCATCCCTGGAGGGTTCAATTTTCTCAGGACCCAAAACAATTTTATAATTTTGTTAATTGAAAACGTAAATCTTCTTAATTGTTTTATATAAATACTAAAGTAAATACAGATCAAGGCATTGTCAACATGATTGCTGAGTACTTTCAAACAACTTATTGCTCTCTTAAGTATCGGTCTGACCAGATATACCTTTATAGCTTACACAGGTCTAATAACATCCCACCTCCCCTAGTTACGGAAAGCTTATTGCTTAATGAAATTAAGTCTATCAAGCCTACTTTTTTTCAGGGTCCTGATGGTGTTCCGGGGTGTATTCTAAGAATCTGCGCTGATGCGCTTTGGAAGCCGATTCTGAAGCTTTTTGATCTATCTTTGAATTTTCGTCTTCCCTTTTTCTGGAAGGAGTCGTTTATTATTCCTCTCCCTAATTAGAGAATAAGTCGGATGCCCAAAACTACAAAGGTATATCAAAACTGTCTGCTATTCCTAAGCTTTTTGAAAAAGTATTAAATTCACAGTTACAACACTCTTGTGGTTCTCTAATTTCATCTGCTCAGCATGGGTTTTGTGAAGCGTAGGTCTACCACCACTAATTTACTAGAATTTTCTTCTTTTGTAATACAAGGATTTAAGAATATGACTTCAGCAAAGCATTTGACGCGGTAAATCACTGTTTGCTTATTGATAATTAGATCTTAAGTAGATCTCCGACTACCTTAATCTCTGAACTTAGAAAGGAATCTTTAGGTCTGTTCAAAAGAAATTTTAACTTTTTGCTCTCCGTGGTTAGAATTGGGACACAAATAACCCCCTCTCTTCGTAGTCAAGTAGGCTCCTGCTAATAAGCCTTCCATCTCTTGAAAATCGTAGAAATATGATTAATGTTATCTTTATACATAAGCTAATTAATGGTGATATTGACTCGCCGTCTTTAATTAACCAAATCAGTTTTTGTGTTCCTCGTAGAACCACTAGAAATTATGCTTATATCTGTCGTCAGCACTGTAACTCAAACAATCTCCTGCATGAACCTTTTCGTTTCCTTTGTTGTAACTATAATAATCTATTTAACTTTATCTCTAATAATAACTCCCTAAAGTCAAACAAATCGTCTATACTAACGCATCTAGCTAGTAGATAATGTAAATTGTTTATGGTTTGTTGTTTTTTACTTTCATTGAAAGTGAGCGAGCAAGTCCGCGTTTTTTTCCGTCTTCGCGAATCGTATCGCTTATTACGTGTCTGCGTCCCTCGGCCGTTTGGGAAGGAGGTGAGAGCTTGTAGCCGGGCCTTCGCGCGTAACATGCCCCGTCGCTTGGTATTGTGGGTCCACCTGATCGTGCAGCGTATTGTACGTCGACGTCCAGATATTAATAGGAAAACCTACTATATAACCGATTGCTTTGGAATTATTACTTAATAGCATAACTTTTCTGTTTTTCTTCCTAATCAATCCACTTCAACTTGTATCCATTTGAGGAGGTCGCTACGCCTACTGCCCTGATCTGATCAAGATCGGACATCAATGTCATATAGCTCTCATATAACCGATTGCTAAGGAATGAACACTTAGTAGCATAACTTTTATGTTTTTCTTCCAAATCAAAGCAAATGAACTTACAAGTGACACCCTACGTTCACTTACCTTATCAAGATCGGAAAATTTGATCATATAGCTACCATATAACTGATTGTTCCGGAATGGACGCTTAATATCGTGACTCTTCTGTTTTTCTTCCACATGCAACCAAATTCTTTTTGTATCCATTTGAAGACTCCCTACGGCCACTGGCCTGATCTGATCAAGATCAGACCACAATATCATATAGCTCCCATATAACCTCAAATATAGCCGATTGTTCCGTAATGAACACTTAGGAGCATAACTTTTCGGTTTTTCTTCCAAATAAAAAAATTCGGTTTGTATTCATGACACCCTACGCCCTGTTCTGATCAAGATCATAGAATTTTATCCGACTGTTCCTGAATGAACGCTTCGGAGCATAACTCTTCTGTTTTTCTTCCAAATGCAACCAACTTCGGTTTGTATCCAATATCATATAGCTCCCATATAACCGATTGTTACGGAATGAACACTTAGGAGCATAATTTTTCTGCTTTTCTTCCAAATAAAACCCACTTTGACTTGTATCCCAATGCAACCAACTTCAGTTTGCGTTGATTTGAAGAGTCCCCACGGCCACTGGCGTGCTCTGATCAAGATCGGACAACAATATCATATAGCTCCCATATAATTTTTTTTATTACTTCCAAATTAAGCCAAAGTCGGCTTGTATCAATTTGAGAAGGTCGCCAAGCCTATTAACCTCATCTGGTCAAGATCGGACAGCAATATGATATAGCTCCCATATAACCGATTGTTCCAGAACACTTAGCATAACTTTCTGTGTTTTTTACAATTCAAACCAAAGTCGGTTTGTATTCATTTTAAGACACCCTACGTACGCTAACCTGTTCTGATCAAGATCGGAGAGTTCCATCATATAGCTACCATATAACCGATTGCGCCGGAACGGACACTTAGGAGCATATCGAGACGTTGACGTGCAATGCGCTGCATGTTCACGAGAACCCACGATACCAATCCACGGGGCTGGTTACGCGCGAAGCCTAGGCTAGAAGCTCCCACCTCCCTACTTGAATATGATGGCAGGGGGTATTGGTGACCCAATTCAAACCACGGAGAGTAAAAAGTAAAAATTTCTTTCGAACAGACTCAATGCGGTCCTTTGGTATACAGTAGTTTGGTTATATAAGGATCATCAAATTCCTTCGACCATCGCTTGATAAAACCCAGAACACCCACAGCCTTATTGACAGCACTTGAAATGCGTAAGTCGAATTTTAATGTAGGGTCTAAAAGAACACCGAAGTCAACAAGTCTGGTAAGCTACTACAAAACGACATAAGCCCCCAACAGTTGAGATTTAATAAGTTGACTTGACACCACAATTGGAAAGAGTCAAGGACATCTTGTAGCCTGAACTGGGAAGAACAGTCGTTGAAAAGTCGTCGGCGAACATAAGTACACGAGAGTGGGATAGAACCTGTGGCAAATCGTTGATAAATAAGGTGAAGAGATGGGGACCGTGGTGGCTAGCCTGCGGTACCCCTGATGTAACCGCAAGGGGCTTAGAGTAAGAGTTATTAAAAAAAACTTTCTGAGTTCTGAGATTAAGGTAGTCGGAGATCCACTTAAGAAGATGGGATGGGAAGCCAAGGAGATGTAACTCAAATGCTTTGCTGAAGTCAGTGTAAATGACGTCAATTTGCATTTTATTGCAAAAGAAGAAATATCTAGTAAATTAGTTGTGGTAGACCTACGCTTCATAAGCCCATGCTAAGCAGACAAAATTATAAGCCCCCAAGAGTGTTGTAACTGAAAAGTTAATATTTTTTCAAAAAGCTTAGGAATAGCAGACAGTTTTGATATACCTCTGTAGTTTTGGGCATCCGACTTATTCCCCTTTGTATTGAGAGGAATAATGAACGACTGCTTAATGGACTGCTGGAAAGTCGAAGAATTTAAAGATAGATCATGAAGCTTCGAAATCGGCTTACAAAGCGCATAAACGCAGAATCTGAGAATGCACCCCAGAACACCTTCAGGACCAGGAAAAAAGCTAGGCTTAATAGACTTAAGTTCATTTAGGAATAAGCTTTCCGTAACTAAGGGAGTTGGGATGTTATTAGACCTGTGTAAGCTATAAGGGTATATCTGGTCACACCGATACTTAAGAGGAGAATAAGTCGTTTGAAAGAACTGTGCAAACAAATTGGCAATGCCTTGATCTGTATTAGATTAAGTATTTATATAAAGCAATGAAGAACGTAGGATAGATGTTTTCGTTTTGAATTAACAAAATTAAAGGATTGTTTTGGGTCCTGAGAATTAATGTCGGAATTAATGCCATTGAACCTTGAACGAGCAGCAACTTCTTAAAGAGTCTAGACTTGATATTTTTTAGATGAGACAACTGTGGCGTAAGCCAAGGAGGCTTAGTAAACCTAACAGGACTACTGAACGGAACCAAAACCTTAAAAATGGAATAAAGGCTTTCGTAAAAGAATTCAACCGCACTGTCCATATCTGTACAATTGTACAAGTATGACCAGTCTGATCGAAGGATGGCATTGTTAAGACTAGCGAAATCAGCCTTTCTAAATGAATATGTTCTAGCTGACAAGTTAAATGATGCAGGTACTGCAGGAATATGAATATCCATAGTAACGTGTAACGATGAGTGAAACGGGGAAGCAACAGCGGACCAACTCTAGAGACCATTGAAATGGAAAGATCAGAAGCAAATATCAAATCCATTTGGCGATTCAATGAGTTTGTTACAATATTAACTTGAGATAAGGACAATTCAAGTAGGCCGTCATCAAATTCGTGTTGCTTTGAAGGTATCAAATGGGCTAAGTCGATCACAGAGGACCACGTGACATCACAGATATTCAAATCACCAAAAAACTACAATTGATCGGTATCAGAAAGCATTGACGCGATCGTTTGAATAGCATTAAGATAATCCAAATAAACAGAAATATCAGAACGTGGAGGAATGTAAAAAGCAGTAATAAAGACAGGAAAATATTTAAGAGACACTTTATTCCTTATAAACAGAAGGCCGGAATCAACAGCAATCAGTACGCCACCACCTTGGCGGGAGGGACGATCTATAGGCAGTATAATTATTAGAAAAGATTTCAAAGTCTAAGATATCGGGCTTTAACTAAGTTTCAGTAAAAATTAAAATATGAAAATCGAAAGATAGGCTATCAGTGTAAAGTTTAGAGAGTTCAGATTTAAGGCCTCTAACATTTTGGTAGGCAAGCAAAAAAGATTGAGTTGGTTTTTTGGGTCTATGTTAGAGGGTACGGATTGTGCGGCAGCAGGGAGTCTAATCGGTATCCGATTTCTAGTTCTAGCTTAAAACTCATTTACCAAAAGCTGCTCAGGCCAGAAACTTTTTTGGCAGATCCTGTCAAAACAGTCGTCCGCAACACCTATCTTGAAAGAAGCTATATTCCGCGTAACATTAAACCTAAACTTTTCTACCTCAATCTTCGAACTAGGTTAATTAGTTTTTGCGTGTACATAGGCGGAAACATCCTTAGATGTAGAATCTTCGGCTAGTCTAGAAATAAAGACCATCTTCGGCTTTGGAATACCGATGAGAGGTCTAGGCAGAGCAGCCACAGCAGTAGGTATGCTGCCGTCGGATGAAGTCAACAATACTGAGGGCAATACTGGAATGTTCGACAGGGGGCCCATTTTCCGACATTTTTCCGACATCCACCCTCACCTAAATGGCCGTGGGCTCCATCTCCATTAATGCGTCCGCATTTGGCATCCGATGTGCGGGCTGGGGACTGTGCGAACTAGGAGTTCGAAAGATAGAAAGATAAAGATAAAGTTTGCACAGGGGTTTCGGCTCTATAACGACAGGGTCCTTATGCAGACCAGATTTACCCAGATCATTTACTTTCTTCCGCTCAAAAGAATGACATATTTAATTGCGAAAAGCCAACGTGCGTTCCGTAGGAACGAACGCAGCTCGGCTTCAACAGGTCGACACAACTCACATGTAAATTTGAAACCATGATTATTTGTAAAATAATCTCTTACACGGACACTGATTTTGGCACATTTGAAATGAATGGTGTTAGACAGAGCCTACAAAAACGCATAGGCTTGGAAGAATCAGCCTTGGAAGGGCAACTTTTTTTCTAGCAGTCAGCCATTGGAATTGAGAGAACAATGGGAATGATAGAAATTTTCAAATTCTCACACACAAAAACAAGCAAACGATAAAATCTCTCACTTGGTGGGCAGCTGGCAGCAATGTAACGGCAATCTAGCGGTTTACAAACGATCGACTCAAACGAAGATGGAAAACAATAACAAAATATGACTAGCAAGACAGAGAGCCTTTATAGGCTGAGCAGAAGCAAAAACAAAAACACAGAAAACAGAGCGCACTGCTTAAGCTTATAGCTTATTTGCACAATAATATAATTAAATATATTAAAAAAAAATCAATTTAAGCAGATTAATCAAGTGCACTAAAAGATTACGTTAAAACCGAAACCGAAATTATGCACAATAAAAGAATAAAAGAAACTTGGACACAACTTTAAATTTGATACATGAACGCAAAAGAGTTAGCACAATACGGGATATTGAAAAACAGTCAAAGAGCGAGCACAACTTTTTTGTTTTTCATCCAAATGCAAGCAACTTCGGTTTGTGTTAATTTGAGGAGCTCCCCACCTCCACTGGGCTGATCTGGTCAAGATCAGACAATTATATCATGTAGCTACCATATAGCCGATATTTCCGGAATGAACACTGTTTTTCTTCCAAAACAAACCAACTTCGACTTATATCCATTTGATGAGGTGTTCACGCCCACTGGCCTGATCTGATCAAGATCGGTCAACAACAATATGATATAGCTTCCATCAAGATCGGACAACAACAATATCATATAGCTCCCATATAACCGATTGTTCACGAATGAAGACTTAGGCGCATAAGTTTTCTGTTTTCCTTCCAAATCAAACCAAACTCGGTGTGTATTCATTTGAAGTCTCTCCACATCCACTCTCCTGATCTTATCAAGATCGGAGAACTATTTTATAAAGCTTCCATATAACTCTTCCGTGTTGCTTCCAAATCGAACCATCGTCGCTTCTGGTCAAGATCAGACAATTATATCATATAGCTACCATATAGCCGATATTTCCGGAATAAACACTTAATAGCATAACATTTCAATGTTTTTTCCAAATCAAACCAAACTCGGTTTGTATCCATTTGAGTAAGTCATACGTCCACTGGCCTGATCTGATCAAGGTCACAGTACTGTATCATATAGTTCCCATATAGCCGATGTCAAATGATCAAAGATAATACAGTTTTATATGTCTGGCTTAATAAATCTTTAGGATAAAAGTGTTTTTCATGAAATTCTTTTTCTTTATTTGAAGACGTTTCACTTAATACTAATAGTAGTAATAGTTTCCAAATTGTAAAAAATTATTTCGTGTAGGTATAATATTTCTCTTATCACAATTTTGAAAAAGTTTTTCATTCTATGCATTTTTTACAACTATTGTGTCATTATCAATAGATTCGATACTTGTTACGATATTAATAATAAATTTGCAGTTATTAACAAGTAAGAACGCTATAGTCGATATTGCCACACTGTAAGATACTCGTACTCAGCATTTTTTCAATATTCGACCCACTCTACAGTATGAAAAAAATGTATTCTTATACCATTTACAATATGGTATATTAATTTTGTCAGGAAGCTTGTAACGCATAGAAGGAAGCTTTTTCGACTATTTAAAGTTTAGATGGAAGCGTTTCCGACTATTTTAATATATTCTTGATCAGCATGACAAGAGGAATCGACCAGTTCCCATATAACCGGTTGTTCCGGAATGAAGGAGCATAACATAGGACCATAAATTTTCTGTTTTTCTTCGAAGTAAAACCCACTTCGACTTGTATCCATTTGGCGAGGTCCTCACGCCCATTGACCTGATCTGATCAATATCGGGCAACAATATCATATAGCTCCCATAGCATAACTTTCTGTGTTTCTTCCAAATCAAACCAAACTCGGTTTGTATTTAGGAGTACCCACGTCCACTGGGCTAATCTGGTTAAGATCGGACAATTATATCATATAGCTACCATATAACCGATTGTTCCGGAATGAACTCTTAGTAGCATAGCTTTTTGCAATTTTGATTTAGAAAAGTTGAGATTTAGGAAGTTGACTTGACACCACGATTGGAAAGCATGAAGATCATCTAGTAGAATTAACTGAGAAAAAGAGTCGTTGGAGGAAAACAGAGCTTAACATCGTTGGCGTACATTAATACACGAAAATGGGATAGTATCTGAGACAGTTCGTTAACAAATAAGGTGAAGAGAAGGTGATCTAGTTATCGAAATATTTCTATCGATTTATGGATTTATCTAAATTTCTATATATTGAGTTATCGGTATGTATATATATATATATATATATATATATATATATATATATATATATATATATATATATATATATATATATATATATATATACATATATATATGTATATATCGTTATCGACATATGTATATCGATGCATTGAGTTATTGATATATGTATAGACGAATATATATTGATATCGCTATATATAGAGATTCATTTTATCGAGGTTCCATCGTCACTCAACAATTTTTCTAGAAAACTATAGAAGCTTCGGTAGTGCGAAAAGCAGGACAGCAACAAAAACTTTTTGAAGATCACTAGCGCAACAACAGAACATAGATCAACATGAGAAGAAGTAGCGACGCACGCCGGGATAGTAGTTATTAATAATAATAATTATTATTAACATGTGGCTACTACTCTGTCATAAAAAAATTGAAGCATAGTATGATGCTGCTCATTGCATATAAAGCATTTATTCCCTATTTCTGAGGGACATTGTTTTAGGCATTTTAAGAGTAACTGTGCTTTTTCTAACCTTTCTATAAGTTGCTTAATTTCAAACCTGTGACATCTATTATATTACTCGTCGTTGTTTTCTTAACAACTTTTTTATCTGGTAAAGATTTTGTAAAGAGTTATATACATTTTTTTTTTTGTTCTCTTCGTGTTTATGTAAAAGAAATGTTAAGAAATGGTCCGACTATACTGTAGGTGTTAGGGTGGTGAGGGCGACAGGGTGTGGGCCTGGAACTCATTACAGATCAAATGATTAGAAGCAGTTGATTTCGATTTGAAAATAAATGTTTTTAAAAATAATTTAAAATTGTAGGAAACTGGAAAATTTTTTTTTAAATAAGAAAGTTTTCAGAAAAAGTTGAATTTCTATTTAGAAATTGGAATGAATCTTATATTCAAGTAAAATAATGACAACAAATAGAACTGCGAACTAATCAACGTCCTGGTTTAAAGATTAGGGATGAACAGAGAAGGTATCATTATCATCATTAACGGCGATGATCTTGTGTGTGGTTGGAAAATTCTTGTTTGAAAATTAAAGTTGGTTTACGATCAAATTTGTGCTATTTTGCATGATGTTGCTCCTGCGGCTGGGTCATCTGTTGGGTGCTACGGATTCTTCTGCTGCTGTGGCTGTGTTTGCTCTTCATCGTATATTTAGGTAGAATATAATATCAAACTTGTCGTCTCAGGTGCAGGTGAGAGGAGGAGAAGGACGACGACGACAGTGATGGCAGTGACGCCGTTGAGGTTTATTGCTGCTGGCGTCAGGCATCCGTGCCGTTGGGATTCATGCCCACCGGCGATACCACCATCATGTTACCGGCCTTGGGCGAATAGACGCTGGCATTTGGATCCAATGTGCACAAGCCGCCGCCACCGCCATTGGCTGCAGCCAGCTGCAATTAAGCAGCCATGCTCACTTGGACGCCCTGCTGTTGTGACTGATGGTGCTACTGGTGCTGGAAATGCGAGTGGTGCTGGGGATGCTGCTGATGTTGCTGGCTGGCGGCTGCCTGGTCAGTGGGGGCCCGAGCTCATGCACATCGTATCTGGCATCACGGCCAAAAGCTGAGCAATATTGACCTTGAGATCAACGACCTCATGCTCCTTGGTGCGACGATGACTGTCAGATATTTCAATCTGGCGATTAGCAGGCCCCAGATCCGAGAATAAGTCCAGCTTAAATCTCGCCTCTGCAGATAGATTCTTCTCTAGTGACAAGTTCTTGTCCTGCATGGCAGCCAGGGCATTCATTAGCATTTTGGCATACGCCTGCGAGGATTCGCGTTTACGCATTTTCACATCCAGCATGCGATAGTTCTAATGATGAGACCTACTTGTTCTGATATGTATGAGGCCCAAGATGAGAAAAAAACCAAAACAAAATTGTTCTATGCTAAAACTGTTGTTTAAAATTTTTAAAACTTTTCTTTTTTTTTAGCTTTTTCAGGTGAAAACTCGACTTTAAAATTTAAGGAAAACTAGAACAAAATTGGTATATCCTTCAAGTTGCATGCATTTGCATAGCTGCATTAATTTTGCGCTGCTTGAGGTATAAATTACTTAAATATTTGGAGAGAAGGCAGAAATATAGCAATTTTAGCAAACCCAATGCTGTATTTTTTCAGAGGTAATCTTGCAGTTTTGACCATTACTCGAGAATGCCATAACAGATTTCCAAAAGCGTTATGCTTATTTAAAGAAAATAATTACATATCCTTATTATCCGTACACACTTTTACATTTACCATGTGCATTAATAACTAATATAGGCGACGGAAAAAATTAAAATTAAAAATTAAAATTACTTTTTTATTATATTACATTTTTTTTTTGGTTTTTTTTTTTTTTACTTCAATGCTCAACGTGAACAACAGTGAAAAATCTCTTCTTTTATAGCATTTGTGGTCTTAAGATCTATTGAGTAGTATATAACTAACATATACATCATGGTAATTTTTATGACCCGAACATGTGAGCTTTGTCATCTGGCTTACCATAAATGTGCGACATTGGCTCCATAAGTTTGAAACTTTACTTAGATAGTATTGCATATTCTTTAAACTGAACCTATATATAATACCATTAACCGTTGTTCCTTCTTGAACAGAAATGTGTAAAACAAATTGTAATTCAGGGTTTAAAAGAATACACGAGTCGTCCGGTATGCATTCTATCTCATGAGGCTTATCGTTGCGCCAAAACGACATGAACTTGCATTAAGAAAAGTTGAGACATAGGAAGTTGAATTGACACTAAGATTTTTTCAAAAAGCTAAGGAATAGCAGACAGTTTTGATATGAGCTCTTCAAGAAGTCTCCAGCTACTAAATGGAACATTGTTAGTGTTAAGATAGTATTAGTTAATCAATATTATATGTATTAGCGCGAATTGTATTTGACATTGTTAGGAATGAGTTAGTAATTAGTAAATCATTGTATTAATTTGTAATTTTGTCTAATCTTCTGTTCCCCTGTCGATCTTATCAAATTGTGACTAGCACATTAAATATGTTCGTTGTGGTAGTGCTAGGAATATGAACAAAATAAATCAAAATTTAAGCAAATATGAATTCGTTCACGATATGTGGAGCACCTTCATCGGCAGAATCTCCATGCCGGCAAAAATACTTGTTGGTCTAAATTCGAAAATGAGAGAGCAAGCTCTGTGGTGAAATTAGCATAAAAAATCAGTGTAGAGTTTATATACCATTCACAAAAATGTGAATGCGTATTAATTTTGTCATGAAGTTTTTCAAACGCACAGACAGAAGTATTTCCGACCATATATAGTATATATGTTCTTGATCAGCATGACGAGGGGATTCTATATACCCATATCCGTCCGACAAAGTGTGTGTTTCAACACCGAGATTTCAGATTTTCAGAAGAGCTACAGAGCTGAAATTTATACCAGATACTTTTTGCACGCTGTTTAAGTTTAAGATGTATTTAGATCGCATAACTATATCATATACCCGATTGTTCCGGAATGAAAATTTAGAAGTATAACTTTTCTTTTCATCCAATTCAAACCAAATTCGGTTTGTATCCAGTCCACGTCCGCTGTACTGATCTTATTCAGATGAGACTGATCTTATCCAGATGATATCATATAGCTTCCATATAACCGATTATTTCTGAATGGACTTTTAGGAGCATAACCTATCTGTTTTTTATCCAAATAAAGACCAAATTCGGTATGTATCCTTTTAAGGGGCCCCACGTTCGCTGACCAGATCTGATATAGATAAGGCCATTATATCATGTGGTTCCCATATAACCGATTGTTCCTGAATTAACTGTTAGGAGCATAGCTTTTCTGTTTTTCATCCAAATCAAACCAAATTCGGTTTGTATCCATTTGAGGAGCCCACACGTCCGCTGGCCTGAGTTGATAAAGATCGGACTGTATCGGCTAATATAACCGAGTGTTGCTGACACTTAGTAACATAACTTTCGTTTTTCATCCAAATCAAACCAAATTCGGTTTTTCATCCCTTGTAACCATTCCAACCCGATTTGATCTAGATTTTTAATTGAAAGTGGAAATATTGTATGGTGAAATAAAAAGTACCAATTTTTTTTCTGATAACATTGAATTGAAACAACTTCTATGTCATAAGATCATGTTTATTTTTTATTTAATAAATGTATATAAAATTACATTTTTAGTATTAATAATAAATTGCAACAGTTATAGCAAAAGTAAATTTTAAGTAAGGTCTCGTAAAATCGATGTTGACTCCGAATTTTTGACATATCTGTCAAGGAACGGGAGTACAGAACAACAATGATTGACAAAAACTATGACTATTAAATACAAATATGATCAATTATACAAATCTGCAAAGTACAAAACAATAGTGAAATGCTTCCGTTGGCCGGGTTTGATGCATGTGAAGGTTAATACTTTATAAGTCCATATACTGCTTTGAAATTTGATATTGAACGGAATGTTCGTAAAAATACATTTTTTTGAAGCTGATTTTAATTGATGATGTACTCATATCGACAATTCCAATCTATATGCTATATTTAGCACAGAATCGTGTTGGACAATTTTGTAATTTTTGTCGAAATTTTATTTGGGAAGTTTTCTGGCGGTATTTTTGTAATCCTAAGTATTTTGGTAATGTTCTCTTCGAAAAGTGGATAGTTTCAAGCGTTGCATCTGCAGGGCCTGTTCTAGCTCCAACACTTTAACGTGTATTTCCATTTCCATAGTTTTTATTTGAGATGGGGTTAGTTTACAAATTTCAATTTCATTTATTTGCTCCATCTGAGTATTACAATCCTTTACAGTGGCAACGACCGCTCCAGTTGCTTTTGTTACATTTCGCGATGCATTAGTTAAATCCCATAAATTTTCACTATCGCGATTGGCTTTGACTCTACTAGCAATAACCAGTTGAGCGGTACATGCAGCAATTTCCTGAGCTGCTACTATTATTTCAAAATTGTTTCCAGATTCCGATTTAAAAGCATTATTCGCAGCTTCAACAAGATAATTTGCAGCCTTTGCAATATTTTTCGAAGCAGATATTAAGCCATCAGACCATTGACTATTGCGCTTATAAAACTCATTTGTTGTAGCATTACCTGAAATATAAAAAATAAATGTAATAAATGAGTAAGTTTACCTATGATTGGAATGCAAGACTCTAAATATATTTAAATTATTTACGTATATTATTTTATATAAATTACATTAAATTAAAAAAAGTTAGCTTCGGCTTCACGTAGCTTGATTCGGATTAAATTTAATTCAAGTTCGATAAAAAAAAAACAAGAAAAGAAAGCTTATATATCATTTACATTGAAAATATAAAATAAACGTTTAATTTACATTAACTAAATTGTCTTCTATGTTTTTTAATAAATTTATTTTTTGTTTTTGTCATGGCATGCTCCTTTCGTTATCCGACTAAGTACGCATTCTGAAACCATTGGATCTTTGACAGCTATATGACATCGTTGTTCTATCTGGATGAAATTTAAGCTGCACGCTGGTTGCAGATGTACAAAATTATATATATCAACTTTCAGCTTTGCAGCTCTTAAAACTTCTTGGATATTTATGTTTAAACGTACAGGAGAAGAGATGGATAGACGATTAGACGGACAAACGGACGGAAGTAGCTCGTCATAATGATCAAAAATATGTATATAAAGTATTAGTGGTCGGAAAAGCTTCCTTCTGTGAGAAGCAAACTTCATTACAAAATATACACAATTTTTTTTGTGAATGGTATAACAAAATTTTTGAGTTCATTCCGAAAAAAGTGGTTCTAGTTATGATATGGTTTGGCATAATATCAAATTTGGTTGAATTCCAAGAAAGCTTGCTGAAGCTCGTACCTTAACATTTCTGACACTTTTTTCGTTCATAGCTTTACGTAGCAAATAAGAGACAACAGGACATGAAGAGCTTAGTCGGTGGGTATTTCGCATAAATTAGGCTCGTTCAGCCAACACTAATTAACACGACTAAATGACACCAAACGACAAACAGTTGTTCAGCTATATCAAGAGAAAATGTGTGGGCCTGACTAGACCAATTTTGCATAGGTATGGTAATATAGAATCGATCCAACAATTGGCGGTAGTAAAGCACTTTAGTGAAAGAGTGCACGATAGAATCAACGTTTGAGCAATACCACGATCAGACTGCTGAATTTAGACAACACTTATACTACAAAAGTGGTTCATAGAATAGCACTCAAGGTATTTTACGCGAACCAACTAAGATAAGGATTTTCGGAAGAACTCAGGAAACATTAGATAAAGCATACTAAATGATTGAAAAATTAAGAGGTAGTAAGCTCTTTGTTGAGCCAAATATCAAACTTCGTTGTCGACTTTAATTCCTTAAGACCAAATATAAGATAACAGACTTATCTTAATATGCATATGTGTGTGTATAAGAGACAGGTTTCAGTCAAGCAAGTATAACAATGCATATACCAATTCAAATGTAACATTATAAAAAGAGAGATAATACTTATGTGTATAAGCAAAGCGTACAATGGGCTGAGCATTAGCTTACTAAGCATAATATGAAATTGAATATGAAAGTGAATAAAGCAATTGATATAAACTAAGGGTTGTTCCCTAACATACTCCGCCGTTTGAAGGGACGAAGTCTCCTTCAATTAGTTGATCTGTGTTGTCAGTGGTGCCATCTTGTGGATTGGTCGTCGTATGGTGCTCTTCTATCAGTGCCTTCAATGGTGTAGACTATTCATTCCAATAGCAAATCTTTCTTTATACACCATCACGAGTTGATCGGGTTGAATGTTGATTTGTGGCCTTAAATCTAAACTTTCTGAAATTTATACTGATAACCTGTCTTTTGATTTTCACATATTCATATTTACTGAAACTTGATTAAAGTCTGATATTGTAGACTCGGCAAAGTTTTCCTAATAATTATATCACATACAGATTTTATCGTTCCTCCCGCTAGGGTGATATTGTACTGATTGCTGTTGATGCAGGCCTTTCGTCGAAATCAATTCAGCTTAATTTTCCTAAAGAAACTGAATTTATAAGTAAGTGTAAGTATCTCTTAAACGCTTTTCTTTCTTTATGACTGCCTCTTACATCCCTCCACATTCCCAAATTTTTGTTTACTTGGATCATCTTAATGCAATTCAATCGATCGCCAATGCTTTCTGACAGCGATCAATTGTTTCTCTTTGGTGATTTCAACATTTTATTGGTTTCGACAATCATAATATTTGCAAAGCTGTTTAAAGCGACTACGTGTTACATACGAATACCGGGTCTATACGTAGGTTCGAAGTCGTAATTTTGTAGCTCTATCGCAATGCATTAGCATGCACCAAGCCCGTGAGAGCTGGCGTCGCAATACATATTTTGTTTTATTTTTGTATATTGACAAGACTGGCGATATAATAAGTTTATCTTTGAGTGTAAGAAAGCAATATAACTCTTCTTCTTCGAATTTGAACGGTCTCTCTGTTAGAAGGTAGCACAGGGGTTTGGCAATCGTTAAAGTCATTTATAAATCTGCGAAATCAAGAACATAGTATTAGAAAACTTTCGACTTTTTCACTTCTTTATTTACCAAGTACCCCAAATTTTTAACACTAGGCTGCATGTATTCTAATTTGTCTTGTCGTAGATCCTTTTTTAAAGCACCATAATATCGGCCATATAGACGAGGACTTTATTGTCTGTGATCATATCTGCGAAAATTTGGTTTACAAGCAGTATGTGCTTTTCTAACAATACATACTTTCCTACAGGTGCTAGAAAAATAACGTACTTACTTAATAGTCTTTGTGAACGAATACATGAAAAAAATATATTTTTATACCCGGTTTATGAAAATATAGATCTCGGAAACTATAAGAGATAGTGACTTCGAATTTGGATTTCTCTTTTCTATAAATATGTATCCAGATCAAGCTTATTTTATTTTTGTTACGCCCATACAAATATGCCGCCCACGTTAGTGTGTTTATTTCATTTAATCCGGATCGGGAAACTATGTCATAGCCCCCAACAGTATTGATATTTTGGGAATAAATAAAATAAAAATAAGATAAAATAGGATGTTGACTAAATTTTATTCAGATCGAAAAACCTGACACCGCGAACGCATTAAGGTCTTCTTGCATCCTGAAGTGGAAGGAAAAGTCGGTAAAGGAAAAACAAAGTCGTCGGCGTAACATTATTAGTACGCGAGAATGGTACAGTAGCTGCTCCAGATCATTGATAAATAAGGTGAAGAGAAGGGAACCGAGGTGGCTACCCTGCTGTACCCTAATGTAACCTTAAGGGTCTTAGAAAAATGACTTTCTGAGTTCTGAGACTTAAGTAGTCGGAAATCAAATTAAGAAAATAGGATGGAAAGCCAAAGAGATCCAACTTATGCATAAGTAAACAGCTTTGCATGTTATTCTGAAAACTTTGTATGGAAAATAAAAAGCACATTCCAGCAAATTAGTGATAAAACCATGCTTCATAAAACCATGCTTAGCTGATGAAATTATAAAATTCTTTAAAAATAAGTTTCACTATAGAAAATGAGAAAAGATGTAATAAAAGAATCACAAGAATGTGATGTTAAGATTTTACATTTTTCTAAGGACACAAAAGAGTTTTATAACTTAGTAATTCTTTATCTTATATAAACACTAAAGCAAATACAGATCAAGACATAGATGATTATTTTTTTTGCAGTTTTTTCATAAAACTCATTCATCTTTTTAACATGAATCCGAAGAGAAATATCCTAATAACATACAGAGATCTAATAACATCCCTGCGCCCCGAATTTCTGAAAGCGAATGAACTCAGGTATTTCTCGTATACTAACGACGTACATTAAACGAAGTTAAACTTTGCATTTCCTTCAACGACCCTTTCTCTAACTTAAGTCTGCAAGAGGACCTTGATGCTTTCCAATCATAATCTCAGGTCAACTTACTGAATCTTTTCGTTCTAACTGTAAAGCTATGTCGTTGTGTCATTGCGTATCGATTCAGACATCGTAATTTCTTAACGATAAGACCCTTGATCGGATCTCTACAATAGATGACTTGGGTGTTCTTTTTTGATTAAAAACACCGTGGGTCTTTTAGGTTTTATTAAGCGACGATCGAATTAATTTGATGACCCTTACACAAATTACTGTACACTTCTCTGTTTCGATCTATTTTGGAGAACGCATAGTGTTTGGTGTCCACAATACAGGAATCACCAGGACCGCATTGAGTCTATTCCAAAGAAATTTGTACTCTTTGCTCGCAGTATTTTAGATTGGGACCCCAAAGCTGCCTCCCTTCATAATCAAGAAGAAGATATCTTGAAAACCGTAGAATGATGTTCTAGCTGATTAATGGTGAAATTGACTCTCCGATTTTAATGGGCCAAATTAGTTTTTCTGTCCCTCTTAGAACTATTTGTAATTATGTTTCTATTTATCTTCTCCTCTGTAACTATCTTTGATAATATTTTCTTTATTTGTTACTAAATTGCATTGCGTTCTAATATTCTTCAGGTCATGAGACAATTCATTCCATAAGCGAACAGCATATATGTAAAAGTCTCGCTCGGATCTAGACAGCTTTACTCTTGGGCTGATTAGATTAAATGTTCTCTGTGACATCGCAAATTGTAATTTTTCATATAAATAGCTGGGTTCTTTCGTTGCGACAATTTTGTGTAAAAGCACTAAGACTCTCAGATTCAACCACAAATTCACCCTGATTTCAAAAAGTTTATTAGCATATAGAGTAATGTGGTCAGGACGTCGGCTATTATATTTGTACCTAGGGATTGCGTTAAAGGCAACTACAATGGCCAAATATCTCGGCACCGTAGAAAAGTGTGGGAATCAGGTACATTTTTGTTATTTGCAGTCTGATTTGTTGGGGTATTAATAGTTGTGTAGGATGATTGTCCCAGGTTAATTTGTTATTGAAGCAGATTCCTAAATTATTGGCTTTGTCTACATACCCAATGGAACACCCATTTAGGTCCATTCTTCCCAACCACAACCGCCTGCATTCTATCATTGCTTTCTAAAACCGGACTGCCACTCACTAAGAGCTTCTTTGTATCAAGAAATTGTTCAATTTATTTAAAGATCAAATTCTCAAATACCTTTGCTTTTTCCTATACCTAGTTTTCTAAGGTTTGTTTGTTCCCCATGTCGAACTTTCCAGTGTCGTGCCCTCAGTATCGTGGATTTCATCCGACAGCAGCATACCCACTGCTGTGGCTGCCCTGCCTAGACCTCTCGTCGGTATTCCAAAGCTGAAGAGGGTTTTTATTTCTAGACTAGCCTTAGATTCTACATCTGAAGATGTTTCCGCCTATGTACAGACCAAAACTAATCTACATCTTCCGAAGATTAAGGTAGAAAAGTTTACGTTTAATGTTACGTGCAATATAGCTGCTTTCTAGATAGGTGTTCCGGACTACTGTTTTGACACACCATGATGTGAAGGAGTCTTAAGATAGAACTGGAAATCGGATACCGATTAGGCTCCCTGCTGCAATCCGTACCCTCTAACATAGCTCCAAGAAACTAACTTCATCTTTTTTTCCTGCCTACCAAAATGTAAGAGGCCTTAAGTCTAAGCTCGCTAAACTTTACACTGATAGCCCACCTTTTGATTTTCATATTTTAGTTTTTACAGAAACTTGGTTAAAACCCGATATCTTAGAATCTGCAATCTTTGCTAATAATTAAACTGCCTATAGATTTGATCATCCCTCCCGGCAGGGTGGTGGCGTATTGATTGCTATCGAATCCGTCCTTCTGTCGGAACCAATTCTACTTAATTTTCCTAACGTAATTGAATTTATAAGTACTAAGGTGTCTCTTAAATGTTTTTCTGTCTTTATCACTGCCTCTTACATTCTTCTACGTTCTGATATTTCTGTTTATTTGGATTATCTTAATGCTATTCAATCGATCGCGTCAATGCTTTATGATACCGATCAATTGTTGGTTTTTGGTGATTTGAATATCTGTGATGTCACGTGGTCCTCTGTGATCGACTCAGCCCGCTTGATACCTTCAAAACAACACAAATTTGTTGGCGGCCTACTTGAATTGTCCTTATCTCAAGTTAATTTTGTAACAAACTGACTCTTCCATTTCAATGGTCTTTAGAGTTGGTCCGCTGTTGCTTCCTGAAGATCCGTTTCACTCATTACACGTTACTAGGGATATTCATATTCCTGCAGTACCTGCATCATTGAACTTGTCAGCTAGAACATATTCATTTAGAAAGGCTGATTTCGCTACTCTTAACAATGCCATCCTTCGATCAGACTGGTCATTCTTGTACAATTGTACGGATATGGACAGTGCGGTTGACTTCTGTTACAAAATTCTTTATTCCATTTTTAAGGATTTGGTTCCGTTCAGTAGTCCTGTTAGGCTTACTAGGCATTTCTAGCTATCTTGAGCACTGTAATTTAAACTATCTCCTGCATGAACTTTTTCGTGTCCTTTGTTGTAACTACAATAATCTCTTTAACTTTATCTCTATTAATAACTCCCTTAACTCAAATAAAACATCTATATTAATTTAGCTAGTAGATAGCGTGCGCTGATGGATTCAAAACTAGCTTTGTTATATTAGGGGTGAAACTAGTATAGATCGGGTTTTGGCTGCATGGCTAATATGCAGGCATAATTTGAGTAGGTGGAGGGCATAGTCTGTACTATTGGGCAAGCTGATGGCCGCTCCTGAGGGCAAGGGCAAGCGCTTAAGTTTGCGCATCGCTGTCTATAGCTGATATGCATTTCTGAGGTGGTGTTGATGGTGGCTGCTGACGCTGCTCCAATTGCAATTGCTACGTTATTGGTTTTAGTGCATCAGCGATCTATTTAGTTAGCCTTTCGCTGTCTGTAGCAGATATGCTATCCTGAGGCAGCTTGCCTGGCGACTGTTGATGTTTGTTTTGATGATTATACTTCAGCATTATGGAAACGAACACTCTGACACCAATAGTGGAATTAAGAAGTAGTTATGGCTCCTATTATAAATTACACTACACAGTTGGTAGAGCGGATATTTTAGGTTATACGATGTTTGTGCCAGCCGCTGGAAAACGGGAAAACAGACGGGAGGAATGCCGCAAATATCATGTCCCGCGATAGTAGCTAAGATAGTCGCGCAATGCTAGGCATGCAAATATGTTAATATTACAGTTCCCATGCCGGGACGCCTTTGCCTTGAGATCATATTTCCTTTGCACTTGAAGAATGATTGAGCAATTGTGTACTTACATATACATTGCAACTAAGTGTTATATGCATTATATGCACATACTACATCCCTCCTTTTAATATATTGACGTAATGTTATGAAGTTATTCAATTTAGGGGTTTTTTTTGTTAGTTGAATATATACGAATATACGCGATGGCCTCTTAAAACTAAGGATGACCAGATCTGCGGGGGGAGAGTTAGTCATAAGTCCATACGACACCAATGAGCGCAAAGTCAACGCCGCTGGACATAATAAGGCCATCCACCCGATCAATAACGCCCGCTCGGCCTCTACCAGGACAAGATGAAGTAGCGCACGCACCATTGCAGCCAATAATAACCAACGGACTTTGTGAGTGTACCTTAGCAGAGCCGGAAACAGACGACTAGAGAGGTTCTTCAGCCTCGCACCTTGCGACGCAGCCCGCAATGCCAAACGCCAAAATGTCGGCAGCGAATGTTTCCTCGACATCTCCAGTGTCGTCCCACCCGATTGTCAAGACCATTTCCTTGCCCACTCACCCTCGCCCTGGTTCAGCACCTATCGATGATCCCGGCGAATGCGTATCGGCCGAAGCCTTGTAACCTAATAGCGACACTTTCTTAGAGGAAAAATCCGTGTCCCGGCTTTTTGATGACACAGTACTTTAGCCAGAGCCACAGTACCCGTCACCGGCAAACACTGGCCAGCGTGTGAACTCCGCTCTGCCTACACAGGTGATGAATACGTTGGACACCAAGAATGTCAAAGGTTTAAGTTACATTGGCGAAACTGACACAAGCAGATACCAAACCATAGTGATATAAATCGACAAGAAAGTCGAAAGCGACAATTTCCTCAAGTGCAATCCAACGACTAAGACACATGGATTGGAATGCAAGAGCCTCACACAAAATAAAAACACCCAACTGAGTACAATAAAGAAACACACTATTAATTTAGTGCAGACATATAATGAGATAAGAGAGTTGTTTCAAAACAACAAGTCTAGACTCACCAATCTCCCTTAGGCTCAAGCTTCTGACGTCATCAAACGAAATAGGGTGGAAATAAACTTTATAAAATAAAGGCATAACCTAGATATATATCTCCCAAATATAATAAACACTGCAGCAACATTTATTGCTGTTGAAATCGAAGACAAAAACTCAATAGGCATATGACATAATAGCCCCTCAACAAGTGCAGAGGCTAATAATCTAATAATAACTAGAGCTTATTCAGAATTAACAAGCAAGTAGCGATGAATAGACAGTACATCAAAGAAGTATAATCGACGATACCAGAACTTGATTTAATGAAACAAAATTTGCAACGATTTCTCAAAGCTTTAAGATTAACTGAACTCACCAAAGGTGACCCAGAACATCTAGCTGTAGACGTCATGTCATTAAATCAAAAATACTTTAAGCCATATTATATAAAGTTAAGCAAAAAATGACTATATTAGGAATAATAAGTAAACTACAAAATCTCTGGAGAATCTTCAGATGTCATAAAGGACAAGCTAATGAGTATGCAGCAGCGAGGCAAAACGGCATCCTGCTTGGATATTGGCTTAGACGGAAATATTGCTGAAGCTTTTGTGTCATAACAGTCGTTGACGGCTATGGTAAAGAATTCTAGATAAGGCAAGTCCAATAAAGAGGAAGCTATAGAGGCCGCGGTAACTCTAACAAAGGCCACAATAGCTTCCATAATAATGTCAGACTAACCCAAACTACTGCGGGAAACTCCCAACAATCTTTAGACATACAAAATTGAGAAATACCAAAGTTCATACACTAAACCTCAGTCTGAACATTTTTGCATCTTTTCACCATGGAGTAACCGGTAAGAAATTAAGATTTCTAATAGATACAGGTGCAATAAATAACACATTAAATATTCAAGGCATAGGAAAAGGAGTGATAAAATCCAAAGGCCTAGCTTCAATTGAGCTACAGACAGATAAATACATATAAATTAATATAATTCCAGTCCAGTTGTGGCTGCAGATTATGTTGAGGGGTATTGCTGGCCTCGGGCTCAGACAATAAAGCAAATTATTTAACGGCCGAGTGTTAGAGATGCGACGTGCATTTTTGAATCAAACTAACATAAGAAGATTTCTTAGGAGCTCAATTCAAGATAAGACAACTTGCAAGCATAACAACATGTTAAGTTGAGCGTGATAACGAAATCTGCATAGCAAAGGAATGCGCTTATCGCCGTTGGCAGCTGCAGCTGTAAGACTGATAAGACGTTGTCGCTTTCGGGAGTGTCGGAGTGATAATTTATTTTACCGACTTATTGGAAGAGCGCTGTATTCGGAACTGATTTCTTATTACAAAACATATTTCGCTTAAGCTAAGCCAAAGCTCGCATCATTAAGATCGGCAAGCCGACTCAGCAAAATCTTCGGCAATAACGGAAACTCTTGTAGCAAAACAAAAGTGTCCGATTACCGCCGCTGACCATTGCAGCTATAGCGCGCTGATACAAAGTATGCAGCGCCGCAATTGCGAGGGCTGTTCTTTAACTTATAATATAAACTTATGAAATATCCTATATTGAGTGTTATCTGTTAACTATTTCCCCTTCAAGTATAAGGCCGTCCTCGGCCGACATAATCCAGGCGACGACTTCTCGTAACTGCTTCGCAGACTCCTTTGATTCGATGATCCGCCAAAGAGTGAGGCCAATGCAGATTAAAGCAGAGCATATGGCTCCAATGATGAACGCCACACGACAGCTTGATCGGTTCCGGCGTCTTTCTTGAATTGCTGTATCACCTCCAAATTACGTTCATTCAAACGATGAAGGTACGGGAGGCTGAGGACATCTTCGCTGGCAGTGATGTTCAGCAAGGGAGAATTGACAATACCCGGGACTCTATTGTGTACGTTGTTGTGATTGTAAAACAGAGTCCCGTTAATTGCGACTCGGTCTCCGAACGTGATGAGATGCGTGCCTTGTATCTCAGTGCCGTTGTCCACCGGAATCCTTGCGGACCCGTCGTTGTTTCCAGGTTGCTCGGCTGGATCTCGCAGCATGCCGTGCCACCTGCATGGAGCTCTTTGGCACATGGACTCTCTAATGCCAGACGACAAAATGTGGCTCCAGGTGAAGCAGTGTGTGGGTTTCTCCATCGCATTCGGCTATGATGTTGTCAAACAATCGCAATATGATATAGTGTTAATGGATTGAAGAATTTTTACGGGCGAAACGGACATAAGATCTCCTATGGGAGTGTTGGTGGGTTCCTCGAGATGCTATGCAATGGTGGTGCATTTGAAATGCTGGCCCCATAGTTGTTTGCAAGCATAGTCACGATGGTCTCTGAATTCAATGACGGTTCATTGTCACAGTAAATAGATCTGGCTTTTGGAAAAAAATTCATTAGTTGCATTAAGGCTGGCTTCAGATCCACAATGGTTCTTGAAGGGACCGGTTGGACAATACCAAACTTAGAGAACTTGTCGATGCAAGTGAGAAAAAATTTCCTGTCAGTGGAGAAAATGTCTATGTGTAACATCTCTCCTACACATGAGGGGATCGGTGTCTCCCCAAGCTCTTGTTTTTTGGGGTGTCTATCATATTTAGCCATAGCACATGTTTTGCAATTTTACACTATTTCATTGGCTATTTTTGCCATCTTTGGAAAGTAATACTCGGAGAGTACCTGCTTAACATTTTCCTCTGCAGACCTATGGGCCCTATTATGTTCGGCTGTGAGGATTTCCCTTCTTTCTCCAATCGCAAATACATCCACTACGCGATTTTTGCAGTGCCAGAACTTTGTGGCCGGGTATCTTCGAACCAATGCATCTTGTATCATTGCAAGCGTGTGTAAATTACAGTGGAGAGCATTTACGCATTTGGGTGAAACTACATCTTCGAGCTCGTCTAGCAGCGATTCAATGCAAGTATAGCTGATCAAGTAGCGCTTCTTATTTCCAAATAGAATAAAACTCTGTTTTAAGGGGAAACGCGCCTCTTCTAGCACTATTTGGTTTTGAAAACAGCTCAAGGGCTTTTCTGTTGTCTCAATGGTGTTGGTGAGAGATACCTCACTGTGGATCGTTGCTGCGCAGGACTCAACTTCTTGTTCATTTACAGCGTTGAGATGCTGTCTTGACAAGGCATCCGCAACCAGATTGTCCTTGCCAGGCTTATAGAAGATACGTGCATTAGACTCGTCAATGCGCGCTTTCCACCTTCTGATCTTCGCGTTTGGATTGGATTCCGAAACTGCGAAGGTCAAGGGTTGATGGTCAGTGAAGATATTAATGTCTTTCACTCCATATAAATAGTGCCTTAACTTGGCAAGTGACCATACGATGGCCAATAACTCTCTCTCATTTGTTGCATAGTTAACCTCGCTGTCCTTCAATGTTCTCGAAATCATTGTTATAGGACGACCCTCTTGAGACAAAACTGCACCTATGCCGTGAGCCGAAGCATCGGTCGTTAGATCGAATGGTTTCTTAAAATCGGGGTACCTGAGCATTACATTCTCGGATGACAAAATATCGCGCAACTTCTGAAACGCCCTTTGCTGCACTTCAGAGAATTGAACCTTTATATTTCTAGACCTATGTTTACTGACTGTTCCATTCTCACCCTTCAAGGTATTCGAGATGGGTCTTGCTATTGCGGCGAAGTCCCTAATGAAACATCAATAATAACTTGCGAGGCCTAGAAATGATCTGACATCGAACAGCGTTTTAGGTTCTGGATACTCCTGTATTGCCCTAACCTTTTCAGGATCCGTCGTGGCGCCAGTGCTGGTGACTATGAACCCCAGAAAGTTCACGCTTTTCTTAAAAAACGTGACTTTTCGACGGAGACCCTCATGTTTGCTTCGTGTAAGCTTTTTAGGACCCAATCCACGTGTTTAATGTGGGGTTCCTCATCTTCTGAAAAGATGATTACGTCATCGACATAAACATAGCAAAATTTGCCAATCTGCTATTGCCTGCTTCATCAGTGCCCTTCTTGTCTACTACCCATATTGGGTTATTGTAGGGAGACACGGACTTTTGAATTATATAATTTTTTAGAAGATCTTTGATTTCTTTATTAACGAAATCAGCTGCTCCCATTGGATATGGGTAAAGCTTGGCATAGATCGGCTGCTCATCTGTGGTTCTAATGGTGGCCACGCCTGATGTGTTATACGGCAACGCCTCGTTTGGGTCTGCAAAAGCAAAAAAAAAGAACTTCTAGCTAATGGGGATGCCTCTGCACAGTCTACATTTGTGAAATTTACATTTTTGCACGTGTGGAAAGTGATTCTTTCGACCTCGGTACCCCACTTAAGTTGTCCTGAAGCTAGACAAATCGAAGCAGCTGCCTGCTTTAGCAGGTCAAGGCCTACAATCCCATCAAAAGCTGACAAGTCCGGCAGAATGAAAAAGGTTGCCTTCAACCCAAACATTGAAACAAAGCATTTGTGCGTAATTTTTGTCTCGCCGTGAATGGAATGAATTTTGAAGGGGGACTCTACCGAGCGGACGCCTTTCAACCCTTCATGTGGCCGAATGAAATTCCTGGCCGCTCCCGTGTCTATGAGGAATCGCATGTGAGTCCCTGCTACTGTTCGTCTGATGACGGGTAGCAGGGATTTGTTCCTAAAAAATTAAGGGCATCAGAATCATAACTAGCATCGTCATTGATTTGTGCCACTGCGCTGGAGGCGGCATCAGCATACGCCTCTGCCTCTTGCGTGACGTGATTCAACCTCTGCTGATTTCCCTGACCGCGTGTGCGGTCACATGCGGAGTGCTTCCTATTCGTGTAAGCAGGGGCTTGAGTGGGCTGCAAGACCCTTGAGAAGGAAGGATCGACCTCCATGGGCACCTGTGCGCCATTATTATTGTGCTGCCTGATGCTTCGCTGGTCAGTCTGCACTGGGCCTTGGTTTGCTTGCTAAAGTGCGGATTATTTGTACCGCTAGCTTCTGTTTCGGCTTGTTGCGAATGCCTTCCCAGTTGGTGACCCTGCACGCGGCTTGCGCTCTTTGTTTTCTAGACCTCTTGCGAAATTAGCCGCGAATGCGTACCTTTCATGGTTTGACTCGGCTTCTTGCGCGAGAGCTAGCGCTGAAGACAAATGTCTGGGCTTTGCTGCAAAGAGCACATCTGTAAGACTGCGCTTGAGAGCCGATATGAAGACACGCAACGCATCGTCGCGGAATTTTTCACATAGGCCCTTTGCTAAAGCTGGCTCATACGACATGTTAACTTTGTTAGTAAGAAGAGTGAGTTTCTTCTCTACCTCATCGTAATATTGAAGCAGGGACAGGCCACCTTGCCTCAAGGTACCTAATTCCTGTTCAATGACATGAATTGGTCTCTTGTCACTGTATGTGAAATCTAGGCGATTTATTATCGCATCAAAATTCAATACAGTCCCAAATGAGGCCAGCGCCGCGTCTGCGGGGCCCCTAATCGTGCTTCTTATGATGGTAACAGCCTGATAATGACGAGAACTGCCGTTATGGGGTCTGTAGATCTCGTAAGCGGCTAATGCTGCCTGCCTCCAAGATACATAACATTCCTGTACTCCTGCAAACTCAGGTAAGCACTTGACGGCATCTAGCGGCTCGTCACAGCGAATTCCGTTTCTAATTGCTATAGCAGCATATGCTACTACTTGTGGGGTGGCAACGTTTGCTGCTGTTATTTGTTCAGCTAACTCATTAATTCTTTGAGTCAATGCTTGCTCCCTCTGCTGGTTTGCAACGGCCTGTTCGGCTAAAGAATTGCTGATAGCCGTCCTTACTACTTCCCTAAGCTGATCTGGATCCATTTCACCTGATGGTGGGGGAACTACGGGAAGAAGTCTTGTAGCCGGGACTCTGATGCGAATGTCACAGTCGGAATCTGAGTCGCTAGACTGCTCGCGAGGGTTTCTATATTGGCTGAACTGTGGCATGCGCAGGCCAGTGGCCGCGAAAAACAAAACGGGCCGTCAAAAGATGGGTCGAATTACGATGCAGCTCTGAACCACGAGAACTGCATGTATTGTTATAGCACAACTTTAGACACATAGAAAGTAACACGAAGTAATTTTATTACTGATCTGGATGATAAACTCAACTCAAATTCTCAAAGCAGTCACTCTCACGTGTTTCAGAAACTTTTTTATATGATCTGTTGCAATATAAAATACTCACTAGTACTAATTTTTCTAAAAAAAAATTTTGAATTCGACGAAAAATTTTGGCTAGAGTGTCCACTTACATGACTCAACACAAAATTTTTTTTATAAACTGGTCACTCGCAGCTCCCGCGCTGCTGTCTTAATTGTTGTTGGTTGTTGCAGCTCCTGTACTGCTGTGTTAATTGTTGTTGGTTGTGGAGTCCGACCACTAGTTGGGCGCCAATTAATATAATTCCAGTCCAGTTGTGGCTGAAGATTATGTTGAGGGGTATTGCTGGCCTCGGGCTCAGACAATAAAGCAAATTATTTAACGGCCGAGTGTTAGAGAAGCGACGTGAATTTTTGAATCCAACTAATATAAGAAGATTTCTTAGGAGCTCAATTCAAGATAAGACAACTTGCAAGCATAACAACATGTTAAGTTGAGCGCGATAACGAAATCTGCACAGCAAAGGAATGCGCTTATCGCCGTTGGCAGCTGCAGCTGTAAAACTGATAAGACGTTGTCGCTTTCGGAATGTCGGCTGATAATTTATTTTACCGACTTATTGGAAGAGCGCTGTATTCGGAACTGATTTCTTATTACAAAACATATTTCGCTTAAGCTAAGCCAAAGCTCGCATCATTAAGATCGGCAAGCCGACTCAGCAAAATCTTTGGCAATAACGGAAACTCTTGTAGCAAAACAAAAGTGTCCGATTACCGCCGCTGACCATTGCAGCTGTAGCGCGCTGATACAAAGTATGCAGCGCCGCAATTGCGAGGGCTGTTCTTTAACTTATAATATAAACTTATGAAATATCCTATATTGAGTGTTATCTGTTAACTTATATACATATAAACAATTTTCATATAGTTGACTTCAATTTTGCAATACCATGTTATGGAATATGGGCATTGATTTTGTTAAAAGATTCAATTGCCAATTAGATTTGAAAGACTGGTTTATAATTAGACCCAATAATTTAAACTTGTCCGAAAAGTCGAGCTAACTTCAAGAGAAGCACACTATCTTAAATCAGGAAATTCAACATGCTACAAACACCGTTGCAACATCTCCGGATACTGAATACAAACAGGGCCGATATATTAGTTAACATAAATAATTTAAAACTTACCCAGAAATAAGAGAAAAAAACTTTCATATCACCAACTAGCTACAAATTTTCCACCCCAATTCAAATCCCAATCCAATTAGTGGACTTATGCTCCAAATAAAGTGGTGTATTCGAACTTGACACCGAATCAATCACAATAAAAAATTTCACAAACAAAACTTGAGACTTAAAGATAAGGAGCCGATGTATATTAAAAATGATCCAAACCCGCATTGCCACAGCGAAGAGATACAAAAACCAGTCGAACTGTCTGTGTCTGAGTCCACTTTTACTTGTACCAAAGAAAGCCCTTCCGGGTTCAGAAGAGGAAAAATGGCGATTAATTGACTATCGTCAAATCAGTAAGACCAATCAGAACGTTATAGTCGATATTCCGACTATAAGATACTCGTACGCTCGAATGTATGCAACACTTTTTAATTTTTTTAAAAATGTTTTTTGGTGTTTTTTTACGCATTTGTTTACAATTATTATCCGATCTTAATGAAATTTGGCAAATCGGTAGATTATGTGCCAATACATATTCAACCCGAGTTTCTACTAAATGCGTCAAATTTGCCAAATTTGGTTTCCGATAATGAATATATATAGTTTATGGGGTCGGAATCAGAAATTAATTTAGTTAACAGACTTGGGACCGCCTTAAATAAATAAAAACCAAATTTTGTAAGATTTGGATAAAATGAAAAATTGGTTCTATGACGGCTATATGATATAATTGCAAGAGTCGCGTAAAATTATGTCTGTGGATGTGACATAAAATAGATGAAAACCAAATTTGGCTTGATTTGGATGAAAAACAAACATTTGGTGTTCATTCAGAAAAATCGGTTATATGGGCCTATAAGATATCCTTTTTTGATCTGAGTTTGTCAGTTTGAATGAAAAACAAAAACAAGTAAGAACGCTTTAGTCGATTTTCCGACTAAAAGATACTTACAACACTCTTGTGGTTCTATAACTTCATCTGCTCAGCATGGGTTTATGAAGCGTACGTCTTCCACCACTAATTTACTAGAATTTTCTTATTTTCAAGGATTTAAGAATAAAATGCAAACTGATGTCATCTACACCGACTTGAGCTTTTTGACTCTGTAAACCACTGATTACTTATTCATATGTTGGATCTGATTGACTTCCCATCCCTCCTTCTTAAGTGGATCGCCGACTACCTTAATCTCAGAACTCCGAAATTCTTCAACGACTCTTCCTCCCACTTTAAGCTGCACGATAACCTTACTAAATCTCAATTGTTCTAAATGCAAAGTTATGTCGTTTTGTCGTAGCACACCGCTTCAGACATCGTACCTTCTTAATGATATGTCCCTTGATCGGATCGACTCAGTTGATGACTTGGGTGTTCTTTTAGACAATAAGTTAAAATTCGACTTAAAAGCCAGGGTCGAAGGAATTTTAACTAAACTACTATACATTTCTCTGGTTCGACCTATTTTAGAGTACGCATAGAGTGTCTGTTGTCCTCAATACAGGAATCATCAGGATGACATTGGGTCTATTTAAAATAAAGTTTTGCTATTTACTCTCCGTGGTTTAAGTTTCCGCCTTCATATTCCAGTAGGCTTATTTTAATCAACCTTCCATTTTTAGGAAACCGCTGAATCATACTTATTGTTATCTTTATATATAATCTGTTAAATGGTGAAATTGAGTCTTCGACTCTGATGAGCCAAAATAATTTTGCTGTCCCTCGTAGAACTACCAGAAACTATGTTCCTATCTATCTTCAGCATTGTAATTCAAACTATGCCTTGCATGAACCCTTTCGTGTTCTGTGCTTTAACTATAACAATCTCTTCAACTTTGTTTCCATTAAGAGTTTTATTTAAACATCTATACTAATGCACCTAGCAAGTATCCTTCGTATTTCCTTTCTATGAAAGTAAGCGAGTGAATCCGCGTCCCATCTACATTTTTACTCTTTACTTCAATTATTTAAATAGTTTTCAAAATCATACCTTTTTGAGATGAAACAATTTCCTCTTGGAGTATTCGTGATTTTATAATTAAGGCTTTTATACATTCCATTAAAGTTGTACATGCATCTAGAATTTTTTCATTGACGTCTAGCTTTATTTTAAAATCTCTTTCGCGGGCTTTAGATAATAAGTCAGTAATTTTCGTCGCTGCTTCTTCAATAGCAGTATCCATTTCTTTTAATTCTATTTCGACAAGTTTATCTAGATCCATTCTAGCTTCATTTGTGTCCAAAATGTCTTTCACTAAATTCATTAACTCAGACAATATAATATTTATTTTAATTATGATTGCATCCATTTCTTGACTGTTTTGGTCATTTTGAACAGCCTTCAAAAGATTTAGTATTTCAGGGCATATGGATCTCACTTTTTTTAGTATATCTGGAATTAAAAATTAATATTAATGTTAAATATCTTAAAATATCTTTAAATATCTTATATATAACAAAATGAATGTCGTTTGATTCTCTTTTTATGATTTATGGGCACCTAAGCTATCGGACAGATCGGTATAAAATTTTTTCTGTAGTGTAATACTGGCCAGGCGAAAGTCATCGGCTATATATAAATCGGTTGTAGAAAGCGTGCAAAAGTTTAGAAGTTACAGTGTTGCAAACTTGTGTGTATCGAATATTCAATAAATGCTGCGTACGAGTATTTTATAGTCGGAATATCGGCTATAGCGTTCTAACTTCTTTGTTTTGTGGTGGTGCGGTACTCTCATACAATTTTTTTTTTCCATTATGGCTACAGTTATTATCCGATCTTAATGAATTTTGACGAATCTGCATATTATGTGCTCATTCATACACGAACAAAGTTTTAACTAAATGTGATCGACTACTCTGGTGATGCTGATCAAGAATATATATACTTTATGGGGTCGGAACCGCTTTTTTGCCTGTTGCATACATTTGCACGAATACAACGACTTTCGCTCAAGACGGTTGCATAGTTTCAATCTCCCGTATTGTGCTAATTTTGTTTGCGTTCGTGTATAAAATTTTGGTTGAATACAAGTTTAGTTTTACTTTTTTATTGTACTTAATTTCAGTTTCGGTTCTAACGCAAACCTTTAAGTGCACTTTATAAATCTCCATTATTTTTTTTATTATTTTATTATTTTGCAAATTAAATTAAAAGCTGAGCTATAAGCATAAGCATACAAGTACAGCAGTTTCTATTAATCTCTTTGCGCTCTCTATGTTGTGCTTGTTTTTGCTTCTGTGTCTGCTTGTAAGCTTATGCTATTTTTAGACTCTCAGTCTTGCTAGTCATATTTTGTGATTGTTTTGCACTTGCGTTTGCATTGTTTTGTTTGAAACCGTTACATTGCTGCCAGCTACCCACCCAGTGATAAATTTGATCGTTTGCTTGTTTGTGTGTGGACCGTTTACTGCTGCCAGCTACCCAGGGAGAAATTTAAAATTTGTATAATTTATATTGTTCTCTCAATTCCAATGGCTGACTGCTACACAATGGTTGCCTTTTCAAGGCTGATTCTTCGAGCCAATGCTTTTTTGTTGGCTCTGTCGTAACATAATAGACTTCAAATGTACCGTGTAAGGGATTATTTTACAAATAATCACGGGTTGAAATTCACATGCGAGTTGTGTCGTCCTGCTGAAGCCGAGTTGCGTTCGTTCTTAAGGAACACAAAGAAAGGCTTTAATGCTCCCCACGTTGACTTTAAGCGATTAAATACGTTATTCTCGACTATAGCAGCAAATTTCACATATTTTAATATGGAGTCTCTTAAGCACAAGAAAGTAAATGATCGGCATATATCAGGTCTGGATAAAGACTCTACGACCCTGTCCTTATAGAGCCGACAACCCCTGAGCCAACTACTCCATATTCTATCGTTCGTACTCCTAGTTCACTCGATAGTTAAAGACCCCAGCAAAGACAGCGGCTGCCTGAAGAAGGGGAAGGGCCCTCCTCGTCTGAAATGTCGGAAATGTCGAACTTTCCAGTGTAGCGCCCTCAGTATCGTTGACTTTTTCTGACAGCAGCATACCCACTGCTGTGGCTGCCCTGTCTAGACCTCTTATCGGCATTCCAAAGAAGAATATGGTCTTTATTTCTAGACTAGAAGTAGATTCTACATCAGAAGATGTTCCGCCTATGTACAGGCCAAAACCAGTTTTCATAGTTCGAGGATTAAGGTAGCTTCTTTGAAGATAGGTGTTCCGGACGATTGTTTTGACACAATCAGTCAGAAGAGTTTCTGGCCTGAGCACCTCGTCATGAAGGAGTTTAAAGCTAGAACTAGCATTTGGATACCGACTAGACTCCCTGCTGCCACACAATTCATACCCTCTAATATAGCTCTAAAAACTAACTTCATCTTCTTTTCTTGCCTACCAAAATGTTATCTAAACTCGCTAAACTTTACACTGATAGCCTATTTTCATATTTTAATTTTTACTGAAACTTGGTTAAAACCGGATATTTTAGACTCTGCAATCTTTGCTAATAATTATAATGCCTGTAGATTTGATCGTCAATCCCGGTGGTGGCGTATAGATTGCTGTTGATTCCGGCCTTCTGCCAGAACCAATTCTGCTTAATTTTCCTAACTTACTTGAATTTATATGTACTAGTGTCTTTTAAATGTTTTTCTGTCTTTATGACTGCCTCTTACATTCCTCCACTTCTGATATTTCTGTTTACTGGCATCATCTTAATGCTATTCGATCGACCGCGTCAATGCTTTCTAATACTGATCAATTGTTAGCTTTTGATGGTTTCAACATGTCTAATGATCGACTCAGCCGGTTTGATACCTTCAAATCAACACGAATTTGTTGACGGCCTACTTGAATTGTCTCAAGTTAATTTTGTAACAAACTCATTAAATGGCCAACTTGATTTGATATTTGATTCTGACCTTTAATGGTCTCTAGAGTCAATCCGCTTTTGTTTCCTGAAGACCCGTTTCACCCATCATTACACGTTACTATGGATATCCTTATTCCTGCTGTATCTGCATCATCCAACTTGCTAGCTATTATATATTCATTTAGAAAGAATGATTTCACTAGCCTTAACCATGTCATCCTTCAATCAGACTGGTCATAATTGTACACTTGTACAGATATGGACAGCGCGGTGGACTTCTTTTACAAAATTCTTTATACCATTATTAAGGATTTGGTTCCGTTCAATAATCCTGTTAGGCTTTATAAGCCTCCATGGCTTACTCCACGGTTGTCTGATTTAAAAACAAATCACTTTAAGGCACTTAAAGAAGTTCAAAGTCTCGGGAAGGTCCTCGGACTATTCGCGCTATACTGCTGCTTGTTCAAGGTCCACTGTCATTAATTCCGAGTGCTATAAAGCATATTTGCATCGCTGTAGGGTTCAATTTTCTAAGGACCCAAAAAAGTTGTATAATTTTGTTAATTCAAAATGTAAAACATCTGCCCTAACTTCTTCATTATTTTATATAAATACTAAAGCAAATACATATCAAAACATTGCCAATTTGTTTGCAGAGTTCTAAGATTGATATTCGAAAGCTTTTTGAAAAAATATGAGCTTCACAGTTACATCATTCTTGTGGTTCTATGATTTCACCTGCTCAGCATGGGTTTATGAAGCAGAGGTCTATCACCACTAATTTACTAGAATTTTCTTCTTTTATAATACAATTACTTAAGAATAAAATGCAAACTAACGTAATTTACACTGACTTCAGCAAAGCATTTGGCTCGGTAAAGAACCCCTGAGCCAACTACTCCATATTCTATCGTTCGTACTCCTAGTTCACTCGATAGTTAAAGACCCCAGCAAAGACAGCGGCTGCCTGAAGAAGGGGAAGGGCCCTCCTCGTCTGAAATGTCGGAAATGTCGAACTTTCCAGTGTAGCGCCCTCAGTATCGTTGACTTTTTCTGACAGCAGCATACCCACTGCTGTGGCTGCCCTGTCTAGACCTCTTATCGGCATTCCAAAGAAGAATATGGTCTTTATTTCTAGACTAGAAGTAGATTCTACATCAGAAGATGTTCCGCCTATGTACAGGCCAAAACCAGTTTTCATAGTTCGAGGATTAAGGTAGCTTCTTTGAAGATAGGTGTTCCGGACGATTGTTTTGACACAATCAGTCAGAAGAGTTTCTGGCCTGAGCACCTAGTCATGAAGGAGTTTAAAGCTAGAACTAGCATTTGGATACCGACTAGACTCCCTGCTGCCACACAATTCATACCCTCTAATATAGCTCTAAAAACTAACTTCATCTTCTTTTCTTGCCTACCAAAATGTTATCTAAACTCGCTAAACTTTACACTGATAGCCTATTTTCATATTTTAATTTTTACTGAAACTTGGTTAAAACCGGATATTTTAGACTCTGCAATCTTTGCTAATAATTATAATGCCTGTAGATTTGATCGTCAATCCCGGTGGTGGCGTATAGATTGCTGTTGATTCCGGCCTTCTGCCAGAACCAATTCTGCTTAATTTTCCTAACTTACTTGAATTTATATGTACTAGTGTCTTTTAAATGTTTTTCTGTCTTTATGACTGCCTCTTACATTCCTCCACTTCTGATATTTCTGTTTACTGGCATCATCTTAATGCTATTCGATCGACCGCGTCAATGCTTTCTAATACTGATCAATTGTTAGCTTTTGGTGGTTTCAACATGTCTAATGATCGACTCAGCCGGTTTGATACCTTCAAATCAACACGAATTTGTTGACGGCCTACTTGAATTGTCTCAAGTTAATTTTGTAACAAACTCATTAAATGGCCAACTTGATTTGATATTTGATTCTGACCTTTAATGGTCTCTAGAGTCAATCCGCTTTTGTTTCCTGAAGACCCGTTTCACCCATCATTACACGTTACTATGGATATCCTTATTCCTGCTGTATCTGCATCATCCAACTTGCTAGCTATTATATATTCATTTAGAAAGAATGATTTCACTAGCCTTAACCATGTCATCCTTCAATCAGACTGGTCATAATTGTACACTTGTACAGATATGGACAGCGCGGTGGACTTCTTTTACAAAATTCTTTATACCATTATTAAGGATTTGGTTCCGTTCAATAATCCTGTTAGGCTTTATAAGCCTCCATGGCTTACTCCACGGTTGTCTGATTTAAAAACAAATCACTTTAAGGCACTTAAAGAAGTTCAAAGTCTCGGGAAAGTCCTCGGACTATTCGCGCTATACTGCTGCTTGTTCAAGGTCCACTGTCATTAATTCCGAGTGCTATAAAGCATATTTGCATCGCTGTAGGGTTCAATTTTCTAAGGACCCAAAAAAGTTGTATAATTTTGTTAATTCAAAATGTAAAACATCTGCCCTAACTTCTTCATTATTTTATATAAATACTAAAGCAAATACATATCAAAACATTGCCAATTTGTTTGCAGAGTTCTAAGATTGATATTCGTAAGCTTTTTGAAAAAATATGAGCTTCACAGTTACATCATTCTTGTGGTTCTATGATTTCACCTGCTCAGCATGGGTTTATGAAGCAGAGGTCTATCACCACTAATTTACTAGAATTTTCTTCTTTTATAATACAATTACTTAAGAATAAAATGCAAACTAACGTAATTTACACTGACTTCAGCAAAGCATTTGGCTCGGTAAACAACTGTTTACTTATTCATAAGTTGGATCTTCTTGGGAAGCCAATTCCATCTTCTAAGGTGGATTTCCGTCTAGCTTAATCTCAGAACTCAGAAAGTTATTTTTAATAACTCTTACTCTAAGCCCCTTACGGTTACATCAAGGGTACCGCAGGGTAGCCACCTCGGACCCCTGCTCTTCACCATACTTATCAACGATTTGCCTCAGGCTCTATCCCACTCTCGTGTACTTATGTTCCCCGACGACGTTAAACTCTGTTTGTCTTTCAACGACTCTTCTTCCTACTTAGGCTGCAAGATGACCTTAATTCTTTATAATCGTGGTGTCAGATCAACATCAACATCAAAACGCAATTGTTCTACATACAAAATTATGTCGTTTTGTCGCAGCAAACCGCTTCAGACATCGTACCTCCCTTGATCCCTTGATTAAATTAAAATTGGACTTACACATTTCAATTATCGTCAATAAGGCTGTGGGTGTTCTGGGTTTTATCAAGCGATGGTCGAAGTAATTTGATGTTCCTCATATAACTAAACAACTGCTCTGGTTTGACCTATTTTAGAGTACGCAACGTGTGTTTGGTGTCTACATTACAAGAATCACCAGGACCGCAGTGGGTCTGTTCAAAAGAAATTTTTACTTTTTGCTCTCCGTGGGTTGAATTGGGACCCCAATAACCTCCTCCCTTCATATTCATGTAGGCTTCTGCTAATAAACCTTCCACATCTTGAAAATCGTAGAATTTTGCTTAATGTTGTCTTTATACATAAGCTGATTAATGGTGTTATTGACAGTTTTGTGTTCCTCGTAGAACTACTAGAAATTATGTTCCTATCTATCAGCACTGTAATTTAAACTACGCAATAGAGTCTTTATCTCCATTAATAACTCCCTTAACTCAAAGAAAACATTTATACTAACGCATCTAGATAGTAGATAATGCAAATTGTTTATGGTTTGTTGTTTTTACTTTCATTGAAAGTGAGCGAGCGAGTCCGGGTTTTTTTTCCGTCTTCGCGATTCGTGTCGCTCGTTATGCGTCTGCGCCCCTCGGACGGTTGGGAGGGAGGTTGGACCTTCTAGACTGGGCTTCGCGCGTAACAAGCCCCGTGGCTTGGCATCGTGAGTCCGCTTGAGCGTGCAACGCATTGCACTTCAACTTCCCGATAAGAATACAATGTACTTGTTTTCCCATTGGCCTCTGTAGCGAAAGCTACATAATATTTTAAAGTATATTTTTAAATAATGATTAGGAATAAGTCCCAAAATATATAAACCAAAAATACATATAGAAGGTTTAGCGACGCACACCGGGTTAGCTAGCTATTAAATATAAATACAGCCCGGCTCCAGTTTCTACTTCCTCACAAATCATGTGGATTCGATTAAGCATCCAATTGACAACTGGTTGAGTAAACTTCAACATAATCAACTTATGCCTATCTTATAATTGACTTTGGGACTTTCTATTTTAAGCACAGTACCTCTGATTCGTGATTAGGACTTTGTAATCGAACTGCGACTTTTCTTGCACAGTCCGTAAGCAGCAAAGGTTTAAATATATTTTAATGTTTGCGACTGACACGTTTTGTTCGTTGGCTGTGTCAAGACAATAGCAAAACCAAACCCAAATATACATATTTTTATTGTCACTTTGTTTATTGTCTTTGTTTATTGTCCTGCTCGGGCGCCATGGACAATTATATTAGGTTATATAGTAAAATATTTATTTTTCGACGCAAATAGAACAAAGGTTTTGTGCTATATCAATATATTTAGCAATCGAACTACTACAACGAAAAAGATAGAATACGCTCGCTTCTATATATATTCGACAACTAGTAGAGTAAATTTCAACATAATCGACTGAAGCCTAGCTTATCTACTTTCGCGAAACGGGGAGAATTCGCGTGAGAATTATTGATCTCCCATTTCTCCCTATCCTAACTTATACGATACTCCATAGCATTCAATTTATGTAATCTTAATTTAAGAAATGCGCCAACACCGGCCCCCTTGGAGGGCAGCAAGCCTTCAAATTATTGGCAATGGCGCCAACTTGTGTATTGGCCTCCTGTAGTTGGCTTCGCTACTGGTCTTGACGTCCACTATGCTTACTATGCAGTCCTCTCCTGCGTGTATGGCCGTTATTAAGCACACTAGCCACTGCTGCGGTGGCAGATTGTCCTCTGCGATTATGACGAGGTGCCTGGTTGCTACGTTGGGCTGCCTGCTGATGCCGCTTGGCCCAAAACTGTCGCTTGAGCGAAAAGACAGCACGCCATCGCATCAAGCAGCTAAGGTTGAGACCAACCTGGTCGGGGGTCCCGCCTTGTGGCAGTGCTTCCAGCGGTCTTCCTATAAGCAGGTCTCCAGGAGTTGGCGCCGCGCCGTCGCTTAGATCCTGGCTGAGGCCTCCGAGATACCGGGAGTTCATCACTACCTCGACCTCCGCCAGTACCGTTTCCAGCTCTTCTGCGGTTGGCAAGGTGGCGTCTAGTGTCTGCCGGCGTAGGTTCTAGGCAGTTTTGACACTTACTGCCCATAGTCCTCAGAAGTGCGGCACTCAGAGCTATGAGAATGATGGAAATTGCATGCACCTCTCCTTTGATCCTGCAGCAAAGCTCCTCAAGGTGGCGATGCGCCTCGGCGACCAACGAACCTTTGAAAAGCCAAATGAATCGCCTTGGTAGTAAAACAAACAAAAACTGCGATATACGATTTGTAAGAAAGCTTTCCGCGGCCACAAAAATCAACGCCACAAATGTTAAAAGGATGGAGAGCTCTGATACGATCTGCTAGAAAATTTCCCATAACTCGTGTCATCAAACGAGGTTTGTATTTAAAGCAATCGATGCAAGATAGCATCATACGAAATAGGAGCGTTTATAAGTCGCCCACCTACTCGCCTCAACGAAAACGAACACCAAGATCCAGTGTAGTAGTGAATAAACGGATTCCATCGTTGTTATACTTCCTTTCGCTCGAATCCTATTGGGCTTGTGTTAAATGTGCCTTGTCTTTACATTTTCGAAGGAAGCAGAACACATAAGCAAATACCCTTATCAGGCATGCGACGAATAGAGTTCAATGCTTTCCATAAGAGAGGACTTGTGTACCTCTACAATAGCTGCCAACAGCTGATTTGCGCACCTCTAAGGTACGCAATACGCATCTCCTCGGATAGAGTGAAATATTTGTGAGCGGGCCAAGCGTCTTGAAGTAATTTTAAAAATGAAGGGTCGTTGAACCAAATCGATTCCGATAACTCCTGAACGTCGCAGCTCCGAGAGGCAATATCTGATGAGTTTTGTTTTGTAGGAACATGGCGCCAACAAGGGTGTGACAAACTAAGTGAAGTGTTATTTCCGACAGAGATATGCAAGTAGGCGAACGTTTTGTCGCTTGAAAGCCTAGAAATTGAAAGACGTCATCATTTGGTCACCATAGGACACCAAGAGCCTTGGTTGAGTCTGACTCTGAGATCGTTATAGGCTGGACTAAACTGTCAGATGCGGGGAACTGTGGATTATTCGAGAACGATTTTGCCAGATCGAAGTCTGCACTTAGCATGACCTCGGATACATCAGACTTAATTAACTGGAGGTCCTCAAAAAATGCAGCAAGAGTGAACATGTCGTCGTATTATGGGTGTGATGTGTGATATGATGATTCAATCATCTCACTCAGCTTAATTAAACACCTAATAGAGAGAAATGGAGCTAGCGTAGTGCCATAAGTAACAGTGCTTAACCTGAAAATCTTCAAAGAATCAGCTGAAAATCTCGATCTGCTTCGTGTTGGTACACATCACTTAAGGCATATTTATGCAGCCGGAAAAGGAGCAGAGTAGAATATAGCTCCTCTTGGATGGTCGGCCCAATCAATGGCATTTAATGCAACCTGTGTCAACGTACTGCAAGAGGCGTCGAAAACGACAGTCAACTTTGTGGATGTACTCTGAGGTCGGTGAAGTAGTCTGGAATTCGATTGTCTGTTTCAGACAACGAAAGGTATTCCATATGCATTCCTCTAAGTATAGAGTCTTTTGCCAACCATCTTTCTAGCGACGAAAACCGCCACTTGGCAACCTCAAACGATATGCCAAGCCGGTGAGGATCTGACTTAAAAGGCAGCTCACTTCGAAACGACCTGATGGCAAAACTTGCAAATTTAAAAAAAAAAATGTTTCACAATTTTGTTGCTCTTGTGTAGGGAGATTTATGTCTGAGGGAAAGTCTTCTACTGAACAAAACTTCTGCAACAATTTGTCAATCGAGTTCAACAGTTCTTCATGAGAAGGTGTTCCATTTGACCTATATCGGCTAGAAACAATCAATCCGAGAAGTGTCTTTAAAAGGAGTAGACAATCAGGACCTTGTTTAATCTGACCGACAGAGAAGAGCTCAAGGAATGTCTCAGCTCCAATTAGCATCTCGATCTTCCGTAGCTTTTAGAAGTGTGGATCCGGCAATTGCAGGTTTTTTGGGGTTTTCCAGCCTCCCTCATCAACTGTTTGATTCGGTCGGTACCCAGAAAGAGATTTGAGGACCCATAAATTGACGGGGAGTTCACTACAGTTGACTTGAGACTTCACCATGTACCTTTTTGTTTTGAACTGATATTTTTCACCAATTCCAAGTAGTCTGATACTGATTGCTTCTCTACGCAATTGCAACCTTTGAGCAAGGTCATAGGTAAATTTTTGTGAACCGGAAAGTTCCAAGGAACACGTTATCCAAAACAGTCGCATGAATGGCATGTGATATGAGGGGATAGTAATGATGGTAGTAACACTAAACCAGAGTCAGGACAGAATATCTGTGTAGAAATGGACGATTGCATACACATCTTACATTTGGCGACAGTTTGACAGGTGATATATCATCTCCCTTGCTTTTGCGTACTTAAACGGCTGTAGTACTGATAGTGCAGCATATTGAGAACAACTGGGGATACAATGGTCTTCGGTGTTTCAATAAAGGCATTTTGGGTTCTTCTGAACGCTTCTTGACTTTGGCACAGAACACGAAACTGAGCTTCGATTATTGTGATCGAAGAAACTGTTTTCAAATTAGTACCCATTGGAGCACTTGTGTAATCGAGCTGCTCTTCCCATTTTCGTTTGGTTAATGGGTCATAGCGAGGTGGCTGAGAATTTGACATTTTTCGATCATCCCCAATCGAGAGCAACGATCCATAAACAGCAGATACAGTATCAATCAGATGCCTTAGTGAAGTAGCTGAAAGATGAAAAACTTTTAGGCAAGCTAAATAGAGCTGATATATTATCCATGAAAAGTAGGCATTCGTTAACAAAAATTCTTTTTAGTGCTGCTCATTAGCATTCCTTTTCCTCGTTGGCCTCGGTGACTTGGAACGCCTTTATTATGTCGAAGGTTTCACCGGAGAGGCACGATATTAAATGATTGAACTTCTCGATGTTCGTAATGGAGGGATCATTAATGGAGGGATTATCATTATTTGGAAGTTGGGAGGGAGTTGGAAGAAAAGGAACTTGTGCTTTTGTATGTACAAATAAATCTTCTAGTTTGATATTTCAATGAACTTTCAATGTGTGACAAAAGCATTTCCAACCTACATTCAAGTTCTGTTATTTCCAAAAGAATAGATTTATTACGCAAATAATCTGATAACAGTTTAATGCATTAGACGCATATATTGCGTTTCTTCTTAACATTATCTGTGTCCCTTCGTGATGTTTCGGTTCCTTGCTAGTGCTAGCCATATTTACCAAATGCAAGTTATTTTTATTAGAGAAGCAAAAATATTAATTGACTCTAAATTAACAATAGTAATAGGTCGAGAAGCGAAAGGCAGCATACGAAAAATGCAACAAACATCAACAACACCGCTTTAGCGATTCTCACAGCAGTCGGGTCTACATCAAAATCTTCACCAGGCGGACCAAGCCTATCCCCTGTTGCTTCTGCGGCGAGAGCAGCCGTCTGCGGTGCACATCGTTTCGCAACTCTAATCGTCAGCACCCTAACTACATTGCCCTGTGCTGCAGCATGAAACCAATTAGCTGGCAACTGTAAGCATATACAGATGATGCGAGCGAAAGGTGGGTGGAGCGACCACAGTGAACAGATAATTGCCGCCAAATAATAGCAATGCACACTTTTAATATATAAGTTCATATATTATTAACACATATATTACACATAAATATATCGTACAGTAAATATAAACAAAGCTGTTCAAATGGATTCATATATTAAAAAATATATGTATGCATGCAGTGTTAAATATGTGTGTATAATGAGTATGTAATGCGCTCAACTATATAAAAATGTGCTAAGAATTGTAAGCGTCGCGCTCAACATTAACAGCGACGACAATGCCAAAGAATAATTTACTTTGGGACTGAATCTTTAGCAGAGTACTTCTGGTTCGTAATAAGAACTTTGCAATTCTGCAGCCACTTTATTTTCACACTCCAGAAAAGCACTAGCAGCAAAGTTTTAAATATATTTTAATGATCGCTTGATGTTGGCTACGCTTGCAAGACAATAGCAAAATCTATTTTGTTCTATTTTTTTTTATCCCATTTACAAAATGGTCTATTAATTTGTCAGGCAGTTTGCAACATAGAAAGAAGCGTTTCCGACTGTATAAAGCATATATATTCTTGATCAGCATGACATAACTATGTTCGTCTGTCCGTCCGTCCGTCTGTTTTAACACAAAGATTTTAAAAGGAGTTTTAAAAGCTACAAGGCTGGGATGTTTACCAGATGCTTCCTGCGTCTGCAGGTTGGTCAAGTTCGAGTTTTACCCAGATCGGACAACTATATCATATAGCTCCCATCGAAGCAATTGTTCTGGAATGAACACTTAGGAGCATAACTCTTCTGTTTTTCTTTCAAATCAAACCAAACTCAGTTTGTATCAATTTGAATAAGCCACACGTTTAGTGAACAGATCTGATCCAGATCGGAGAACTATATCGTATAGCTCCCATATAACCGATTGTTCCAGAACGAATACTTAGGAGCATAACTCTTCTGTTTTATTCCAAATCAAACCAAACTCGGTTTGTATCAATTTTAGTGCACCCTTCGTCCACCGGCCTGATTTGATCAAGATCGAACAACTGTATCATATAGCTCTCATATAATCGATTGTTCCGGAATGAACACGTAGCAGCATAATTTTTCTGTTTTTCATTAAAATCAAGCCAAATGTGGTCTGCATTTATTTGAGAAGACTCTACATCCGCTGGCCTGTTCTGATTATTGGATTGGCGAACCATATGATACAGCTATAATATAACCGATTGTTCAGGAATGAACACTTAGGAGTAAATATAATTTTCTGTTTTTCATCTAAATCAAACCAAATTCGGTTTGCATCCATTTGTGGAGACCTACTTCCGCTGGCCTGTTCTGATCAAGATCGGAGAACTATATCATATAGCTACCATTAACCGATTGTTCCGAAATGAACACTTAGGAGTATAACTTTTCTATTTTTTTATCAAAATTAAAACAAATTCGACTTGTATCCCTTGTATCCACTCCATTCAGATTTGATCTAGGTCGGCTATATATTCACCATGTAAATGGTATATAAGCTTCGGCAAGCCGAAGCTAGCTTTTCTTTCTTGTTCTTTTTTTTTGTTCCTGTTCGGGCGCTAAAAACAATTATATTATTTATATAGTATTTATTTTTTGGACGCAAATAGAACAAAGGTTATTTCAATATATTTGGCGATCGAACTACGACAATGATGCGCTCGCTTGTATATGTATTCGACAACTAGCAGAGTAAATTTCAACATAATCGACTTTTGCCTAGCGTATCTAAGTGGCGAAACTAGTAGAAATTGCGTGATGTTTTATTCATTCCGAAAACATCAATTCTATGGAGCTATATGATATAGTGGCCCGATCCGGATCAAATTTGGTCAGTTGGTTGGTCAAATTTGGTTGAATTCCAATGAAAAACAAGAAAGGAAGGCTAACTTCGGGTAACTGAAGCTTACATACCATTGCGGATTCGGTTGAAATTCGGTCAGCATACGTGGAGGCTTCTAAGATAGGTTCCAAATTTGGTTTAATTCGGATAAAAGCAAAAAAAATCCGATATATAAGAGTTCATTCCGAATCTTTCACTTATATGTGCTATATGTGATCCGATCTGGATCAATTTTAGTAGCAGACGCGGAATCTTTTACAACTATCATTTACCAAATTTGGTTCAATTTGGATAAAAAGCAACCAATATTACTGTACTAAGAGTTCATTCCGATTTGATCGATTATATGGGAGCTATATGATATAGTTCTCCGATCCGAAAAATATATGGTCAGCACACGTGGAGGCATCTAAAGCTGACATCTACCAAATTTGGTTCAATTCGGATGAAAAAGAAAAAAGTTGTGTACATTAAGAGTTCATTCTAAATTGACGATTTTTACATGTCGGCAGCTTACAGCTGTAAAAAGCTAATGGCGAAAATTACAAGTAGATAGCTTTAAAACTGAGAGACTAGTTCACATACAAACAGACGGACAGACAGATAGACGGACATGGATATATCGACTCGGCTTGTCATGCTGATTAAGAATATATATGCTTTATATTGTCTGAAGTGCTTCTTTATGTGAGTTGCAATCTTTATAAAAAAAATTAATACACATTTAAATTTTTTGTGAATAGTATAAAAACACTTATTTAGCCATGTTTGTCTGTCCGTCCGTTTCTATGCGAATCTCTCTCTTAGTTTTGAAGATATCGACTTGTAATTTTCATCATAGACTTGTTTTTGCTGTAAGCTATTCATATGTTAAAATGGTCAATATATTAATTTCCGCACAAGTGGGTCCTCTCTAGCTCGTGAGCAGCCTGCTGAATACCTCCGGCGACGCTAGGATTGGTTTCTTGCATTAACATCACGTTGTTCCTATGTTATTCCAGAACTCACGAGTTTCGGTTAGGTGATTGCTCTCTCTTAATTGAGGAGTGTTGGGCGGTCCAATATGCTTTGCAATTTGGTTTTGAAATTGATGATTACAGTAGGCAAGATTAAAATTGTATATTTGATGATAACTCTGTTTTATTGGTATAGGGCCCATATGACGAAAATCCATAAAAAATGTTTCTATGTTGACACTTTTTTTTAAAGAATTCCTAAAATCTGTTTTTTTCAGAGGTGACCTTGCAGTTTTGCTCACAAGGCCGCAGTCGATTTTCAAAATCGTTGCGACGTTTAAAACTATTTAATATATCCATTTATCATCATGCTGTAGCTTTATATAAATATATATTATATATTTATTATATATTCGCCCAATGCTAGGCGTAGAGATGTGCTCAATTCTTCCTTGTTTTTGTGCCTTACTATTATGAATTAAACATTTTTAGTCTATTCTTACGCACTGTTCGTCGTCTATTTTTGCTGTCTAAAATTAAAATATTTTTTAATATACAATATAAGGCTACTTTTAATTTGCTTTGGCTGGTCGCATCACAGATTTTAATACCATAAAATAATACAAAATACAATAAAAAAGTAAGGGCGTCAAGAATGTCTTAGCAATACCTGGAAGGAAATGCTGTGCCAAATGTGTCAAGTGCTGAACCTTAGCACACTGTAAAGCCTTCCAACCGCTGTATTGATAAGATCATGCCATGATAATGTATTTTTATGGTTATCAATGAGTTGACTCCATGGTTTACATATTCAATGGCTTCGTTGTTAAGTCTTTCGGGTTAGCCTCCAATCTATTGATACATGAACATTTACTGATTTTCAGAAGATCGTCGTTATAGTCACTTACACTTTCATTCATTCTACACAAAGGAAAGGTGTTAAAGAACTCGCTGTAATCAGTGTTTCTAATTGGTCTATACAGGCAACCGACAAGGATGGTTTCCATTACATTGGAACTAAAAAATAAATATCAAAACTCATCCATTTTTATGCTCGTACTCTAGTAAAGTAAACGAGTTACTGTATTCTCGCAAATGTATGTAACAGGCCGAAATAAGCGTTTAAGACCCCATAAAGTATATATATTCTTGATCAGCATCAACAGCTGAGTCAATCTAGCCATGTCCGTCTGCCCGTCCGTCCGTCTGCCCGTCCGTCCGTCTGCCCGTCCGTCCGTCCGCCCGTCCGTCCGTCATCCGTCCGTCCGTCTGCCCGTCCGTCCGTCTGCCCGACCGTATGAACACCTATATCTCGGAGACTGTAAGAGCTAGAGAGACCCAATTTGGTATGTAGACTCAGACGTCAGATCAAGTTTGTTTTTAAATTTTGCCACGACCTCTCCCGCTCCCGCAAACCGTAGAACCTTATATCTTCCACAAATTTTACTCGGTTTGTATATGTATAAGCACATAATCTACACATTTGCCGAGTTTCATTTAGCCCCTTCCCGCCCACGCAAAACCTTATATCTTCCACAAATTTTAAGTGATTTAGTTGAAACTCGGTTTGTAAGCACAAAATCTACCGATTTGCAGAGTTTTGTTGAGATCGGAAAATAATTGTAGTAAAAATCATAAAAAACATTTTCTATGAGAACACCCCAACCCAAAAAAAAAAAAAAAAAAAACAATTGTTTTCATGCTTTTGAGAGTACTGAATATTGAATAAATGCTGAGTACGAGTATCTTATAGTCGGAATATAGCATTCCTATATATAGTCGACTATAGCATTCCTACTTATTTTTCATTGGAATTGCACCAAATTTGAGGATTATACGTCCTAGAGCTATCTACATCAACTGACCAAATTTTATTGGAATCGGGCTACTATATCAGATAGCCTACATAGAATTGATTTTTTCGGAATAAATAAAACGTTTTTGTTTTGTATCCAAATCGAACCAAACTTGGCTTGTATTCATTTTAGGATGCCTTGCGTCTGTTCATCAAGTTTTATTCAGATCGGGAAACTACATCATATTTTAGCCCCCATAGAACCAATTGGTTCGAAATGAACATAGAATTTGTTTTTTCTTGTCGGCACGTTGGCGTACGTTGGACCCTCGATAACAAGCCACGGGGCTTGTTACGCGCGAAGCCCAGGCTAAAAGCTCCCACCTCCCGCCCAACTGGCCGAGGGACGCAACCGCATAATGAGCGACACGAATCGCTCACTTTCAATATAAGTAAAAACAACAAACCATAAGCAATTTACATTACCTACTAGCTAAATGCGTTAGATGAGTAGATGTTTTGTTTGAGTTAAGGGAGTTATTAATAGAGCTAAAATTAAAGAGATTATTGTAGTTACAACAAAGGACACGACAAGGTTCATGCAGGAGATACTTTACATTATAGTGCTGAAGATAGATAGGAGCATAAAACACCCGATGCGTTCTCTAAAATAGGTCGAACCAGAGAAATATATAGTAGTTTAGTTAAAATTCCTTCGACCCTGGCTTTTAAGTCGAATTTTAACTTATTGTCTAAAAGAACACCCAAGTCATCAACTGAGTCGATCCGATCAAGGGACATATCATTAAGAAGGTACGATGTCTGAAGCGGTGTGCTACGACAAAACGACATAACTTTGCATTTAGAACAATTGAGATTTAGTAAGGTTATCGTGCAGCTTAAAGTGGGAGGAAGAGTCGTTGAAGAATTTCGGAGTTCTGAGATTAAGGTAGTCGGTGATCCACTTAAGAAGGAGGGATGGGAAGTCAATCAGATCCAACATATGAATAAGTAATCAGTGGTTTACAGAGTCAAAAAGCTCAAGTCGGTGTAGATGACATCAGTTTGCATTTTATTCTTAAATCCTTGAAAATAAGAAAATTCTAGTAAATTAGTGGTGGAAGACGTACGCTTCATAAACCCATGCTGAGCAGATGAAGTTATAGAACCACAAGAGTGTTGTAAGTATCTTTTAGTCGGAAAATCGACTAAAGCGTTCTTACTTGTTTTTGTTTTTCATTCAAACTGACAAACTCAGATCAAAAAAGGATATCTTATAGGCCCATATAACCGATTTTTCTGAATGAACACCAAATGTTTGTTTTTCATCCAAATCAAGCCAAATTTGGTTTTCATCTATTTTATGTCTCTTCACATCCACAGATATAATTTTACGCGACTCTTGCAATTATATCATATAGCCGTCATAAAACCAATTTTTCATTTTATCCAAATCTTACAAAATTTGGTTTTTATTTATTTAAGCACTACAATAGTGCTTTCTATATGACACTGGCTCCTGTATTCGGACAAAGTCCGATTCATATCTGCGAATGCTGGTGAAAATATCGCCGCTACTACTAACAGTCCTGCCGCTACTAAGGATACTGCCGCTACGGGCGATGCTATCGGTTTTGGTGTCACTACACCTGGTGTCGCTGCTTCTAATATTTTACTCACGGCTGTTGCTCCTGCTGCATTTAATTTCACATCTGAGCCTGTGTCCTTCCATTAAATCTATATTTGTGTCCCGCCTAACTCCAAATGTAACCGAAGATATGGCTAGATCTGTTGGACTTTGAATCACTCGGTTGAGTGGGCGAATGATGTGGGCTGATATAGATTCAACTTTAAGCACGGGCGAGAGATTGCTTCATTTTAATTGTGGTTGCCTCCAACCCTTTTTGAACAAGCTCTTCAAACTGGCCTCCGCACACATTAGCGCACAAATTTACCCCAAAGGAAAAGCATCGTTCTCAGAATAGAGCAAATGACTTGCATCCTGCTGCAATACCTCAGTCATTAACTTCAAAAAAACTAATTAAAAACTAAAAAACTCGCTAACAATTGCCTATCAAAATGTTCGAAGTCTCCCCGGACATGCTATGCCGTGTAGACTGTACGCTGGTAGCATTACATTTGACGCAGAACATAGCTATTACTGAGACATGGCTTACATCTTCAGTTAGCAGCTCTGAAATTCTCGTTGACAGATACATGACCTATAGGCTTGATCGAACTGACCGTAGTCTTGCCCGTGGTTTAGTCCTTATACCTGTCTCCTCACACTTGATATTCGAACAAATTCCATTATAGCTTGAACCAGGTACTGAGTTTATTGCTCGAGCGAGTAGCACTACAATAGTGCTTTCTATATGACACTGGCTCCTGTATTCGGCCAAAGTCCGGTTCATACCTTTCCCATGTTCAATCAATTCAACAAGTAAATTTTCTTCTTAATGAAAGGAACTATCTAGTCACACTTGGTGATTTTAAAACTCCGCACCTAAAATGGTCATCTACCGACAATTCCAATTGAATGACCGCTACCTATCAACATGAATTTTTGGACGTTTGATAGACCGGGTGGTAATGATAGTGAAACTTTTACAGTTACACTTACCGATCCGTTACTTTTACCGGAAGAGTCATTTAATCACACTTAGCAAATCTTGGTTGGACTTCGTTGTCCTAATAATTTATCTAGCTCCACCTCATCTCAAAGATGTCGCCACTTTCGAAAGACTAACTTCACTTTACTGAACTTCCTAATTCAACAATTAGATTGGTCTCACCTCCTTTACTGCAAAAGCATAAATGAGACCACGGAGCTATTTTATTTAAGCTTGAATATTTCGATTGATAAATGTGTGCCTTACATTGAGACTACTTTGAAAGCGTACCGCTGCCCGTGGTTTAATAGGCGGCTTTCTAATTTAATAAATATCAAATGTGGACTGTTTAAAAAGTTCAAAAGCTCTTAACTGGATTCAGACGTTGTATAGTACACTTTAGCTCGTGCCAGATTTACTCTCTATAAATGTGAGTGTTATAAACTTTATCTAGCAAGATGTCAGCGAAACTTTCGAAATGATCCAAAACAGTTTTACTTCATTGTAAACTCGAAGTGCAGATCTACTTCATTTCCTAGCTCTTTATTTTTTAAATCCATATCTTCCACTTGTAATTCAGAAATTGCAGATTTATTTGCGTCCTTCTTTCAAACCACTTCCTCTGCAAAACATTATAACAATAGTAAGACCTATCCATACACTATAAATGAGTATGTAATGAGTGTAATTTTTCTCCCATTCTCAGCCTTGAACATGTGGCTCAAAGCATGAAAACAGTTAAGCCTATTTTGTCGCATGGACCTGATGGTATCCCTGACTGCGTGCTGAAATACTGTTATAATTCACTATAATACTGTCCCATTTTTTATGCTTTTGGGGGTTTGAATTGGGGTCCTTTACAAACGTCTGGAAAAAATCCTTTATAATCCCACTTCGCAAGAAAGGCTGTAAATCGGAGGTTGAGAACTATCGTGGCATTTCCAAGTTATCTGCAATTCGTAAATAAATGGAAAAAATGTTAGCTGGGCACCTTCAACATATATGTAGCTCCTTCATTTGTCCTCTTTAACATGACTTTATGAAACACCGCTCAAGTTCTACAAATTTGCTTGAACGCTCATCCTCTGAACCTTCTTGGATTTCATCCACTTCTATCCTTATGAATCTCCGACTATTTACAGAGAGGGTGATTTTTTGACTAACACTCTCATTAGTGTTACATTCGGTATAGGTCTGGAGAGTCACCTGTCATCTGTTCAACCTTTTCACGAATGACCTCCCACAAGCTTTCAAAAGTGCTTATGTATGCTAACGACGTATAACTTTGTGTGACGTCTGATGAAAACTGCATTCAACATCTCTTACAGGAAGGCAACAATCGGATGAGTAAGTAACACGTTATACCGTAAGTGCAAAGTGATGCCGTTCTATCGAACTAATGGTGTCTTATTTTATCGGAAACGATCAATTAGATGGCACCTCTTCCATTAACGATTTAGGGGTTTTATTTGCTCACAACTTATGTTTCAGCATGAATATTTGTGCACTAATTGGTTAATAGTACAATTGATACTTCTGAGCTTTTAGCTCCCCAAAATTTTAACATTCGCTGTAGATTCACTGCGAACTACAGGCCTTTATTTCTACGCCAGTGTTACTCGAATTATACAAGCCATGATGAGCCTTTCCTGGTAATTTGTATAACGACTTATATCCCCTTATGAGTTGTTTTTATTTTTGTCGTATGTAGTCTTCTAACCTTAAAGTTTTTGAAATGCCATTATGACCTCCTTGGATGAGATCGTCATGAAATGTAGAGAATATTGCTTCAATTTCTTTTTCATTATTGATTGTGGTCAACGTCTTGATTAGCTCTACTCTTAACGATTTCATTTTTTTGCCCATATTTTTAAAAGCGTCTATTGAAACGAAATCAAATATCTTTTCCCAGGGCGCCACTTTGAGTTGGCTGATCCAATGTATTTCAGCTCGCATTTCAAGCCTTTGAAAGAACTGACCTAAGTCAAGAGTTCCATTGGTGTACAGGTCGCCATCATCAATTTTTGCAATAACTTTATTTCCATGTTTTGTACATCGTCTCTTTTTATGACCTCATATACGTTGGGCATAGAAGCATTTTCAAGACTTTGCCTTAGCAGAAGTTCTTGTTCATTATCTGCACAGGGTTTATTTTGGCTACTTTGCTGCCTGGTAATGTTATTCAGGACTTTAATTTATAAATCTATCCTATGGTTATCCTGGATACGGCATCTTCTACGAAATTATTCACCCTTTAGATTCCCGGTTGTAGAGTCGTATTCTTCGAGCTGCATGCGTGTTAATTTAGAACTACGAGTAGTCATAGAAAATAAATAAGTTAATGGTCTGGAATCAGCTTTTACTGCGAGGTGTTTGCCATAAATATATAGTCGAAAATGTATAATAGCCCAATGAATGGCAAATAACTGTATCTCTGTTATACTTTTGTTAGTTTCACCCTTTGCATATGAACGTGATGCGCATGCTTCTGGGAGTTCAAGTCCATTATGGTTTTGAGTTGAAACCGCTCCGTTCATTAAGAAAATCTGTAATAGTGTTGGCTGAATCAGCTTATCTTTGAGGTATTGGAATGCGTTTTGGCAATCAATTGTCCACTCAAAAGGAACATTCTTTTTACACAATCTGGTTATCTGCCTTGAATAGTCTGTGAAGATTTTGATGACTGGGAAGTTTTGAATGGCATCGTACATCTTGTCATTTAGCAAGATGCCTTTTTTTTTTTTTGCTCAGCCCGGAAAGGCTTTCTTTGCGACAAGTAAAAGTGGGCTGTTGCACTCAGACACAGACGGTTTGATTATGTTGTTAGAGATACATTTTTTAACTTGTTTTTGTATCTCTTCGGTGCGGCAATGCGAGTTTCGATCATTTTTAATATACATCGGTTCCTTATCTTTAAGTCTCAAGTTTTGCTTGTCAAATTTTGTATTGTGATTGATTCGGTGTCAGTCCGAATACATCGCTTTATTTGGAGCATAAGTCCACTAATTGGATTGGGATTTGAATTGGGGTGGACAATTTTTAGTTAGTTGTGCTATGACAGATTTTTGGAGCATAAGTCCACTAATTGGATTGGGATTTGAATTGGGGCGGAAAATTTTTAGTTAGTTGTGCTATGACAGATTTATCGTTACTGTTTGTATTCAGTATCTAGAAAAATATATTTAGAGATGTTGCAACGGTATTTGCATCATAAAGACCAGGTTGAATTTCCTGATTTAAGATAGTGTACTTCTCTTAAAGTTAGCTCGACTTTTCGGACAACTTGCGATCTTGCTGGTAGAAGTATTGAGTTGTACCAGAACTATATGTTATTGGAATATTAATTGGGAAGTTTAAATCATTGGGTATAATTATAAACTAGTCTTCCGATGCTTTCAAATCTAATTGGCAATTGAATCTTTTAATAAAATCAATGCCCATATTCCATAACATGTTATTGCAAAATTTAAGTCATCAAATGAAAATTGCATGGATTTATGTATTTATCTGTCTGGAGCTCAATTGAATGCCTCGCTCCTTTCAATATGCCTTGAGTATTAATTGTTTTATTTGTTGCACCTGTCTCGATTAGAACTGTTAATTTCTTACCGGTTACTCCATGGTGAAAAGATGCAAAAATGTTCAGACTGAGGTTTAGTGTATGAACTTTGGTATTTCTCAATTTTGTATATCTAAAGGTTATTGGGAGTTTCCCGCAGTAGTTTCGGTTAGTCTGACATTATTACGGAAGCTATTGTTGCCTTGGTTAGAGTTACCGCGGCCTCTATAGTTTCCTCTTTATTGGCCTTGCCTTATCTAGAATTCTTTACCATAGCCGTCAACGACTGTTATGACACAAAAGCTTCAGCAATATTTCCGTCTAAGCCAATATCCAAGCCGGATGCCGTTTTGCCTCGCTGCTGCATACTCATTAGCTTGTCCTTTATGACATCTGAAGATTCTCCAGAGACTACAATTTGTAGTTTACTTATTATTCCTAATATAGTAATTTTTTGCTTAACTTTATATAATATGGCTTAAAGTATTTTTGATTTAATGACATGACGTTTACAGCTAGATGTTCTGGGTCACCTTTGGTGAGTTCAGTTAATCTTAAAGCTTTGAGAAATCGTTGCAAATTTTGTTTCAATAAATCAAATTCTGGTATCGTCGATGATTCTTCTTTGATATACTGTCTATTCATCGCTCTTTGCTCAGCCATGTCAGTTAATTCTAAATAAGCTGTAGTTATTACTAGATTACTAGCCTCTGCGCTTTTTGAGGGGCTACTATGGGCAGATTCTTCTTTGGAATTGTCTTTTTATTTTGTGTGAGGCGCTTATACGATTTATCGAACTCGTTTCATGGATAATTTACTTTCGTACAAATTGCATTCCAATCCATGTGCTACAGTCGTTGGATTGCACAGGAAAAATTGTCGTTTGCGACTTTCTTGCACCTTTTTGCAATTTATATCAATATGGTTTTGTATCTGCAAAAATGGATAGCAAAGCGCATCATGGCTGAATCTGAGTATACACCCAAACGCCATTAGAGCCTGATAAAAGTTAGGCTTAATAGACTTAAGTTCATTAAGCAATAAGCTTTCAGTAACTAGGGGAGGTGGGATGTTATTAGACTATAAGCGATAAGGATATATCTGACCGCACCGATACTTAAGAAAAGAATAAGTTGTTTGAAAGAACTCTGCAAACATATTGGCGATGCCTTGATCTGTATTAGCTTCAGTGTTTATATACAATTTCCGTATACCGGGATGTTGACGTACAATGCGCTGCACCAAGCTACGGGGCTTGTTACGCGCGAAGCCCAGGCTAGAAGCAGCCGCATAACGAGCGGAACGAAACGCGCAGACGAAAAACAAACGCGGACTGGAACGCTCACTTTCAACGACAGTAAAAACAACAAACCATAAACAATTTACATTATCTACTAGCTAGATGCGTTATTAGTATAGATGTTTTGTTTGTGTTAAGGGAGTTATTATTAGAGATAAAGTTAAAGAGATTATTATAGTTACAATAAAGAACACGAAAAAGTTCATGCAGGAGATAGTTTAACTTAAAGTGCTGTAGTTCTACGAGGAACACAAAAACTAATTTAGCTAATTAAATTCTACGATTTTCAAGAGATAGAAAGTTAATTAGCAAAAGCTTACTTGAATATGAAGGGAGGGGGCTATTGGGGTCATAATTCTAGCCACGGAGAGCAAAGAGTAAGAATTTCTTTTGAACAGCCTTAATGCGGTCACACGATGCCTACTCCAAAATAAGTCGGACCCAGAGCACCCACAGCCTTATTGACGGCAATTAAAATGTGTAAAGCGAATTTAAATTATAGCGATGCAAATATGCTTTATAGCACTCGGAATTAATGCCAGTGAACCTCGAATGAGCAGCAATATAGCGCGAATATTCATAGGACCTTCCCGAGACTTTGAACTTCTTAGAAAGTCTAGACTTGATATTTTTTAGATTAGACAACTGAGGAGTAATCTTTGGTGGCTTATTAAGCCTAACAGAACTACTGAGAGGCACAAAATCCTTCAAAATGGAATAAAGAATTTTGTAAAAGAAGTCTACTGCAATGTCCAAAGCTGTGCAAATGTACAAATGAGACTAGACTGATTGAAGGATGACCTCGTTAAGGCTAACGAATAAGTTCTAGCTGACAAGTTGAAAGATGCAGATACCGCAGGAATAAGAATATCCATGGTAACGTGTAATGATGGATGAAATGGGTCTTCATGAAGCAAAAGCGGATTGACTCTAGAGACCAGGAAGGGTCAGAAGCAAATATCACATGAAGTTGGCGATTCAATGAGTATGTTACAAAATTACCTTGAGATGAGGACAATTCAAGACAATTCAACAAATTCATTTGGCCTTGCAGGTATAAACCCGCTGAGTCGATCGCAGAGGACCACGTGACATCACTGATGTCGATATCACCAAAAACCAACAATTGATCAGTATCAGAAAGCATTTACGCGGTCGATTGAATAGCATTAAGATGATCCAAGTAAACAGAAATATCAGAACGTGGAGGAATGTAAGAGGTTGATAAAGGCAGAAAACATTTAAGAGATATGTACTTTAGTACTTATACCCACCACCCTGGCGGGGGGAACGATCTAATCTATAGGCGGCATAATTATTAGGAAAAATTGCAGAGTTTAACATATCAGGTTTTAACCATGATTCAGTAAATAAAACGTGAAATATCAGTGTAAGGCTTAGAGAGTTTAGATTCAAGGCCTGCATTTTGGTAGGCAAAAAAATAAAATGAAATACATTTTTGGGATTGTATTAGAGGGTACGGATTGTGCGGAAACAGGGAGTCTAATCGGCAGCCGATTTCTAGTTCTGGCTTTGAACTCCTTTACTTCTGGGTGCTCAGCCCAGAAACTTTTTTGGCAGATTGTGTGAAAATTGTCGTCGGGAACACCTATCTTGCGCGTAACATTAAACCTAAACTTTTGTACCTTAATCCTCGACTTATCTAAACTTGTTTTGGCCTGGAGATAAGCGGAAACACCTTCAGAAGTAGAATCTATGGCTAGTGTAAAAAGAAAGACCATCTTCAGATTTGTAAGGCCCATAAGAGGTGTAGGCAGAGCAAAAACAGTAGTAGAAATGCTGCTGTCGGAAATAGTCAACGAAGCTGAAGGCACGACAGTTGAAATTTTGGCAGGGGCAGTAATTTTTGAAGTATGCACAGACTCTAGATTGGTAGGAGGGCCTATCTTCATTAAAGCGTCCACACTAGGCAGCCGCTATACGAGCTGGGGACTAAACTATTGAGCAGACTAGGAAATCGAAAGATATAATATGGAGTAGTTGGCTCAGGAGTTTTTGGCACTATAACGACAGGGTCGATAGTGTCATTATCCAGACCAGATCTATTCAGATCAGTTACTTTCTTACTCCATATTACAAATGTGAAATTGGATGCGAGCGTTGCGAGAATGTTGTATTCAATTGCTTAAAGCCGCCATGCAGAGCACTGAAGCTTTCCTCTGCAGTGAAAAATCTAAAAATAGCATAAACTTGCAAGCAGACCGCAAGCAGAAACAAGACAAAAACACACAGCACATGCGATGGGCATAAAGGTAATAGGCAATTGGTGGAAATGTATGCTTATGCTTGTGGCTTAAGGTTTTATTTACACAATACAAAAATAATTAAATTAGTCTTACGTTAAAACCGAAACCGAAATTAAGCACAATAAAAGAAAACTCGGAAGCAACTAAAAAATTGATACACGAAAGAAAAAATTAGCACAATACGAGAAATTGAAAAAAACCAACCACCTTGAGCAAAAGTCATAGAGCAAGTTTTGTGTTGGATCAGATTGATTTAGTTTAAGTTTTATAAAGAATATAATATAAAACCAACATTGTAAAGCAGAATGAAAGTGCATGCAATATGCCATTTAATTACATTATGTTGCGCTCATACGCATATGCCCACGTAACTTTAAGCAAGAAATTGTTTGAGTTTATAATATAAGGACAATATTGTAAAGAGGGTCGAGGGTATATGAATCAGCACAAAAGCTTTGTGTTTTTCTGCAAAAAAAAAAAAAAAAAAAAACTATAGTCACAAAACACATAGAAAAGATAGAGGTGGCCAGCATTATTCGTCACAGTTACCAAAAATGCGCATTCCCATGTTTAGTGGAGAACATGCAGAATTTAAATTAATTTGCCTTTTTGAGAGTTTGGTTCAACCAACGTTGGAACTTTGGGGACTTTGAAGGCATTCCAAATCTCTGACAGAAACTATGAAAAGCCTCTTGCAAGTTTAAGGGGAGCTTACGATAATAAATGTTTGATCTCTTTCGATACGCTTTCGCAACTTTTTTATATCCCACACATTCAAAAGCCTCCGCCATCATTCCTTAGATCACTTATTAAAAAGGTGTCAGCTCTTTACTCAGCTCTGCAGTCTTAAGGCAGTGAAAATGACATAAATAACGCAATGCTGATTCACATAGCAAAGTCCAAAGTTGATCACACAACAAAATAAGGCTTTGAAGAGCAACTTGATGATGAATCGACTTTATCAGTACCTGGCTGCTGAGGAGTTAAACAAAAATAAAGGGAAATCCAGACAGGAGTCAAGTAAAGTCATCGTTTTCATGCGCAAAGATGGAACAACGAACTGATTTGAAATGTAGTTATTGCTCAGCGACGAATCATAGTATAGGTAAATGGGAATCGTTTAGTACTAATCCAGTTGGTCAACGATTTGATTTGACCAAACAGCATTGTTTGTGTATCAACTGTCTAAACCCAGGTCATACAGTAATAAAATGCAAGATGTCAAAGTGTCGAGTGTGCGTTTCTTCACAGATACAGTGTAGAACAGCAGCGAAGTACTCCTGGTTCTACATCTGCGGGGCATTCACACTCGTCAACTTCTGGGCCTCCACAAGTGTATTCTTGTCATGTTGCTAGCACTGATTAGGTCATACTCGCCACTGAATTAGTGAAAGTCAAAGCTAGATCCGGACAGTATCAATATGCAAGAGCATTTCTAGATTCCAGCTCTCAAATCATTTTTATGTCAGAGGATCGTGGAGATTCATGCCTGAACATAGTGACAGTTGCAAAAAATGCCTATATCATAAGGCACGCAGTTCGTATTTCTGTCCACTCCCGTGTCAATGCTCATAAGTTTGCATCAGACTTCTGGGTATTAAGCTCGATTTCTACATATTAACCCGATCATGTAGTTAACTTTGCACAATGCAATATTCCTCCCAACAATGAGATGGCGGACCCTGGTTTCTACAAGAATGCTAAAGTGCACTTACTTCTAGGAACAGAAACCTTTTTCGAATTAATTTGTGTGGATCAAATAAAGCTAAGTTTGTATTCAATTTAAGATATCCCCATAGAATCGATTTTTTGGAAATGAACACAAAATGTTTGTTTTCCATACAAATCGAACCAAATGTGGTTTGTATTCATTTAAAGGTATCCCAAGTCCCAAATTTATCTGGATCGGGCAACTATTCATAAGACAAGGCAACTATTCATTAGCTGGCTCAAGGTCGTGAGTGATCAATAAAACGTTGAATTTTGTTTTCTCAGCAGCCATTGATGCTTTAGGATTCCGTCAGATTCCGTGATTTCGGCCGCTTCTCTGTATTTGACAACAGCACAAAATTAATAACAAAAACCAAAATTGAAGCTTGGGGCTTGACTTTACAGACAGGTTTACGACGTTTTCAACGTTTTTCACGTTTTTGACTGTGTACATTAGGCGATTAAAGCTAAGAACTATAAGCTAAGAATTTATGTATATTTGGATGAGACGGGGCTTTTCCTCTGCGGTACGGCCGTGAATTTTGGGCAATTGAACATAACATTTTCGAAATCTTCCACCACTCCTCGGCTACACCATGTACATTCCTCTGTCCAAAACGGTGCAGGTAGCTACGAAAGCAGCCATGCCCGCTAAGGAGCTGGGTCAGGTTGTGGTAGACTTATCCCACCGTTCCTGCCATATCTGCAGTGTCTGTCTGCCTCGAGTGTCTTCTTTTTAAATGAAGGCGAAGCGTCTCTCTCAAGTAGTTTCTGTTGTGTAGTGGTTCGTTCGGCCATTATCTTTCTCTATGGGCGCAACGCCGGCTATGACATGGGCTGCGTCGTCCGATACGGTCCTGAAGACGCTGTAGATCCGAATGGATCCCAGACGGTGCGTTGCAAGTAAGCCACTACTATAGCTGGTCGACAGGAGTGCATTTAGCCAGACTGGAGCCGCATATAGTATTGTTGCTCTTGTCACGCTGGACAGCAGGATCCTCCTCCATTGTTTTGGGCTTCTCGTGTCGAGTATTACCCGTGAAAGCGCTGGGCTCGTTGCTGCTGCTTTTGTGCCGATATATTCTAGGTGGTCTCGGAAGCTCAGCCTTGTGTCAAGCATCACGCCAAGGTACTTGATTGCCCTTTTGGACTGGACAATCGTGCCTGCCACACTAACGTGAGCTGTCTCCACTTTCTTCCGGCTACTTATTAGGACTGCCTCGGCTTTCTGGGGAGCAGGCTCGAGGCCAACGGAGGTGAGCCATTGTGCTATCAACTCGATGGATTGATTGCACATATCCTCTGTTTCGTGTAGCTCTTCTCCTACACTCACCACCGCCACGACCTCAGCGAAACCAATTAGCTGGGCACCTCCTTCTGTTAAGGCCAGCCGGAAGATCCCGTCGTATATCGCGTTCCACAGTAGCGGTCCACTGCAGGACTTGACTTGGTACCGCCGGTGGTGTCGTACCAGAGGAGCGGTTTCTGAAGTAGCCGTGAATCATGTGGACCAGGTTCGCAGGAACTCCGACGCCAGATAAAGCGTCAAGGATGCAGCTCCACCTCGCCAAGTTGAAGGCGTTCTTTATATCCAGCGTGGTGACCAGGCAATATTTTTTGGTGCCGTCTTTCCATCTAGTATTGGCAGTGGCACCAGAGGCTATGTCTACCACTCTGGTTATCGCATCCACTGTCGATTTCACCCTCCGGAAGCCGTGCTGCTGCTGTGAGAGGTCACCTCCTATATGTATAGCTTGTTGAAGGCGCGTGGAGATTAGCTTTTCAAGGATCTTCCCTGCCGAGTCCAGAAGGCAGATTGGCCTGTACGACGAAGGCTCGTTGGCCGGTTTACCTACTTTAGGTATGAGGACCAGTTTCTGAAGCTTCCATCTTTCAGGGAAAATGCCTTCGAGTAGACACTGGTTGTATAGAGTCACAAAAGACTCTGGACGCAGTGCTAGAGCTAGTTTGAGGGCTCGATTCAGGATACCGTCTGGCCCAGGTGCCTTGCTCTGCTTCAGGTTTCGGGGGTTCCGTCGCGATTTCCTCAAGAGATACATCGGTGATAGGCCCATGAGGAGGATAAGCGGGCGTGGGTCCGGGTTGATCCCCAAATTCTTCTCTCCTGTGGGAGAAGAGGTGCTCGACGATGGTTTTGAGCGTGGGGGATCTGCGGCTGGGTGCTTATTAGAGTTAAGCTCCTTAACCACGTCTTGCTCGTCTGAGTCGCATAGTTATAGAAAGCAGTCGCGCTTGCTTTCGCGAATGGCTGCCTTAAGTGCCTTAAGCTTTCCTGTGGCTCAGGTAAATGGCTTGGTATTCCTCTAAGGTCGATGTACCGCGGGAGCGCTGGTAGCGGCGTCTTGACTGGATGCAGGCAGTGCGCATTCTCGCAATGCGCTCGTTCCACCAGTAGACTGGCTCGTGGTGGCTCCTATGCGCCCTCCTGGTTGCCATGCTAGCGTCGAATGCGCTTGCTATGTGTGACCTGGGCTGAGAAGCCATACACTCCGCAGTAACCCCTAGGGCTAGGTGCTGCAGATTATCTGCGAAGGCTTGAGTATTCTTCCAGTGGGAAACAGTGGTTTGCCGCCTAGCTCGACTAAACGTGTGCTGGTTGCCTTGCTTTAGGAGAGCCACGTCCAGCACTGAGAATGTCTCTGTACAGAAAGCATTTTGCAGCGTTCGTGCACACAGCGGGTTTGTGTCCTTCTTCACCGCATCTGAAGCAGCAGCTGCTCATATCGGTGGTGCTCCAACAACTGCTGGAGATGTGACCGAACTCCAGACATTTAAAGCATCTAACCCGTGCCTGTAAGGCTTTTAAACGTCATCTAGACCACCCGATCCGCACTTTACCCAGCTCCAGTACCCTCTTTGCGAAGTTTAACGTGACTGAGATGATGACCACCTGGCCACCCAGCGTATACGTTTCGCATGCTCTTAAAGGTGCATGTAACCGATGCGCAGTTATTTTCGCTGCTACATCCTCCTTGCTTACAAGCTCGTCCAGATCACTTATTAAGAAGAGGACCTCCTGTGTGACTGATCTTATACCAGCGCTCTCTCCAAAGACGTCCGTAATGTCCTTTTTGAGCTTCTGTATGCAGTCAATTCCGGATCCTGCTGGCGTAGAATGGCTTTCGAGTCCCGCGCTTAATGCCATTTGTAGCTCTTTTATTTTAGCTATCTTGCTACTCATTCCCTGATTTATGTGACGCACTTTTTTCTCCACCGTGATGTGTATAATTTCATCAAGGATTTTTCCCTAGCTCAGCAGCAAGGGCTCTGTTGCTTTTCTGCAGTTTAGGCTTTTTTGCTACGAGCGAATCCCCTGCGTTCATTGGGCTTGCTGTGTCCCTACCTCGTTTAAGGGTGTCGTCTACGGCGTTTGTGCTCTTGCATGATCCTAGAGGCACCGTGAGGGGCGCAAGAGCTGGGGCAGGTGCTGTGAGCACTGGCGATCGCAACATTGTTGAGCTTCTTCTAAAAGCCAGATGCTTTACTTCGAGTCCGAGATCTTCGCCCTTTTCCTCCCTTGGAGTTTGGAAATTCAGTATATGCGAATTCTTTAATATCGCAATGTTTAAGAAGGTGCAGGTGCAGTGAAAGCTCTCTGAAAGCTCTCTACACTCCGATCTGGGCAGTCAGATGGGGTTCGGTGTTGGATGCAGTGTTAGTTGCAGTGTCGTTCTTTAACGACCACTATACAGCACAACCAACAGCTTGTCGCTCCCGCCAAAAAGAAAGCCAACGCGTTCTGTGGCTGTGTTTTAGCTGAGTGAGAGTGGAAAGCGCGAGTGAGACTGGAAAGCGCAATCGAAAACACTCAAGTGCGGCCGCCCACGCCCCCCTTGCTAGCTGCAGGGAAAACACAAGGGCGCCCGGATTAGGAAGAAGGCGAAGAGATTTTGGTGTCCCCGGTATGTACTGCACTCGCTGATTGCCGTGCACTGATGTCTGGCTTTTTTAACGCAGGTAAACTTTGGAATACCACTATGCAGCCGGCGCCGGCAGCCGGAACGCGACCACACAGGACCATTAGTATGGATGTGTATGTGTGAACGCAAGCAAGCACATTAAGGTTTTACAGGTATGGTTCATGTTCTAGGCGCTCATTAACGAAGCGTTTGCCATAGTCCAACTGCAAGTGTGTCAAAATGCAGATCAAAGGTTATATGTGGGCAACCAAAGCACCGCTATTTTTGCATCACATTTATACACACATACTTACCGAAGGTCTGCATTTTTTGTTGTATATTTTAGATTATTAATAGTGCAAAATCACGCAGTTATGTATGTGTGTGTGCGTGCTGCTACCTCTTACTTCTTATTATCGGAGAGCGTAAGTTCAAGGGCTATATATCGGTAGAGAAAAAAACAATCTGCGTGGAAACCCGAAATCGCGTAGAAAATATATAGTTACCAGATTGTTATCAGTTGACAAGAAGTAAATACATAAGCAGCCGCTCTGCTGCCGGCAGCTCAGCCCGAGGTTTTAGATTAATGCAATTGTAGAGTACTGAGCTCTTTCGGCAACAATATTTACTCCAATTAAAAAGAGCGCGTCGAATTAATTTTACTTATGTATATGTATTTATTTGACAAAAGATCATCACCTTAGCAAAGAATATCAAAGACAAAAATCTCCAGAGCCACAGCGCAAGCATAGCCAAAGGGATGCTGATGATCTATGTAATGATAAGCTACAAGCGACAAATACAGTGAGAGTAAGAAAATGAGAGATGCAGTAGGGCAAGCAAACTCAATTACGATAAGCGACTAGCTTCCAAAATATGTGAAAGTACAATGGAATTAATTGAAAACTGCGTGAAACACCAAGAAGAACCAATTGGAGAAATAAAACTGAACAAATAAAGAAGCAAGTGAAGCGGACACTCCTCCGCCTAAAACTGAAATTGATTTGCTTATTTAAAATGTATAACATACTCATCATGGCGCTCGTGACGTGGGTACTAGAGGACTTTGCCCAACAACACCAACAGCAACGGCATCAAGAACAGCCATCCCGATCCTTACAGCAGTCAGGTCTACATCCCGGGATCGACGCGAGAATACTCTCGCCCAAGAACTCTAACCCCCGAATACGGGAACTGCCGTATGTACCTACTACTTTTCTCCTAACTGACCTTACAATACCGGTCTGAAAGGTCAGACTACTACTTCTTAGCGCCGGTGATGTCGAATGTAACCCAGGTGCCAGTGCCGAAGGAGGATCACTGGAAGAGAGTGCTCCATACTCTGCCATAGATGCCAAAAAAGGGTCCACCACTGCTGGTCAGGCCTCGGTGACGCAAATCTATATAGCAGTGAATACGGGTGCCCCTGTAACCAAATTTCTCTCCCCCTCCTCCCCTCTATAACCCAAACACAGTCATCACCTGTCAGTCCGCCAAAATCCCCAGATACGAATGCTTCCCTGGGCCAAACACGACGCATGTGCAACAAAACAACCAACAACCGAAATCGAGAAGCGAGTGGAGGCTTGGCCTTCCTGCAACGTATAGAAGGAAGCGTTTCCGACTGTATAAAATATATATATTCTTGATCAGCATGACAAGGGGAATATATATAACAATGTCCGTCTGTTTCAACACAAAGATATTAAAAGGAGTTTTAAAAGCTACAAAGCTGGGATGCTTACCAGATGCTTCCTTTGTCTGCAGGTTGGTCAACTTCGAGTTTTATCCAGAGGGGACAACTATATCATATAGCTCCCATCGAGGCAATTGTTCCGGAATGAACACTTAGGAGCATATTTTTCTATTTTTCTTCCAAATCAAACAAAACTCGGTTTGTATCTATTTTAGTACTCCCTACGTCCACTGGCCTGATTTGATCAAGATCGAACAACTGTATCATATAGCTCTCATATAATTGATTGTTCCGGAATGAACACGTAGCAGCATAATTTTTCTGTTTTTCATTAAAATCAAGCCAAATGTGGTTTGCATTTATTTGAAGAGACCCTACATCCGCTGGCCCTTTCTTTTTTTTTTCGTCGGGACGTTGACCAGGCCACGGGGCTTGTTACGCGTGAAGAACAGGCTAGAAGCTCCCACCTCCCGCCCAACCGACCGAGGGGCCCAGCCGCATAACGAGCGACACGAATCGCGAAGACGGAAAAAAACGCGGACTCGCTCGCTCACTTTCAATGAGAGTAAAAAACAACAAACCATAAACAATTTACATTATCTACCAGCTAGATGCGTTAGTATAGATGTTTTGTTTGAGTTTAGGGTGTTATTATTAAAGATAAAGTTAAATAGATTATTATAGTCACAACAAAGAACACGAAAAGGTTCATGCAGGAGATGAACCTTTAGAAACCCAGAAGCTGGAGAAAATCATTGCCGTTCCCCAACCGGGGAATGCCTTAAACATGGGCAGCTCCTACCGGCCTATCACTCTTCTATTGCCGGTAGCAAAAGTTTCGAAGCTTTCATCCTTCTCCACCTACAGGACCACTTCGCCCTGGCTGACCACCAGCAAGGTTTTTAAGCTGGACGAAGTACGACCACTGCTCTCTGTGAGCTTACAACAGCCATAACAAGCGGGTTGAAGAGCAAGCAACCGCATGAGAGATCCACTCTAGTGGCACTAGATCGATACGGTCAGCCACTTCACCCTGCTTACCGACATCCTCTATTCTACTTGGCTGGCCGGCCGGCATACGTGGAGAGCATACGGAGTGCTGTCGCCTCTGCTCTTCAACCTGTACGTATTCCAGTTTCCTGTGCTACCTTCCGAGATCAGGCTGGTTACACAACAGACAGAACCCAAAAATACTTGGGGTCACTTTCGAACAGCCTCTTTGGCTTCGCAAAGCATGCCGAAAGTGTAGCTAAGCGAATAACAACGTTTAAAACGATTGAGAGTCCCCTTATCGATTATGCCTCCCCAGAATGGGCACCGCATAGCAGCGACCCGCAGTGGAGGACTCTGCAAAAAACCTAGAAGACAGCGTTTCGCACTGCGTCGGGTTGTCACTTAATGACACCCGAGAAACATCTTCAAAAGGTGGAGAGGTGGAGATGGTTCCAGTGCGTGCGCGCACCACAACAAACAGCAACGGCATCAACAACAAAAACGGCAAGAATAACGCAGGAGGGATAGCTGGAACTCAAAGACAAATCATCTGAGTCAGTAGAGGACAGAAATTGACCGTCCCAGTAATGAAATAAACAATAATAAAAACCCGCCAGTCTGGAGCGATAGTGCATTTAATAAAAATACCAACAACGCACATACCATCCGTCAAACACAGGCCCTCTATACGTATTGGAGTGCAGATATAGGTGCACACTCGCCGTTGCGAAGACCGGCACAGGCGCCGGCAGCTCCACAAGCAGAGAACTCGTATAGGCAGGGGTAAAATTTAAAAACAAGCAAAGAAAAAAAAAGAAGGCAACAGTCGACAGCTCGACAGTGAAATACCCAGTACCTAACAAACCGTTATAAAATATAGCAAACTGCTCCTGATCAACTTCAGACAAATTCCGATTTGTAGCCTCCTTAAATGGATACAAACCAAATTTGGTTCGTTTTGAATGAAAAACAACCTTTCATTTCGAAAATTCGGTTGTATGAATTCGGTCTATATGGTATAGTTACCAGATCTGAATAAAATGTTGTCAACAGAATTATGGCATCGTAGCATTAATACAAACTGAGTTTGGTTCGATTTGGTTGAAAACCCAAAATGTTTTATTCATTCCGGAAAAAAGCATATCTATGGAGACTATATAATATGGAGGTCCGATCCGAATCAAATTTGGTAAGTTGATGTAGATGCCTTTCAAATGTTGGGATTTCCCTTTGATTTTGTCCGTTGACAAAGCAATAATTCAGCTCATCCACTCCGTTGACAAAGCAATAACTGGACAAGTAAGGGGACATCAACAATTCAACTATTATGCCCACACTCACTCGTATTTTCTCACCTTACAACAACAAGTGAGACGACAATGTACATATGTACATATTTTGTTTGGCAGAACGCCTTATCATAAATAGCAAGAATAATAACAGTAACACAGCTTTAAATTTATTTAATTGAACTTCACTTGCACATATCCTAACAATATTAAAAATTACAACCAGCGGCTGCTTATATCCCCTTCCACCTTTTAAGCAAAAAGCAAGTTCAGCTCATACACTCTAGCAGAAGCAAGCTCATATGTTAGTGGGAGGGCGACAGGAACATTTTTATTCAAGCTGGCTTTCATAAATTATAAAATTGAAGTAATATGTTAATGCTGATTCCGACGTTGTTTCTTACCCGATTAAACAAAATTTGGCTATTTCAAAGAAAGTAGTCAGATGTATAAGTAATTTAATTACACACTGATATCTTGAAAAAGGTAGGAGATATAGTTTTTTGCGATTTGCGGGGCGGAAGAGGGCGCGGCAAAATTTTAATCAAGTTTGTTGATTCTGACGTCACTCAATGGGATTCTTCATTTCAAATTTTGTAACTCCAGTTCATAGTCTCCGTGATCTAGGTGTTCATATGGGCGGACAGACGGACATGGCTAGATCGACTCGGCTTTTGATGCTGACCCCGAATATATATTCTTTATGGGGTCGGAAACGCTTCCTACCGTCTGTTAGATACATTTGCATGAATACGATATACTCGTTTACTCTACAAGTGTACGAGCATAAAAAAAAAACAATAAATAAAATTAAAGGAATGTATGCGTTTTTTTTTCATTTAAAAATAAAAAGATATCCCTTTTCATAAATTGAAATACTGTCCCAAAATGGGGGTCATTGGTACGAAAACGGTGGTAATGACACCCGACTTAATTATGTAACTACAATTTTACTAATAAAAATTGTCCTGTGTATGTGCGTAAGCACCTTTATGAAATTATATAAGTTGCATAATAGGTGCCTCAAGAAAAAATATATGGAAAAAAATCAAGTAAGAACGCTACAGTCGCTTGCTCGACAGTAAAAGTCCTACCTAATAAGCTGCTATATTATATATCTGGCCGATCCTGATCAAGTTTGGTAAACGGACGTACTTATTTAAGTACATAAGAGCATCTTATACAAAGTCGGAATTTCGACTATAGCGTTCTTAATTGTTGATTTTGCTAACGCTCTCTTAGTGTTACTGTGTGGTTTGAGTAACGCTGTTGCTTATGCTGGTAATAAAAATCCAGGTATATTTTGTTTAAAATTATTGTCATTTATTATTGTCATTTATTCATTCCTGATAGATTTTCGACACACACACACAACGAACACCGAAACTGAAAACTCCGAAAACAGCACTCGCGAACTCGTTTTAATGTTATTTAACACTATTCACAATCTAACAAGATGACAAGATGGAAAATTACAATCGGGAGTCGTGTGAAGTGCGGGAGTGCCTCACGTAGACTGAACCGAAAATTTAAAAATAAGATAAATAAAGAAAGAACGTGTTACGCACCGGAAATTTTGCAGTACGTACTGCGTTGCATAGTGCCTATCTAACAATTTTAGATTCAACTTTGAGCTTGCACCAAGCACCAAGCCATATCAGTAATTTAAATAAGAGAGAAAGAAAGAGAGTAAAAGTATACAAGGGTATAAATAGAGTGGTGTTTATTTTGATTCCGCATGATGGGTCTTTCCGTGCCAAATTTGGTTTCCGATTAAGAATATATATAGTTTATTATAATCAGATTTTAATTTGGTCAACATTCTTGTGGCCTCCTTAAATATATAAAAACCAAATTTGGATAGTTTTGGATGGGGGCTATATGATACAATTGTCCGAGCTGCATAAAATATGGTCCTCGTAAATGTAGACCCTCGTAAAATAGATAAAAACCAAATTTGGTTTGATTTGGATGAAAAACAAATATTTGGTGTTAATACAGAAAAATTGGTTATATATGGCCTATATAATAAAATTGGTTGATCTGAATAAAGTTTTGTCTGTGAATGTGGAGCCTCCTAAAATGGATAAAAACCAAATTTGGCTCGATTTGGAGGAACAACTGGAAAAGTTATGCTCGTTAGTGTTCATTTCTGTCAGATCTGAATGAAACACTAACTTGCAGACAAAAGAAGCGTCTGGTTAAAAATGAATATAAACCGAATTTGTTTGGATTTGTATGAAAAACAAAATGTTTTATTCATTCCGAAAAAAATCAATTCAATGGGGTCCGAATCAAATTTAGTCAGTTGATATAGATGCCTCTAGGACACATAATCAATAAATTTGGCTTAACTATGTATGAGGACCACCATAAAAAGCGGGCGTGGCAAATAATAAAATAAACTTAATCTGGGAACATATTTATGGCAAATAAAAATGTTTATTTGAAGTTTCTATCTCTTCTAGTTCCTAAGATCTAGATTTTCATACATCCGGACGGACAGAGGGACAGAATATGTATACTTTGGGGGGACGCAAACGCTTCTTCCTGCCTGTTACATACATACATAAACTTAAGATACGCGTGTATTATAGTAGATGGTATACAAATCATCACATAACTTCGAATCATGACTACCCAAGCCATAAGAAAGACATTAGAGAATGACAAAGAATATATTAGCAGAATCCTACAAATACTTGCAAACTAGGGACACCCAACCTCAGTCTATGAGTTTGGCCAGACTTACATGAACAGATTCAATGCGGAGTATTTCCTATTAATAATTATAATAAAGCTCTAAAAGGCTCTGTACTGGCGACCATATCTGGTATGTCAGTATACTCAAGACTTGACGAAAATGAGATTCTGGGTAGAACTCTTAAAAAGGTAGATAAAAAAAGAACTCTTAAATACTCCTCCATATGGAATGGACGGAAAGAGCCATATATATTAAGGAACGAAAAAGTCGACAAGTCATTTAAGTGTCTTAACAAAAGTGCATATATTTTGAATGAAAATTAAGCACATTATCAAACTTGTCAGAACTTATAATGAGATTCGCGAGATAATTAAACAGAGACAGAGACAGAAAAATTTGTTTATTTTTTTACTTCATTCACATGGACGAGTGAGTGCAGTATAACAAAATTGTGCTTTTCGACTTTATAGATCCAAGAGTGGGTACTACGAAGCCGACATCTATATAAGTTCTATGCTGAGTTTATCGGAGTTTGAAGGCCCTGTGCTTCAACTTCTTTAAGCTTTCCAAAATACAGACGGCAGACACATTTAGGGCGGCAATTTATTAAGCGTACCTAGCTGGTAAGCACTGAGACTGTTAGGGTCATTATCAGGGTGTCGAAGATGCCGAGATAGACGTCTCTCTCCCTGATCCGGTTTATTTAGTTCTTCAGATAACTGACCATCTGTGTGCCTGGTCTGTGTCTGACCGGGTGAACTTTCTTGCTTCTTGTGGCCTCCTGGCCCCTACCTCCTTGCTGTTTTAAACGAGCAGCTTCGGAGAAAGTCGGAGAGTCCTTGTTTCACAGTTGCATCGGGAATGAAGTTTTTCTGTGGGGTTAGTTAGTGGCGAGTACTTTTGACAATTGGAACAGTTTTTATGGTTGTTTTCCAGCTCGCCATCATCTTTTGATAAATTATGTAGCCCTTGTAGGTGGCGCCGTGGTTGCCGTGGCAATTCAAGCGTCTTGGTGTGATTCTTGGTGGTGGCATCTATAGCGTTTCCTAATGCTGTTGTTTTTCCTTAGGAGCTCTATCCTTACCCGCTTTCGACCAATATTGCTTAGTCGTAGAGCCTCCCTGTTGGTTGGGTTCCGTTTGAGATCTACAAGCAATGTGCTCTGACCTGGCGCCAACGATGGGTCAAACACTAATTCATGTGATGTCTTTTTACGACTTTTTAATCTGTTTAAATTTTCAAAAACCGTGCCTTTTAAATTCACTGTGAATTTGTGGAGGCTGCGAGGTTGTGGACGAGCACCCTGAAGGTCTGATCCTCCGATAGCCAAAAATGCGCATACATGATATTTACGAAGGACAACTATATCGTAATACTCCCATGGAATGCGGGTGTGAATTTGGGTCTTCGTGATGGCGGCTGCGAGGTTGTGGACGAGCACCATGAAGGTCTTATCCTCCGATAGCCAAAAATGCGTATACTTGATATTTACGAAGGACAACTGTATCGTAATACTCCTATGGATAAATTCGCAGAGTGATATTTTGAGTCATTCTGAGTTCGCAGGAAACTCCTAAATCTAAAACAAAGGAGTATAACGGCCAATCAATATACCCATGAGGTGGAGAAACTGATCAAATCGCTAGAAGGAGCCTATATAAATGAAGGTATAACCCCGGAACTGGCTAGTAAAGCCATGACCCAGAACTGAGCAATAGAAAAGGTCTAACTTATCATGCAGGCATTCATATTCAGTGCTATTAATGATGCCATATCGAAATTCGTTAACAGTTGCACAGGGGCTATGGGACAGACAAGCCCAGGCTTTTCTTGTGGTAATTATCGAGGTGGAGGTAATATCAAAATAACGGATACCGAGACAATATTATCGGATTAGCCTAATAGGGGAAAACTATAGGGGCCGCTGTAACTCGAACCGAGGCTACAATAGCTTTAATAATAATGTCAGCTTAACCCAAAGCTCCCAACAACCTTTAACATATAACATTTTGAAAATTATGGAAAATTTCGTTATACTTCAGGAAGGCCAGATGTAGCATGTGCATATAATGAACAAGCACTGTAACAATCAGTTGTAATGTTTATGTAAATGACAATGATCCAAAGCAAGTGCAAATGCGAAACTCGTGATATGCAGCAAAATACAGACAACACTAGGTAACCTCTAGAGTTTTACTCCAAGACGCTAAGTATTTCTTTATTTGCAATCTATTTATATATAAGTAACTGTGAAAAAAGTTACAGCTCATACGATCGCGATCTTTGGCAATCTTCGCGTCAATTAGGTACCTCAATCACCTGCTCGAAGCCTGAACGTTCATCATCAAAACGGATCACAAGCCACTTGTTTACGCCTACAATCAGAGCCCGGAAAAAGAATTGTCTCGCAATTTTCAACAGCCATCGTTCACCTCAACGGGTCCAACAATACAGTTGAAGACGCACTGTCAAGATTACAATGAAAACTCTTAAAGTGGCACACATTGAGGAAGCTCACGCTGACGCACTTAGCACAAGGAAATACCTGTTTAAAAGTACAAAACGTACAATAAGACGACGACGTTTCACTCTATTGTGATGTATTCACAGGTTCTACACGCTCCTATATACCCGAAGCGTTTCGAAATCTGGTGTTTGCTTTCATATATGGACTCTCGCTACAAATTCGTCGAAAGTTTGTCTGGCCATCCGATGAACAAAGATGTGATGAGCAAGTGCAGAAACATCCTTCCTTGTCAATAAGCGAAATTCAAGAATCAAAATCATCCCGACATAACCGACGCAGAGGGTAAGTTCAAGCTCGTTTCTCTCGTTGGCCGGAAACAATAGCAACTACCTTCTGGGGCCCCCAAAACCATCACCACTGGTCAAGGAACGCAATTTGAACCTGCCATTTTTAAGGAAATCGCTCGTTTAACCGGAGCCAAGTACATACATACTAGATATTACCCTCAGTCGAATGGCCTGATCGAACGGTGGCACTGATATTTCAAATCAGCATTGATGTGCAACGACTTAACTCCGTGGCCTCAACTTCTAGCAACTGTACTCCCAAGACTCAGAAAATATTTGAATTAAGACTTACAATACGGCAACAATACAATTGTATATTTGAGGAGACCTAGTTTTTAGATAGGTATATATGACAAAAATCAATAAAAAAAGAAATTTGTTATGGTCAATTTGTTATGGTTAAAGAAGTTTTAATATCTGGTATTTTTCAGATGTGACCTTGCAGTTTTGACAGCTCGGAAAGGCCACAGTAGATTTTCAAAATCTTTACGGCGTTTAAAAAGTAAATAATATATATATTAATCACACATCTACGGATAAATGATTAGTTTCCCAGCTATATAGTTTTGAACTAAGAAAAATGTGTTTTTTTTTTGTGTTATTTTTAGATTTTCGTCATTAAAATTCAAGGAAAACTATAAAATAAACAACCTATATCCACAAGGGTACATGCATTTGCATAGCTTCATTAATTCTGCATCGTTCAAAGTGTAAATTACTAAAAAAAAATATATGGGAATGAGGCTGATATATAACAATTTTAGCAACTCTGCCCAATGTTACAGTTTTTCTGAGGTACCCTTGCAGTTTTGGCCATTACTCGAGAATGCCACAACCGATTTCTAAAGCTTGTGATTAATAGATAAATTAATTAGGTTTTAAATTAGGGTTGCAAATCGACTGCGGCCTTTTTGAGATGTGAATGTAACTGCAAGGTCAGCTCTGAAGAAAAGCTAAAATATCAGAATTTACAAATTCTTTAAAAAAAAGGTTTAACCATAGAAAAAGAGAGAAGATTAAATAAAAAAATCACAGGATTTTTCAAAGTGCTTAGGAATAGCAGTCAGTTTTCTTATGCCTTTATAGTTTTGGGCATCAGTCTTGTTCCCTTCTTATGGAGAGGAATGATAAACCACTAATTCCGAAAAGAAGGGAATTCATAAATAGCTGCCATATCGGCTTTCATCCAGGAACGCTATCAGGGCCAGGGAAAAAGTTAAGCTTTGTGGGCATAAGTTCATTAAGCAACAAGCTTTCAGTAATTAGGATAGGTGAGATGTTATTAGACCTGTCTAAGTTACAAGGGTATATTTGATCAGACCGATACTTAAGAAACGAAAAGATTGTTCAAAAAACTCTGCAAACAAATCGGCGATGCCTTGATATGTATTTGCTTAAGTGTATATACAAGATAAAAAAGCGCTAAAGACAGATGATTTTCGTTTTGAATTGACAAAGTAATACATTTGCTAAGGGGCGTGAGAAAATGTGACCATATAGCGAAGCAAATAGTCTTTATAGCACTTGGAATTAAACGCAGTTAACCTTGCACGAGCAGCTATATAGCGCGAGCAGTCCAAACACTTCCAGAGTTTTTAAGCTTCCTAAAAAATTAAGATTGGATATTTTTAAAGTTAGACAACTGTGGAGTCATAAAAGGAAACTGAGCGAAACAAAATCCCTAAAAATGGAATGGAGAATTTTGAAAAAAAGTCCATATCCGTACAAGTGTATAAATATGACCAGTCGGCTGGAAAGATGACTTCGTAAAGGCTGACGAAATCAGCATTTTTAAATGAATATATTCTAGCCTACATGTTAGAAGATGCAGGCATTGCACGAATAGGAATATCCATAGTAATGTGTAATGAGAGAGGAAAAGGGTGTTAAGGAAGCAAAAGCGGACCAAACCTTGAGGGGACTGAAATGGAAAGGTTAGAAACAAATATCAAATCAAGTTGGCGAGTTCGCTACATAATGAACTTGTGATAAGGACAATTAGGCCGTCATTAAACTTGAGTTGCCTTGAAGGTATCAAACCTTCAGGGTCGCTATTATTATTGCTCCATGTGGCTCCACCTGGCTAAAAATACAACGATTTTACTGTTTTACAGAATTTATTAAATTACAATCTAAAATAATATGCATTCTGAGCTAGAGAATTGAAAGACTTACCTTGTCCTTTTTCTATATCTGTTGTAGACTTAAATATTGCGTCACATTGATCAGATAGCTTCACAAACGCATAACCTAAATAAATCACATCTCTTACATTTTCAATGGATGTATTGATTGGTACGTATGACGAAGATTTAAATTGATCAAGAATTGCTTTAGTTTCGAATATTAGCCTCGGAACAACTTCTAAGGGTTGTTGTGTTGAATCACTCAATTTTGAAATACAAATTCTTTCAATAGACTGAATAATCAGTGTTTTAGCTTTTTTTAAAGCCTCTTCGTTTTCCTCAAAAGACTTTGTTAGCGAATTTACTTGCGTTGTTGCGTAGGTATTTTTAACTTCAAGAAGCTTAATTTTGTTTTGTAAGTCCACATTTTGTTGATCCACCAAATCGTTTTTTTGTTTAATTAACAATAGATTTTTTTCGGCTTCCTAAAAGAGATTTTTTTAAAATTAAATATCGCAATTTTATGATTTAAAGCGTGCATTGGTAAAGCCACCAACGTTAGTGGCGAAAGTCAACCTCCGAAAAGATGATCCCGCCAAATATAAGGAATGCGTTGACAACTCTTTTGTTTACATTTTAAATGTTAACCTCGGTAACTAGTAACAGATCGAACGGCACGTGTATTCGTTGCACTTGCTACTAAATTGCTGACAAGACGTTTCCACAACAAGTTGGGCAATTTACATCAACTTGTTGGCTAGGCGTTCTGCCGCTTTTCATAGAAGCATGGAGTTCAACTGTTTTTATACCATTGCAGAGAGTATAGTTTTGCCACGATATTTAAAACTTATAGAAGGAAGCATCAACGACCATAAAGTATGTATATTCTTGATCAGCATGACAAGCCGAGTCGATATAGCCAGGTCCGTCTATCTGTCTGTTTCTATGCGAACTAGTCTCTCAGTTTTAAAGCTATCGTTTTCGCCATAGTCTTCTTTCTGCTGAAAGGTGCTCATATGTAAAAATCGTCAAGATCGGACCACTATATCACATAGCCCCAAATCACAGACCGATTTGAAATGAACAACACTTTTTGGTTTTTCATCTGAATTAAACCAAATTTGGAACGTGTCAGTCTTAGAAGCCTCTACGTATGCTGACCGAATTTCAACCGAATCTGCAAGGGTATGTAAGCTGCGGTTACCTGAAGTTCGCGTTCCTTTCTTGTTATATTAGTTATTTATTAATACTTAACGCAATTACGCAAACCCAAAAATGTTAGTACTTTAATTGGCACCCAACGAAAGCTCGGACCCGCGAACAGTGAAACAAAATAAAAATTAATCAAAACCAAACAAATACGAAAACAAATCAAAATCAGCAGCAAACAAAGTCAAAGTGTTTGTGATTTGTGACTGTGCAAAAACACCTACTAAAATAAGGTGATAAAAGAAACTCAAGCCAAGAGTATAAAACAAGTATAAACGCAAAAGTCCAGCTTGCTCGACAGTTAAATATGCTGTACCTAATAAGCCGTAATAAAATATAGCAAGCCGCTGCTGATCACATCGTACAAATTCGGACTTGCGGCCTTATAAAATGAAGGAAAAACATTTTGTGGTTATTCCGAAAAAATTGGTTCTATGAGCCGTTTGGTCATGCAGTTCCAAATTAATACCATTACAAACATATTTTGTAAGCTGAACTGCGAGGCAGCATAGCTATAAAGTAATTCAGACTTAATTGGTTTTGTTGTTATGCTTGCATTGGCTCCCGCTGTTGCTCTGATATTAGTTGCTTTTGATATTCGTTGCTAAAGCGATGCACTTTGTCAAATCAATACATATACATAACTAACATTAATTCGACGCTTTTTTCATTGAAATATATAAATATAGTTGCTGAAAAACCTCACTGAATCAACAGGGATCTATATGATGTCCGATCTTGATCAGATCAGGCCAGTGGACGTGGGGCTTATTGAAATTGATACAAACCCAGTTTGGTTTGATTCTTCAAATGGATAGAACCCAATTTGATTAGATTTGAATAAAAAACAGAAAAGTTAAGCTACTAAGTGTTCATTCCAGAACAATCGGTTATATGGGAGCTATATGATGGACTTATCGGATATGGATTGAAGGTAAACCAAACCAGCATGCAGACAAAAGCAGCATTTGGTAAAAATTTTAGCTCTGAGATCTTTGTATTGAAGCAAACGTACATGTTTATATAGACTCCCATTTTCGTGCTGATGAAGAATATACTATAGTCGAAAGTGCTTCCATCTGTGCGTTGCAAACTTCTTCACAAAAGTAATATACCATCACAATTTTTTGTGATATATACTTATATAGTCAAAACGAAAGTTGTACATGTAAAAGTGTGTATGAATGAACAAGAGATATATTAATAATATTTCAAACGGTGGAGTTATTCAAAATCGGTTATGTCATTCTCGAGTAATGATAAAAATTCGCAAACTCATCTCTAAAAAAGGTAAAACCCAAACAAGTATAACCGATACTGTCGTGCTTGCTTTACAGTTTAATATCCTGTACCTACTAAACTGCTATATTGTACAGCAGAACGTTTCTAATCAAATTCGGTCAACGTACTCGGAGCCTCTCAAAATGTATCCAACCGACTTTGGATTGATTTTAAAGAAAAGCAAAAAAGTTGTCCTGCTAAGTATTCAGTCTATATGGTATAGTTGTTCAATCTGAATAAAATTGTGTCAATGAACGTGGGGTTCGTAATGTGAATACAAACCAAAATACAAATGCTGTATTCATTCCGAAAAAATTCGGTACTGTATAGCATGATCGATTCTGATCATATTGAGTAAGACAATGAAAAACAAAAAAAGTTATAAAATAAAAACACTAAAGCGGACATGAAATTGGAATTCTCTATTATAGTTTTTTTTTTCTTAAAACGGATACTCAATCGGGTCGTTGACTTACAATGCACTGCACGTTCAAGTGGCCCCACGATACCAAGCCACGGGGCTTGTTACGAGTGAAGCCCAGGCTAGAAGCTCCCACCTCCCGACCAACCGACCGAGGGGCGCAGCCGCATAACGAGTGACACGAATCGCGAAGACGGAAAAAAACTCGGACTCGCTCGCTCACTTTCAATGAGAGTAAAAACAACAAACAATAAACAATTTACATTATCTACTAGCTAGATGCATTAGTATAGATGTTTTGTTTGAGTTTAGGGAGTTATTATTAGAGATAAAGTTAAATAGATTATTATAGTTACAACAGAGGACATGAAAAGGTTCATGCAGGAGATAGTTTAAAAAAAAAAGTAAAAATTTCTTTTGAACAGACTCAATGCGGTAATGGTCATTTCAGTATTGTGGACACCAGACACAGGATGCGTACTCTAAAATAGGTCGGACAAGAGAAGTATACAGTAGTTTGGATATATAAGGATCATCAAATTCCTTCGAGCATCGCTTGATAAAACGCAGAACACCCACAGCCTTATTAACGGTTATTAAAATGTGTAAGTCGAATTTTAATTAAGGGTCTAAAAGAACACCCGAGTCAACAACTGAGTCGATATGATCAAGGGGCACATCGTTAAGATGTCTGAAGCCGTATGCTACGACAAAACGAATTAACTTTGCATTTAGAACAGTTGAAATTTAATAAGTTGACCTGACACCACAATTGGAAAGAATCAAGGTCATCTTGCAGCCTGAAATGAGAAGAAGAGTCGTTGAAGGACAAGCAAAGTTCAACGTCGTCGAGGAACATAAGTACACGAGAGTGGGATAGAGCCTGAGGCAAATCGTTGGTAAAGAAGGTGAAAAGCAAGGGGCCGAGGGGGCTACCGTCCGGTACCCCTGATGTAAACGAAAGGGGCTTAGAGTAAGAGTTATTAAAAATAACTTTCTGAGTTCTGAGATTAAGGTAGTCGGAGATCCATTTAAGAAGATGGGATCGGAAGCCGAGGAGATCTAACTTATGAATAAGCAAACAGTGTTTACCGAGTCAAATGCTCTGCTGAAGTAAGTGTATATGACGCTGTGTGCATTTTATTCATAAATCCTTGTATTACAAAAGAAGAAAATTCAAGTAAATTAGTGGTGGTAGACCTACTCTTCATAAGCCCATGCTGAGTAGATGAAATTATAGAACCACAAGAGTATTGTGACTGTGAAGTTAATATTTTTTTCAAAAAGCTTAGGAATAGCAGACAGTTTTAATATACCTCTGTAGTTTTGGGCATTGTACTTATTCCCCTTTTTATGGAGAGGAATAATAAACGACTCCTTCCAGAGAGAAGGGAAACACGAAGAATTTAAATATAGATCAAAAAGCTTCAGAACCGGCTTCCAAAGCGCATCAGCGCAGAATCTGAGAATACACCCCGGAACACCAGCAGGGCCAGGAAAACAGTTAGGCTAAATAGACTTAAGTTCATAAAGCAATAAGCTTTTAGTGAATAGGCGAGGTGAGATGTTAAGCTATAAGGGTATATCAGATCAGACCGATACTTAAGAGAGGAATAAGTCGTTGAAAGAACTCTGCAAACAAGTTGGCAATGCTTTGATCTGTATTAGCTTTAGTATTTATATAACACAATGAAGAACGTAGGATCGATGTTTTTCGTTTTGAATTAACAAAATTAAAAAATTGTTTTGGTTCCTGAGAAAATTGAATCCCACAGCGATGCAAATATGCTTTATAACACTCGGAATTAATGACAGTGAACCTTGAACGAGCAGCAATGTAACGCGAATAGTCGGAGGACCTTCCCGAGACTTTGAACTTCTTAAAGAACTTCTTGATATATTTTAGATTAAACAACTTACTCCACAGGAGGAGGCTTAGTAAGCCAAACAGGACTACTGAACGGAACCAAATCCTTAAAAATGGAATAAAAAATTTTGTAAAAGAAGTCAACCGCACTGTCCATATCCGTACAAGTGTATAAGTACCAGTCTGATCGAAGGATGGCATTGTTAAGACTGGCGAAATCTGCCTTTCTAAATGAATATGTTCTAGCTGACAAGTTGAATGATGCAGGTACAGCAGGAATAGGAATATCCATAGTATCGTGTAATGATAGGTGAAATGGGTCTTCAGGAAGCAAGAGCAGACTAACTCTAGAGACCATTGAAATGGAAGGATCAGAAACAAATATCAAAGTTGGCGATTCAATGAGTTTGTTGCAAATTAACTTGAGATAAGGACAATTTAAGTAGGTCAACAAATTCGTGTTTCGTTGAAGTTATCAAACCAGCTGAGTCGATTACAGAGGACTACTTAATTTCACAGATATTGAAATCACCAAAAACCAACAATTGATCGGTATCAGAAATAACATTAATTGAATAGCATTAAGATGATCCAAATAAAAAGAAATATCAGAACGTGGAGGAATGTACACTGATAAAAACAGAAAAACATTTTAGAGACACTTTAGTACTTAGAAATTCAATTAGACCGGAATCAACAGCAATCAATACGACACCACCCTGGCGGGAGGGACGATCAAATCTATAGGCAGTATAATTATTAGGAAAGATTGCAGATCTAAGATATCGGGCTTTAACCAAGTTTCTGTAAAAACTAAAATATGAAAATCAAAAGATAGGCTATCAGTGTAAAGTTTAGCCTATTTAGACTTAAGGCATCTAACATTTTGGTAGGCAAGGAAAAAGGATGAAGTTAGTTTTTGGAGCTATGTTATAGGGTACGGATTGTGCGGCAGCATTGAGTCTAATCGGTATCCGACTTCTAGTTCTAGCTTTAAACTCTTTCACAAGGCCTGAATCTTTTTTGGCGGATTCTGTCAAATCAGACGTCCGGAACGACCAAGATTTTCATACATCCGAAAGAGTGGATGGAGGGACAAGAGACGAGCATGGCAAAATCTCGGCTTGTCGTTCTGATCAAGAACATAAATAATTTATGGGGTCGGAAAAATTTACTTCTGCCTGTTAAATACATTGCAAAAACTTTAATATACCCTTAACAATAAGTGCAGGCTATCAAAATACAAGATTATAAAAATGCTTAAGAAGAAATTTTTTCCATAGAAAAATTTGTGTACCCTTGCATTATAATTGTTTACGATATATGTAATGCATAGAAGGAAGCATCTCCGACCCTTTAAAGTATATATACTCGATCAGCATGATAAGCCGAGTCGATGTAGCCATGTTCGTCTGTCTGTCCGTCTGTTCCTATGCGAAGTAGCCTCTCAGTTGTAAAGCTATGGACTTTTAATTTTCGTCATAGCCTGTAACCTGCACATATATAAAATACCATTTTTTTGGTTTCTTATCCTAATTAAACAAAATTTTGTAGGTGTCAGTCTTGGAAGCCTTTAAGTTTGGTACGTTACCGCAGTTAGCCTTCTTCTCTTGTTGTTTTTTTTCATATTTTCTGTCTGGTGGATTTCACAGGTGGCAAAAACTGTACATTCGGAATATATTAATGTTTGAATAGTATACATGATAATTACACATTTGGATACAAACTATTTATCTACACTTAATATATTTCCTGGCTAGTAGTGCTTTGGGATACATCTGTGCGCAACCGCGTATTTTTTTGCAAAAATTTGGCCGCGGCAACATACAAAGTGCACAAGAAAAACATTAGAATCAGCACTTTATCTAAAAGCCATAAAACTCAAAAATCACTCAACATACTGAATTATTAGATTATAATCTACACAATACCACAAAAACTCTACTGTTTACACAAACATATATACACAACTCACATTCAAAAAATATCAGATTCGCAATAGGTGGCAGAAAAACATTAACAGCTATGATCTTCGTAAACATGAATTGTCTTATGTTTAGGGAGAGAAGTTAGAAAACATTTTTTGCACGCTCTGCTTCTCTATAAACCTTACTTCACCGCCTAAGGCCTAATTACAAATATCCACGGTTGACCCGATTATGTATTATTATCCACATGGAGTGATAAAATTGCACTCTTAGGGCAGATTGGCACAAACCGGCGCGATAAGAAATATAAGAACACAACTAACCTTAGAATTGATAGGCATAAATTCAAATGTGCTCATTTACATAAATGAGCAATTAACTAAGGAAATCTTTTTGATCTTCAAAGACGCAATGCGCCGCATAACGTGCGAAAAAAAGACTTTCACTTTCAATGAAACGAAAGACTACGAACCATAAACGATTTACTTTATCTACTAGCTAGATGTGTTAGTAATTATGCTTAATCTAATTCAAGGGATTTATTAATGGAGTTAGAGTTAAAGAGATAGGAGATTATTGTAGTTAGAACACAGGACGCGAAAAGGTTTATGCAAGAGATATTTTAAATTACAGTGCTGAAGGTAGATATAACATAATTACTAGTAGTTCTACGAGGAACAGAAAAGAGCTTATGTATAAAGATAACATTGAGCAAAGTTCTAAGGTTTTCTGGAGATGACAGATTTATTGAATATGAAGGGAGGTGGTGATTATGGTCCCAATTCAAACCCCGGAAAGCAAACAGTAGACATTTTTTTTTTTTAAGTTTCAATGCGGTAATGGTGATTTCTGTATTGTGCACACCAAACACAAAAAAAAAAAAACACACACAAAAAACTACAAAATCGGTCGGACCAGAGAAGTGTTCAGTGTAATTTAGTTGTGTAAGTTACACATAAAATTCCTTTGACCATCGCTTAATAAAACCCAGAACACCCACAGCCTTATTGACGGTAATTGAAAGGTGGAAATCAAACTTCAATTTAAGGTCTAAAAGAACACCCATATCACCTAGTGTATCGATTCGATTAAGGGGCATATCGTTAAGAAGGTGCGATGTGTGAAGCGGTGTGCTATGACAAAAGGACATAGCTATGCATTTAGAAAAGTTGAGATTTAGTAATTTGACTTGACACCACGATTATGAAGCATCAACGCCGTCTTTCAGCATAAAGTGAGAGGAAGATTCGTTACATCGTCGGCGCACGAGAATGACATAGTATTTGAAGCAGATAAGGGGATCGAGATGGCTACCCTGCGGTACCCCTGATGTAACCATAAGGAGCTTAGGAAAATACTTTTTAAAAAGATTCTAATTTTTAGGTAGGCAGAATTTCACTTAAGAAGATAGGGAAGCCAAGGAAATCCAACTTATGAATAAGAAATCAGTGATTTAACTAAACAAATTCTTTGCTTAATTCTCTGACTTTCGCACAAGACGGTTGCTTTTTTCAATCTCCCGTATTGTGTAATTTTTGCGATAGTGTATCAAATTTTAAGTTGTGTCCAGGTTTTCTTTTATTATGCTCAACCTTTAAGTGCGCTTGATAAAACTGATTTAAATTGGTTTTTTTTTTTTTTGTGCAAATAAAACCCAACGCTGAGCTATAAGCATAAGCATAAAAGTGCAGCAATTCTAATATTCTCTTTGCGCTGTATGTTGTTTTTATGCTTTTATGTTGGCTCTGTGTAACTCCATTCATTTCAAGTGTGCCAAAATCAGTGTCCGAGTAACCGATTATTTTACCAATATGCATGGTTAGAGATATACATGCGAATTGTGTCGACCTGCTGAAGCCGAGTTGCGTTCGTTCTTAAGGAACGCAAACGAAGTCTTTAATGCTCTCCACGTTGGCTTTAAGCAATTAAATATGTCATTCGAAGCTCGTAGCAAATTTCACACCTTAAATATAGAGTTTTTTAAGACCAAGAAAGTAAATGGTCTGGATAAAGACTCTATCGACCCTGCCGAAAACCCCAACTACTCAATATTCTTTCGCCTATTTTTCCTAGTCGGTTCGGATGGGCCCTCCGGCCAATCTGGAGAGGGCGGATACCACAAATTGGAAGGTTCTTCGACTAAGCAAAGGTCCAAAATTACTCCCCCTGTGTCGAACTTTCCAGTATCGTATCGTTGACTTTGTCCGACAGCAGCATACCCACTGCTGTGGCTGCCCTGCCTAGACCAAGGATGGTCTTTATTTCTATACTAGCTTTAGATTCTACATCTGAACTAGTTTACATAGTTCGAAGATTAAGGTAGAAAAGTTTAGGTTTAATGTTAAGCGTAATACAGCTTCTTTCGAGATAGGTGTTCCGGAGGACTGTTTTGACACAATCTGTCAAAAAAGTTTCTGGCCTGAGCACCTACTCGTGAAGGAATTTACGGCTGGAACTAGAAATCAGAAACCGATTAGGGTGCCTGCTGCCGCACAATCCGTACCCTCTAATATAGCTCAAAAAAACTAACTTCATCTTTTTTTTCTTGCCTACCAAAATGTTAGAGACCTTATATCTAAACTCTCTAAACTTTACACTTTTACTGAAACTTGCTTAAAATCTGATATCTTAGACTCTGCAATCTTTTTTAATAATTATACTGCCTATATATTTGATCGCGCCACCCTACAATGTTGAGGCTTATTGATTGCTGATGATTCCGGCCTTCTGTCAGAACTAATTCTGCTTTATTTTCCTAACATAATTGAATTTATAAATACTAAAATATCTCTTAAATGTTTTTCTGTCTTTATCACTGTCGCTCACATTCCTCCACGTTCTGCCGCACCAGAAATTCTGCGCAAGAATTGGGACTGCACAACACGTATTTTATTTAGGTTCGACTTAGCCGCTATGCCGTATACCTGAATACCATATCTCCAAATGGGTGCCAGAATAACTTTGTAAATGAGCGTCTTGTTGGTTACTGAAAGTTTATTCCTGGCATTAAGAAGCCAAGCCAAACTGCTCGCCTTTGTCTTCAGACGCTTAACTACATCATTTATATGGCGCTGGAAGTTTAGTCGCTTGTTCAGAGTGACTCCAAGATATTTGTGAGCTTCCTTCTGCTCTAACAGTTGACCATGTAAAAATACCCCAGGAGAGGTTTGCGCTCTGAGAGTGTATGTGACTTGTACACACTTATCAGTGTTTAGGCAATATTCCATCTACAGGCCCAGTTCTCGAATTTTTTTAAATAGATCTGGATGAGATCTGTAGCGGTGAAGACGCAACTGTCTCTGGCCAGTACCGCAGTGTCATCAGCAAAGGTGGCGACAAGCAGATTGCTCTGGTCCGAGATCGGCATGTTGTCAGCTGAAGGCATATCGTGCGTATACAGGCTGTAAAGGGTTGGCCCTAACACGCTACTCTGGGGTACACCAGCTCTGACCGTCTTTGCATGAGAGGACACCCCGTCCTGAACAACTTTAAAGGATCGTTCGCGAAGAAAGCTTTTAACAATAAGATAGAGCTGTGGATTAAGTAGATCTTTAAGTTTATGCAGGAGTCCTGCATGCCACACTCTATCAAATGCCTTCTGGATATCCAGATACGCTCCGACAACATACTCCTTTCCATGGAATCCCTCCAGAATAAAGTTTACAACTCGGTGTAGTTGCTCGGGCGTGCCGTGCCTGAGCCTAAAGCCGAACTGAAATTTTGGCATTGCCTTTTTGACCGCGCTGGTTTCAAGAATCCTTCTTAAAATGCACCTCTCCAATATTTTGCCAAATGCTGGCAGTAGGCTTATTGGACGGTACGAATCCAGCTCATCTGCTGGCTTCCCACTTTTGTGTAGCATGATGATGTTGGCCTTCTTCCAGGCGCCTGGGAAGTGTCCGAGTCGAAGAGCGGAGTTGAGAATCAATACGAGGAATAGCAAAGCTCTGCGAGGGAGCAGCTTGATAGAGCGATTATCAAACTGGTCCTCGCCTGGAGCCTTGTTGTTGCGAAGCTTTTTGATTTCCTTTTCCACTTCAGTAAGGGTGATAGGAGCTACAGGGAGGGCCATCTGCAACGGAGCTCCCAGAGATTCGGTTACTAGCTGTACTCTTCTTGGCGACGATGTCTCAAACGGCTGGAATCTTTCTTCCAGATTATTCTCTTCGGCTCTTTCCCGGGGGGATCTTGCCCCAGAGCCATCTGGATTTCGGACTGGGAATTTCGGTGAAACTTGCCTTTTGAACCTCCTCGTAAACTTCCAGAGCGCAAACGTAGAACTTTCATCGGGAGTAGCTTTCTCCAGGAAGGCATCTGTGGTTTCTCTTTTTAGTGTGGCTAATACCTTTTTTACCCTGTTAGAGATCCTTCTATACAGTCTATCGATCGCCGGGTCATTGGTTCTGATGAACTCGCGTCTGAGGTGCTTCTTGAGCGTTAGAAGGCCTATTGCTTCCGGAGAGAGAGTGAGGTTGCTGTGTCTCTACAGTGAGTTGCACCAGCTGGGGCAGCAATAAGAGCAGCGCTCTTAGCCCTGCTTATGAAAGTTTCGACAGCTTTGTCGATATCTTCTGGCGTGTTTATTTCCGTGTTGAGATTAAAAGCATTGTTCATCTCGTCTTGGAAGAGTCTTATGTCGGCACCACGAGAAACAAGCCTCATTATTGGGGTAATTCGCTGAGGCGACATTGATAGAGAAGCAACCAAGGGCAAATGATCCGATGAAAGTTCATACTCTTCTCGTACCGAGAGCAGACTGTTGGCTATACCCTTGTACATGTAGAAGTCAATGCACGTGGGCATATCCCTCCTGTTATACGGGTAGTAAGTGGGTCTGCCAGTGGCTAGCACTTGTGTTGCACTGCTGGTAAGACAGCCATGAAGCGCAGTGCCTCTAGCGTTTGTCGTCAAACTGCCCCAGAGTCGATGTTTTGCGTTGAAGTCACCACCGACGATAAATTTTTGACCGAGCTGATCAAGTAGACTGCCAAACTCAGGGGTACTCCAAGGCAAACCTGGTGGAAGGTACGCAGCAGCCACAGCGATTTCACCTAAATTAGTTGAAATGATTACGGTTGCCAACTGTACGTGATTAGTCATGATTGGTTGTTGGTGATAGTGCACTAATCCCTGCCTGATTAGCACACATGCTCCGCCTCTGGGGCGCCCTCCAGGGTGATCTGCTCGATAACATGTGTAACCTGCCATGTTGAAGTGGGAACCATCGTGTAAGAATGTCTCTGAGATAAGCATGATGTCGATTTCATGCTTGATCATAAACACCTTAAGCTCATTAGTATTTGGGATTATACCACGAGCGTTCCACGTACCGAGGCACAGCACAGTAGCCATTATTTGTGCTGCTTCCCCGGCTTGGAACCTCTGAGTTAATTGATCTCATCCAACAGCCTAGCGATGGTTTTCTCAAGACCCGCAATGGTCTGCTGCAAGGAAATTATCATTTGTACTAGTGCGCCATCAAGAAGGTACGCAGCAGCCACAGCGATTTCACCTAAATTAGTTGAAATGATTACGGTTGCCAACTGTACGTGATTAGTCATGATTGGTTGTTGGTGATAGTGCACTAATCCCTGCCTCATTAGCACACATGCTCCGCCTCTGGGGCGCCCTCCAGGGTGATCTGCTCGATAACATGTGTAACCTGCCATGTTGAAGTGGGAACCATCGTGTAAGAAGGTCTCTGAGATAAGCATGATGTCGATTTCGTGCTTGATCATAAACACCTTAAGCTCATTAGTATTTTCATTAGTACCATTAGTATCATTAGTACCGAGGCGCAGCACAGTAGCCATTATTTGTGCTGCTTCCCCGGCTTGGAACCTCTGAGTTCCTTGATCTCATCCAACAGCCTAGCGATGGTTTTCTCAAGACCCGCAATGGTCTGCTGCAAGAAAATTATCATTTGTACTAGTGCGCCATCAAGAGTTGTATGATCATAATGCTGTGGTTGTTTTGGATTTGCCACACGTTGATGGAGTAGGTCAGTGCCCTGAGCTTGCTGTTGTGATCTATTCCTATCAGGTCTTATGCCCTGCTGCCCCAAAATTGACGCCTCTGCGTACGTCAGGCCTTACGCACAATTGAGGTTGGGATTACCTGCTGCTAGATAATACGCGTGGGCTGAGCGTAGAATTCACCCATCACGGGACCAGTATTGACTCCGGTTTCCATTACAATTGACGCACACCAGGTCATCATAAGTCTTTGCCTGGCATAGGCTAGAAGCAGTCCAGTGAGGCTTGCTGCATCTACCGCATCTGGGCTCCTTGGTGCAATAGTTCCTGGTATGGTCAAATCCAAAGCAGCGGTGACATTGGCGCATGTCAATCTTCTTTCTCGGCATCTCCACTCTAACTCTTTGCCGACCGACTTTATTGACCTTTAGAGTCTCCCGATTATTGTTGGCCTTTTTGAGATCTATAAACCAAACATTCTGGCCTGGGGCTTTGGATGGAGCAGTTTCGGAGGGGTCCTCGACCAGTGATTTTGACTTCGGATTGTACATATTCACAACAGAGTGCCCTTGAGAGGTGAATGCAGTTTTAATTTGCTCGGTGGGGGTGGATGCAGCCAAGTTGCATACCACCACTCTAAAAGCTCTGTCCTCAGGTAGGCAGAAGTGCGTATATTGGAGGTTTACTTCCGAAAGCTTTTTTGTGATGGCTCTGTGGGTATCAGAGTCACGAGCGTATATGCGTAATTTGCCATTACGAGCAGCCTTTAATTCGTATGAGTCAGCAGTAACTGCTGAATTGAGAAGCCTCTCCAGGGCTGGTACATCACTGATGGCCAGTACTGTGATTTGGCTAGGCTTCGGCGGTTTTTTTCCGTTGGTACTTGAGTCTGTGTCTCTCCATCTATGTCGACTTCGTCCAGGGGAACGTCCATGTCGAGATCAACGTCTGCTTGACTAAGATCTAGATTTGCAAGAACTTCAAAACGATTTTTTTTATTCGCAGTTTTAGGTGCATCAAGTGATCTTCTTTTTTTTGGCGGAACTTTCTGCCAGGGGACATCTGTCGGCTGCTACACAGGCATTTTATCAGGTTGTGGTAGTGAGGGACTGGTTCCTGGCAACTGCTGTTTCGTTGATCCAGTTAGTTGGCTTGTGCCGCTGACCACTATTGGCTGGTTGCCATATGAATAAACTCCTCCAGATGAACAAGTAGTCACGTAACATGAGGCTGAAGTTGAAGCTACCGAGAATGTAGCTGCAGATGTAATGGGAACAATAGTGGCTTCGTGTACATAACCAGATGCAGTACGTGAGGTGCCATGTGAGGCAAGATCTTCCATCAGTTGTGATCTAAATTCAGAAGGTGTTAGACCAACCAATTCCTTCATTTTCTGATAGTCTAGCTGATTGTTCAGAACCACAGTAGGCTGAGAGTCAGGTACTTGTTTGTTATTCATAGCCAATTGTTAATATTTAATCACTCAAATAATAAAATTGGATAGTTACACTTTATACGTGCTTTGATCTTGCTTGCGCGCACAAACAAGACAAAACAGAACAAAAACAAAAAAAAACTTGCTGATAAGCAAGAATTTATTGCCCCTCTTGTGCGGCTGCGCGCAGGCTGAGGGGTAATGTAATGCCCAGTGGGCAGTGTTCGTAGTTCTTGCGCACTACTTTCTTATCTTTATTCGCAAGATGTTGCCGGCACCGTTATAACGCGGCGCCCAAATGGTTAGTATGTGCTGTTTTCAGCACAGAGCAGAGGTAACAATCGAAACTTGATTAGCTGGAACTTAGTGCAAGCGCGACACGACCGTTCACAGTGAATGCCGATAACCGATTGTGAATAATTTTAAAGGATTTGGTTTCGCTCAGTAGTACTGCAAGGTTTAACGAGCATCCTTGGTTTAAGAATTTTAAAATCTAGGGAAGGTCCTCTGAATATTCGCGTTATATTGCTGCACGTTCAAGGTTCACTGTCATTAATTCCGAGTGCTATAAAGCATATTTGCATCTCAGGATCCAAAATAATTTTATAAGTTCGTTAATTCAAAACGTAAAACATCTGTCCTACCTTCATCATTATTTTATATAAATGCTAAAGCAAATTCAGATCAAGGCATTGTTAATTTCTTTGCAGAGCTCTTTCATACAACTTATTAATCTCTCAAGTATCGGTCTGATCATATATACCCTTATAGCTTACATAGGTTTAATAACATCTCACCTCCAATAGTTACTCAAGCTAATTGCTTAATGAAATTAAGAGTATTAAGCCTAACTTCTTTCCTAGTCGTGATAGCTGGAAATTATATAAGCACGAAAATGTGGTAACTGTGAAATTAATATATTTTCAAAAAGCTTGGGAATAGCAGACAGTTTTGATATGCCTCCGTAGTTTTGGACATCATCCTTATTCCTGTTTTTATGGCTTGCAAAGCGCATCAGCGCAGAATCTGAGGATACACCACGGGACACCATCAGGGCCTAGCAAAAAGTTAGGCTTAATAGATTTCAGTTCAATAAGCAGTGAGCTTTCAGTAACTATGGGAGGTGGGATATTATTAGACCTGTGTAAGCTATAAGGATATATCTGATCGGACCGATACTTAAGAGAGCAATAAGTTGCTTGCAAACAAATTGGCAATTTTTTGACCTGTATTTGCTATAGTGTTTATAAAAAATAATGAAGAACGTAAGAAAGATGTTTTTGGTTTTAAATTAAATTATCAAATCGTTTTGGGATCTGAGAAAAATGTGCCCTACAGCGATGGAAATATGCTTTATAGAATTAACGCCAGTGACGAGTTGACAAGTTAGAAGATGCAGGTATGCAGGAATAGGAATATCTGTAAGGGATGAAAACAAAAGGGCCTCGATACCACTGAAATGTTTGGGAAACGATTATCAAATCAAATAGGCAATTCTATGAAATTTCTACAAAATTAACTTGTGAAGAGGACAAAATAACTAGGCCGTCAATAAACTCGTGTTGCCTTGAAATTATCAAACTGGCAGAGTCAATCGCCGAGGACCATGAGACATAATCAACAACCCACAGCAATTGATCAGTATCTGATAGCATTAACGCAATCAATTGAATAGCATTAAGATGATCCAAGTAAATAGAAATATCGGAAAGTGGAGGAATGTAAAAGGCAGTGATAAAGACAGAAAATTATTTTAAAAAAAAATTATTGTTTATATTTGAATTATTATTAAATTATTATTTATTACTCTACTACTTACAAACTCAATTTTATTAATAAAATTAAGCTTTCTTTCGGTACTGGTGTTTTTCATTTGTATCATATCATCTGTTTGTATAGCAAATGGAGAATATGAGTTTTGAATCCCCTTATGGGTGAAAATGAGTATAGTGATGATTGAGAAAATGAGCTTGATGAAGGTTAATTAAATTTGACATCAGTATTGTCCCTCGAGTGCCGTCTCTTGAGGCTTCTTCTCCTCAAGGGGCAGGGAAGAGCCCTAGTAAAACAGTTAGGGCGTACCTCAAGCCTGTCAAAATATTTTGTCATCAGTTACTTTAGTTCATCTCCCAGTTGTCTGGTCCTTATGGAGAGTGCTGCTGTTCACATACCGCGGGGCGCCACATACTTGAAGTGTCTTATTTTGAAGAACATGTATTCTTCTAAGCTGGGTTTTGGAACAGGTTACCCATAACTGGTAGGGAGTATCTGAAGACAGGTGCAACCACCTGCTTGTATATCATCACTTTTTGTTAGAGCCAATTTGGAGCAAATGCTCCAGCAAATGCTGAGAAGCCAGCCAAACTTCTTTTTTTTGGCCTTTATCTTGAAGCTACTCGCTGTCACAGGCTGCCTACAAGTGAGCTTGTAGCAGTGCCAGTTTTTCAGAGTGATCGGGGTGCCTCATATAACTGGGGTTCTGCACGGTTTCTTGCAGAGTGTATGTACCAGCAGATTTTTACGCGCTGATGGTTAGACACAACCTTTTGTGCCATGTAGCCTCGGCATTTCTTCCTGTTTGTTAACAGCCTAGTCAGGGGTTTTATGCCGTGACATAATTGCCATATCATCAGCGTACGTAGCCATCATCATCTCATCCGGATCCGTATTCCTCCTCTCATTAGAGACTGGGCGGGGAATATTTGCCGCGTAAACTGTTTAAAATACGCATTAGGACACTGCCTTGGGGCACTCCTGATTGGATGCTTCTAATTGTCGAGTGGTTGTCCTTATAGCCCACTGTAAATGTTCTGGAGTGCAGATAGTTGGAGAGCAGGTGGTAATAGTTCCCGGGTAGTAGCAACTTTAGATTATATTTAAGCCCAGTGTGCCACACTCCATCAAATATCTGCTGTACATCTAAATATATTGCGGCGCAGTATTCCTTTGTCTCAAATGCTTTGAAAATAAAACCCACCACTCCGTGGAGCTGCTTAGGTTTGCCGTGGCTTTTTCTAAACCCAAACTGAAGCGACGGTATTGCGCTGACAAATCTTTCCATCTCGAACATCCTTTCCAGGAGGATTCGCTCAAAGATCTTTGCGTGCCCAGAGAGTTATGGGTCTGTATGACGTCAACTCACTTGGTTCTTTGCCAGGTTTAGAGATCAACTTATCATAGCTCACTTTCATTGTACAGGAAAGTGACAAAAGTGTTTGATGGCATTAAAAATCACAGTTAGCTTACCCATCGTGCTGACAGGAACATTAACATTTTCTTCAAGTCGGGTACTAGGTGCAGAAAAATGCTGCTGCGGTAGGTTCTTTTCTAAAAGCTGGGTAAACTTTTTGTTGAGTTCAATAAGCAGAGTTATCTGATCAGGTTTGTCCTGTATAGGCTTTTGACTGTGCTCGTAGCTGCTTGAAATATTTGCGTCACACTGTTTACTACTACTGATATGCCTTGCAAAATTTATGATAAGGGCGTAGCCAGCGCCAACAACTCAACTTTCTGTATAAATTTGCCTTATAGTAGAGAATAAATTGCTGTCGCAATAGATCCCATTTTTCGAAATCAACACCAAATGTTTGTTTTTTCATCCAAATCGAGAAAAATTTAGTTTGTATCTATTTTAAGAGGCTCCAAAAACACGATTTTCCCCATTCATAGATGTATACAGTCAAAGATTGAAAAGTCAAAAAGAGTATGGATAATAAAAAGATATAATTTTTGGCTTTAAGAAAGGTAAAGGTTTTGTTTTGGCATTCTCGAGTGATAGTTAATACTGCAAGGCCACCTCTGAAAAATGCAACATTTGGTAGATTTGCTAAAATTGCTATGTTTCAGTCTTCTCTCTATAGATTTCCATGATTTATACCTCAAACAATTTATTACGATAATAAGAAAAAAAAAACAAAATAAAACAAAAACATTTTTTTGTAATAGATGATTAATAGGTGTAATAATTAGTTTTTAAACACCGTAAAGATTTTGCAAACAAACAAAACTGCAAGGTCACCTCTGAATAAATTCTCAAAAAACAGTTTCCACCAGACCATTTTGTTTATGGAATTTCGTCATTTGGGGCACCATACATATCAAAAAAGTAGGTCTCACCAAATATACAATCTTTGTCTGAAAATATGACTTGTGTGTGCGTTTTTAATAATTCCCCTTAATTTTAATGTCTGATAACATAGGTAGCACCAAAGCGAGCCGTATGTTACAAATCCTAAGGAACCATAAGAAAAGACTTACGTTTGCTCATATTAATGATCAAAAATGTAAATAAGATGGATGAATTTAGGCATACCTTTGTTAACTCGAATGTGGACGTCATCCGTGTTTTAGAAACATGGTTTGTGTGGGTCTATAACGATTCAATGTTTAGTTGCGAGGGATATGTGTTATGCCGTTCTGGCAGTGTTGGTCATGTAGAATGGCAGTGAATGTTAGTTAAAGACTGGAATGTAGCTATATTGAAACATGATTGTGATATCGCATAGAAATGTTGACTACTCTCATTTAATTGTCGTAATCGTTGGCCTATCCATGCCTTACACTGATAAGATTTTGACTGGTGACTTAAACAGTAATGTGTAATGGATGCTTGTAGCCCAAGTCAAACATAATTTCTAGAAACTTCCCAAGAGTAGGCATTATGAAACAAGCCTCTGTATGCATGTTTGCTTTATTGTCATATATTGACAAAGACAGCAATTGCAATAGTAACTGTCGTAAATTTGGCAAGCGCCATCTATTGTCGATTGTTGGCATTGCTACGTTAAAATACGTGGAACAGAGAGGATGCAATATTATGTTAATCATTAACTAAAAATGGCGTCTGGCCCACTTTCGCTGTTAACAGCTTTACTTTGAACGATCAAAACTACCATCGTTCTTTTCTGTTCTGCTGGTCTTTGGCGATGGTTGCCCCTCCGCAAGTGAATGTTCAATTGTGTTTAATTTAAGCTGCGCCTAAACTTGCAAGTGATAAAGTAACTCAGCCGAAGTTATTGGAAGTATTTTACCCGTCTGGCAGCAACCAATTGGCCGCTAATTTTTCTTATAAGCGCCAACCCAAAAAAGTGGTAAGTTGGCCGAAATATTGCTTTATATTAGTAGACCAGTGCTTTTGCGAACAAAATCTTCGACTGAGTGTTCTTTTGTTTCCCCCTGTTTTGTTGAAGGAGTGGCGCTTTGTTCGAGCTCAATATCTGTCCAGTTTCAGCTTAGTTCGAGCTAAGTGCGAGTTGAGTACCTGGATAGTTTGAGCGTAGTTCAAACTTACTTAGAGCTCAGACACAGCTTCGTTAACTAAGTCAATCTTAGAAGAAGCTGCATATTTTTTTTTGTTGAACCCAAATGGCGTTGAAATGTAACATATTAGAAATGTAACATTGAAACTTCACGCCCTAATTTCATAAATAAACCTGCCTACGAAAATTGCATTAATTTGTTTTAGAAAACCAATATCTTTGCTCTCAGCAACACATCTTTTATCGCCTATTTCGATGTCCCCGCTCCCTCTTTCCACTCGAAGCTGAACTAGGAGCTTTTTACAAGAGATGTTCAACGCTGCCGAAATTTAAAATCAGTTGGATTTCGTTATCCCGTAGCAAACGTCGGCGGTAATTATTTTTAGTGCTAATATTAGTGAACATATAGGTGAGCAGCAAAATACCCTGCAAAAATTGAAAAGGCAGAATATATTATTAAGTCGCCTTCTGCGCCTATCTAAAAGTTTATATGTATTCTCATATAAGCTTAGTTATTTAGTTTTTTTGTAATGCCGCATGTTAATGTGATTATGTAATATTGAAAATGTAATAGGGGGGAAAAAAATCGCTATCCTTCAATTTCTTATATTCCTTCTATTCTTCATTTTTATGTTCGCTATATTCGTGAGTGAACTGTTAGTTTTGGTTTTATAAATTTTTATATATATATATATATATAAATAATTTATATATTTTATAAATTTTTATAAATATATATATATATATATATATATATATATATATGGCATAAATTTTAAATCAATTATTATTTGAAATGATTTATATTTATATTTTTATATTTTTGTAGTTTGCCTTACTACTAGGGAATATCTAGTTTTATGTCCACCTAGATAATAGAAATAAATGAAGTGTTTTAGAATAAATATTTTTAAAACGAATTTGAAGATGTTTGAGATTTCCTTGTTAATGGAAGATGCGTCGTCATGAAGTAGAAGTAGGTTAGCCCTTTATTGTTGTTCTAGGGATCACCGACCTTTCTTTTGACCAAGCGGCCCAAATGTATTAACCGAAAATCATTTGCTGGCTGATATTGAATCGCTTGGTATAAAAATCGTACTCCTCACACTTAAAAAAAAAACTTGTGGTACCCTATTGGACGTTTTCTTTTTTTGTTACTAATTTGACCAAGGTATTGGTGTATAACTTAATATTTTTAACATATGAAGCAGACGTGGACCATAAAGAAGTCAAGATTCATTTTAGAGACTTTACGAATTTATAGTATTCCATCCGCTGAATCACAGCTTTTACTATTCAATGCAAATATCGAAACCTCTTCAATAAATGTATAAACCTCAAAACTAAAACTATTCGACCTACTTGGTTTTCTAACAACATGAAGAGGCATATTCGTTTGCGTAACATTGTCTATAGTAGGTGTAAGAGGTGCAAAACACTTGAAGTGTGTGAAAAAAAAGAGCAACAGTATATAAACTCTATCACTGGAAAACGGAGAATTTCGCCAGTTTTAGGAATTAATTAATAATTCGAAGATTTAAAAAGATTTTCTTCTAAATTTTTTTGTTACCCCTTTATATAAGGATATAAATCTTTGTTTAATACATAACATAAAGTGAAGCTCACGTTTTTGCGATAGTTACTCTTACAGCTCTATGATATAATCAAATTTACATCTATAGCTTTTGAACTTTGCCGCCAGCATGCATTTATAAATTAAAAATGGAAGAGGCAGAACAACAAAAATGAGAAACCTCCATTTGGGCGACTTACAAAAATGGCTATAAAGTCGCTATTTATGAATAGATTTTCATGATCAATATTTTAAATTGTTTGGCAATATCAGAAGAACTAACATTTTTTTTAATAATTTATTTATAGCCCATTAAATAGGAAAAAGCGATAAAAAAAAACTTTTATTTTTTATAGAGAAATTAATTCTAATTCTATAAGCCTAATTAATTCGAATTCTTATTAATTCTAATTCTATAACATAACGTCCTGTTTCCCGAGTGTGGAAGTTTTCAAAACGTATAATTCATTCCGAAAACTATTGATGAGTTCAGTTCCATTTTGCTATTTTTATCAAACGTATGCGAGCACCTGATGGCTAGTCAGATTAAAAACTTTGTGACTGCTAATTTCCTTCTGAGCCAACCCGAATCGGGCTTTAGGAAAAAACGAAGCTGCACTACCACTGTAATTAACGTTACTGAAGATTTTCGATTGCAAATAGTAAAGTATAGTTTTTTTATCTACTTGATTTTAGTAAGCTTAGCTCTAAGCAAAGTAAAATGTAAGGTGCACATGTATGCTGATGATGAGCAGATGTATGTTAATTGTCCTTTAAATCAGATAAATCAATGTGTTGTTATATTTAATGATGACCTTAATAAGATAAGAAATTGGACAAAGAAAAATGGATTAGGTATTAATCCTCAAAAATCTACGAGGCGTGTTCAAAAAGTTAGGTGAGTTTTGCGGCCAACGTACATTCGATTATCGATTCATTATTGTTGTTAGGTTGGCACACGTGTCCTGAACATATACTCACAGTTTCAAGTACATAACATACTTAGTTTGTTTTAGACAGATAAAAAGCAAAGCTTAGAAGTATTTTGTTGTGCTCGGCGATTTTCTATTATAATAACAAGAAATTAAGGCTAACTTCGGGTAACCGAAGCTTACATACCCTTCGTTTGAAATTCGGTCAGCAAATTCCAAATTTGGTTTAATTCGAATAAAAAACATATCCGGTTCACTCCGAATCGGTCAGTTATGTGGGAAGTCTAAGAAATAGTGATCCGATCTGAATCAACTTTGGTCAGCAGACGTAGGGGCTTCTAACACTGACATCTAATTTGCATAAAAAACAACCAATTAATCTGTACTAAGAGTTCATTCCGAATCGGTCGGTTATATGGGAGCTATACAATATATAGTGATCCAATCTGAATAAACTTTGGTCAGAAAACGTAGAGGTTTTTAAATCTACATTTACCAAATTTTGTTCAATTTGAATAAAAAACAAATTTCCTGTACTAAGAGTTCATTCCGAATAGGTTGGCTATATTGGAGCTATATGATCGGATGATCTGGATCAACTTTGGTCAGCACACGTAATTACTTCTAAAATTGACATTGAATTTGCATGTATACTAAAGGTATATCTATTGTTCATTCGAAATTTGTCTGTTATATATATAGTGGACCGATCTTGACTACTTTTACATATGAGCAGCTTACAGCAGAAAGAATAGCTTTAAATAGCTCGCGATAGCTTTGAAACTGAGAGACTAGCTCATAGAAACAGACAGGCAGAATTACAGACGGGCAGGCAGGCGGACATGGCTATATCGACTTGGCTTGTCATGCTGATCAAGAATACATGTACTTTATGCTTCCTTCTATGAGTTATAAATATCGTGACAAATATATAATACCCTCTTCAAGGGTGTAATAAAAAAGAAGCAAGGAATTTGCATAAAATTTGTTGTGAAAATGGTAAGATTTGGTGGTTTGTTGTGGTGGTTATGGTGGTTTGTTGTGAAAATACTGTAAGACACTTGAAATGTTGGCAGTTGCGTACGAAGAGTGTGCTCTAAGTAAACAAAAATGTTTGCAAGTGGTACATACTCTTGGGCTATCTTGGGCAGAAAACATTTTTTTATTAATTTTTTTATTTAGAAATGATATCCTGGCGTTACAACTACAGAGTTACTTTTAAATTATTACGCTAGTCATAACGTCATTATAAGGATTCATAATGTCATGTTAAGGAATCTTATCCGACAACGAACCTCGCTCTGGACGTCCCAGCACAACAACAGAAGATTACGTCAAAAATCTTAAGAAAACTGTTTTTGAAAGTCATCGAATTACTTTTTGGAAAAAATGGGCGTGGCACTACCCCCTCATATAAGCGAAATTGAAAATTCATCATATCTTTGCACCCATTTGATGTAAAAGAATGAAAAACGATATGTATGTTAACGGGATCTAATAAAGTTCGATCGGTGCCACGCCCACTTTTAAAGAAAAGGTTAAAATGTCATATCTCAATTCCTGTCTGACCAATAGCTTTGAAATTTTACAGTATACTAAAATCGGCCAGGGGAAGGTCATTGACTGACCGAAACATCAATATATGGAAAAAGCGATTCTATAAATTGGAAACTTAATTTATCGTTTCGGAATCATTATACCATTCACAAAAAAATGTGAAAGTATTTTGTCGTGAGGTTTGCAATGCACAGAAGAAAGCGTTTCTGACCATATAAAGTATATTTGTATTCCTGATCAGCATAATAAGTAGAGTCGATATAGCTACGTCTGTACGTCTGTCCGTTTAAACATTGAGACCTGCTGGTTGAGTTTAGGATTCATCCGGATAGGATTGGACTCAATTGGGACAACCATATTATTTGGCTGCCATAGAGCCGTTTGATGCCGAGAATGCTACGAAAAGAAAAGTTATTTCAAGCAAGTTTTCTAAAAAGATCAATCAATTTTCTACTTTACAACCATTCTTACTATAGGCACTCTTGGTATAGTACCGCACCACATGCATGTTTACTTGCATCTGTGGTTATGCTAAATTCTTTGCTGAATTCAGTAAGCACTAAGCCATTTTCAAAAAATTAAATGCGTCATCGCATTCTTTTGTCTATTCGAATTGTGCGAAATTGTGAATAAATCGTCTGTAAATTGACGTGACGCGGTAGGCATTGGATAGTTTTTTATAAAACCGTACTTTTTATCATCTGGAAGGATGGCATGGTCGGTGCATATATAACCTCATGCATAAAAAATTTACATTTCTCTGGATTTAATTTTAAGTTATGTTTCTACACAGATCAAAAATATTTGACAAATTTTTTAACACAAGTAAAACAAGTCATCCATATGCTTGTGCTTTTGATGGTTCAAGACCGGTAAATGCGAGTGTCATGTGTCATCATTCGCATAAACGAATTTTGGGGCTACTTTTGAAACATAGGGTAGTCGCGTGAAGCGATAAGAACCTGAGCTCGTGGAAAATTACGTTATATTTCTAGATTTCGCATTTAATTCTATTTGGTGGAATCCAGACATAAGACCGAGACATGAAAAGTATTTTGTCGTTCTAATTGGTCAAGGATTTTTATGGTTCTTGGCAGTAGGTATTTATCTGCTACAAGTTTTTTATTTATCTGGCGATAGCAGTTGACTACTAACCCTTTCAGCTTTGGAGAGATTCTTTGAGTACCAAGAGAAGTGGGCTATTATATTCAGAAATATATGGTTTTACTATACCATTTATTGTTAATTGTTTCCTGTCTGTTTATTTCTGGCTCTTCTGTCTCTTCGTTTCTATAATTTTTTTTAATATAAATTTTCTTTGTCTGCTTGTCTTAGTTTCTGTTTATAAAAATAATTACTTGAAATTGCTTCTGTTTCTAAACCAAATATATCACTGTATTTGGTACATAAATCGGTAAGCTTATTTTTAAATTGTTCACTGAATTTTAGTCTTTTTACTACTTCATTAGTTCTACTGTTTTCGTTTGTTTTTTGCATTTTAAATTACATAATTTTTTATTGATTCGAAATTTACTTGTGAGTATTTTTATATTACAATCAGTTGTATTTAAAATTCGAACTATTGCGCAATTACTTGTTCCTATACTGTTAGCTCTTAATACCCCAGGATGAATTTTCATAGTTTGATATCAATACAGTATCTTCATTGCGCAGAAGCGTAATTTTTTCTCATTACATTTGATCTAGCTGGTAAGAATATTGAATTATCAATATCATTAGTGGTACATGTAGTTGATAATTAAGGGGTTGTGGTTTCATGAGAAATTAATCTTGAAGTCGAGTCCAAGAATTCCATCGCACGGTACGGGGAATTAATTGTCGACTATTTGGAAATCGTGACAAATTACAAAGAAATCGAAAAGCAAATCAATTGTAGATTGTCTAATTGACTGTATTGTTCGCTGTCCACTTCTTTTTATTTTTGTTTTATTATTATTCTTTAAAATTAAGACATTTGTCCTGTATCTACTATCAATGTCAATGGGATATTATTTTTTCATTTTGAATTTCAATGAGACTACTGAGACTGAGCTGTATATGTAATATTTTTAGTGTTGCTTGCTCAAGGGGATTGGTTCGTTTTCCGAGTTACCTTGTGTATCTTCTGTTTGAGCTGCCTATCTATGAGCCGCTTCGAGGGTTGCCTCTGTTCTTGGATTTATAAAAAAAGAAGAAGACCACTGCGCATCACATAGCCAAAATGTGTGAAACGCGGAATAACACAGGAACAACGCGTTCCCATTCCGGCGCACGATATCGCAAGCTCCTCCGATGCTGGGATTGGTTTCTTGAATGAAGTTAGCTTGTTTCCCATGTTACCCCGGGCATTTCACGCGTTTTGGCCATGCGATGCACATGGCTTCCTCCTTAATAGTTCTTTATAAATTCTAAATTACTTACAATATCCGAAATTATAAAATCATATGAAATACCTCAACGAAAAGGTCATGGCATGTTCTTTTCCCATAATATTCTACTAAAGAATCCTTTCGTCAAGCTAATCAAAACAAGAATCGAATATAACTGTTCTAGATCATATCGGGTCGGCGGGGCTACAGTGCATACAAGGTATACACAAATTTGGATTGATTTGGATGAAATACAGAAAAGTTATACTAATAAGTGCTTAATCCGGAAGAATCGGTTATATAGTAGCTTTTTGATATAGGTGTCTGATCTTGATCAAATCAGGCCAGCGGACTTGGAACCTCTTCAAATGGATACAAACCCAATTTGATTATATACTTCATATGTTCGGAAAAGTTTCCTTCTCTGCGTTGCAAGCTTCATGACAAAATTAATATACATTTACATTTCGCTGTGAATGTTTTAAATATAAATTGTTTATATGGTCGGAAGCGCATTGCCGGCCGGTTGGGCAGGAGGTAGGGGCTTTTAACCTGAGTTTCGCGCGTTTTAAAGCCTGCGGCTTGGTGTCGTGTGGGTCTACACTGACGGACTGCCGCATGGGGTTTCCCATATTCCGGCGAAAGTCTATTGATGAAAGTTGACATATAAGTTTACTTCACACGAAAACTAATGATCCATTTAAAAAGCGTCCGATGCAATGTTTAATCGTGTCTGAAGTACCAAAGAGAGAAATCGGGTAACGCTGGGTAAGGTTTTCTAGTGTTATTTATTTACCTTTAAAGCATCGTCCTTTTCCCTGAGTTTGTTTTCTGTTTCTCTCATTTTATTTAATATTTTATCATAAGTACATTTAATTTCTTGCATTGATTCTTCGTGTTGCTTGATCAGCATTTCTTTTTCATTTGTCCTCGTTATAATGTTTTGTTTTATTTCATCATCCTTAACATTTATTAGGTTTTCAGCAAGAACCAATTTTTCTTTTGTTTCTTGGATGATTACTTTTTGATTTTCAAATTCAAAACAATTTTGCTCCAATTGCTTAATTCTTGATTTTAAATCAAGATTTTCACTTTCTTTCTTCTGAATAGTATCCTGAAGGTTGTCGTTCATTTCCCTTCGTAAATGTTCAAATTTCAGTATATGTTCTTTTTGTTCTTCAATTTGTTGCAAAAGTTCAAGATTTGTTTCATTCTTTGCTTCAATATTATGCTTCAAGTCTGATACATCATTGTGAAGAGTATTTACTTGCAATAATAGATCGGAGCTCACTTGTTTCTCTTTGCTCAACATTTTGGAAGAGTCGCTGTGCTGCAAATAAAAAACGATAAAATAGTTATAAACTAGTATTGAAATGATTTTAGGAGTCCGTCGATTCCATGATTTCACTGTACTTAACAACAGCACATATAAAAAAGAGTAGACTATAGATATTCCGACTATAAGATACTCATACTCACCATTTATTTCACATTTGACACACTCTCAAAAGTATGCAACACTATTTTATCTACAATTATTATTCGATTGTTATGATATACATATACATATACAACTAAATGTGTCAAGAATTAAATGCCTGTTTCGTATAATTGCGTACTCTGAGATGCTTTATATCAACAATGTCGGGCACAGAAAAATATATTGGGTAATAGCCTTTTAAGCGTCGAACTACTAATTCATTTCCGCCGGCCTGCATAAAACACCCACCAAATTTTTGCCCACATCAGCCAGCAAACCTAGACTGACAACGATTGAAATGTTAAGTCTGTAACAAGTTCTAAGTGCACAGCTGTAAATTCAACATTTGTATTTGTATTTTAGATTCGTTGTATATTTTCGTTGTATAATATAATTATACTCATACTCGTAGAATAAAAGGATTTATCACCCGAGTCGATCAAGGGATGTCACATATCGGTCCACCTGTACCTCCGTTTGCATATCAGCACTTAGACCTGGGAGATTATGAGAGCTAGAGTCTCCTAATTCGATAGCAAGCCTTCTTAGTATACGCGCAGATCAAGTCGTTCAAAAGTTTGGCACTCCAAGTATAGAACTGTATATTCCAGGACAGTTTTGGAGATTGCCAACGTAGTTATTTTATTTTTCATTTTATTTTTCTAATATCTATAATATCTGTATATGTTGGATCCTAACATGAGTGTCAATGTAATTGGGGTTCCATGTTTGACTCAAAATTGCGGTGGTCTGTTATTGATCCGTTATTAGTGTGTCTGTTCTTTCTCTGTGACGTCGTCATTTGATTGTCTGAGTTCATCATTGGCCAATTAAGCAATATACAAGCAGTTGTCCAAGCCATAGTTTGATGCGACTCATCAGAAGTGGGATCTGTATATGTGCCTAAAACTATATTGTCTGAAAATCGGTGCAGAGCGGTTTTTTTTTAAATGGCTAATACTATGCAGCCATCAGTTACCCAAAATTCTGACGGCAATTTTCCACCTCGCAATTGTGTGTGTATGCGATAGCTGATATTTCTTTATTAGAGGATCGGTTATCTTTATAATATCCAATAATTAATGCGTCGAATAATGTATGTTAATATTATATAGTATATATAAATATGGGGCCCATATGACGAAAATCCATACAAAAAATGTTTCTATGGTGACCTTGCAGTTTTGTTCATAACTCGAATTGCTCAATTTTCAAATACTTTACGGAGTCTAAAAACTAATTAATATATCAGTTCGAGTCTTCTAGTTTCCCAAGAGTTTTAAAGCTGAAAAATAAAAACTAATACTAATAATAAAAACTAATGTGATTAATACATACATTAATAGTGAATGTTTTGCTTTCTTTTGATAAATTTGAAATCATAAAATCCAAATATGTTAATATTTGTGCAGCATATGAGGGTCATGTGGTCTTCTAATTGTTGTGCTGGGCTGAATGATAATGACAAAGATAAGTTAATTAATATTTTGTAATCATGTTTTGGAGCATTTGTTAACGAACCCCTTGTACCATCGCTAGCATTGGTGAAATGAACATAAGATTAATTGATTAATAAAACGGTGTAGTGGCGACCGTATAGCCTTGAAGAAAAAGAAATAGTTCGACCTAAAATAAGTAAGTTAATGGAATGTAACATTATATTGTTTGAGAAAAAAAAAGAAAAAATGAGAGAGAGAGCAAATACTTTTCAACACAAATTATTGTACTTGCTTAGATATGACTAGTGGATATAATCAAACGCCAGAAGAGCAATACTAGTTTTTATAAATGTTGTGGATAATATTTCTGTGGTGTAATTTTCAGTTAGTTGTGGCTGTAAAAATCAATAAATACTTTAGATATTTTGATTCTGGATTATTGTTTAACATTACGATTTCTGAAAACTACTGTTCATGATATGCGAGCTAGAGAGACAACCCCGAATCCAAGTAGAGTTATTGCATTAAGCGCCTTACCACCACCGGGGTCAGTTAGTAGATTGAAATAGTGCATCGGTTTGGCTTCATATTTTTGTAAAATGTATACCAGGAAAACACTCTATTCGCGTACATCAGCAACGAAAAACTTTATTTGGAATGTAAAGCTAGCAGATAATCGAAAGAAAGCCATCACCAATCTTACAAAGGAACCAATTAATATAATCTTTAACCCAGAATATTCAATTAAATTGCATATAGATACGAGATCCTATGGTTATACGGGCTATGTTGTTACATCGAATCAATGGTAGTGTTTATGTAGTGGAATATTTCAGCAAAACAACTTTCTCCGCTAAGTAAGGATACCATTCTTATAAATTGGAGACGTTGGCGAAGGCGTAAAGCCTTTCCGTCACAAACTTTTGGGTCTTCAGTTGGTGGTATAAACTGATTGTATTGGGAAGGAAAAGGTATGCCCAACGTTGCTGCTTCTCAATTAAATTGATTGTCTATTGGCCAAACAGCGACTTAATTCATATTTGATTGATATTATCAGCAAACTCAATGCGGGTGAGCTTGCCGAAGATTTGATGTGAGTTGAGACAGGGCTTCTTGTTTGGTGAAATTTAACGGAATAATATAACTCTTTTTTGCCGGTAGTAACGTGTGATTTTAGATGGTAAGTAAAAAATTGGATTGGATTGGTAGAAAACGTTTGATAAAGTCTATAGACTATGGTATGAAAAGGTATGTGCGAAATTTTTTTTTTGTTAATTTCATAATTTGCAAGGCTGTTAAAGGTTTTTCGGATAGAGTTCTGGTAGATCTTCATCCCCATTCCAAAAGCGAATATTTCCAAGACATATGTCTACAGTATTTGTTGACAGTAACATTTATCTTAAAGATTATGTGAGTGTGCCGATTGACGGTTTTACCAAGTTTGTTTAGTTGTTTTATATCTTCAAGTTGGATACTGAGAGTTCTATGTCGGCTATGAAATTATCCATTTCTTTGTTTAGGATTCCGACCAGAAACATTGCCGATAAGGGTAGGATTTTCCGAATTCTGTTCTTCATAAAACATTGCTTCGAGAACTGGGTCAGGTGAGGTGGAGAGTATGATGAGCATACTGAAGAAGTTTTTAACTGTTGATGACAATTTTGGCAAGATGCTCTGAGAGAAGTATAGCTTACCTTCAGTTGTACGTGCAACTTTAGTTAGCCCCTTTGAACTTTTTATTGACAAAGAGACTTGTCTTATGTGTTTGAATTCATCATGTGATGCTGTGGAACAGAATGATTAGGAGAGTGTGAAAAGTCAAGCATCAAAGAATATGGAAGATATAGCTGCTTAGGAGAAATCCAGATTTGATAAAGAAAAGGTATTTCGATATTTCTGCATCGTTTGCCTGTGACCCAATGGCATCACTATCGAAAATTAGTCAAAAAATCTAAAACAAATCCCGCACCAAGAAACAGGATTTTCCCAATTCATAAACGTCAAAACTAAATATTCAAATATAAAAGATATAAAGAGATACAATTATTAACGTGAAGGAAGTGTAAAGCTTTAAAAATGCAGTTGTGGCATTCTTGTATAATGGTCAAACCTTCAAAGTCACCACTAAAAAAACAACATTGGGCGGATTTTAAAAATGCTTAATATATCAGCCGCTTCTCCATAGATATTAATGATTTATACCTTAGAGGATGCAGCAAAAATGTAGCTATGCACATGCACCTTGAAAATGTACAAATTGTTTTCTAATTTACCTTGATTTTTAAAGTCTATATTTTCATACATCCGGACGGACAGACGGACATGGCTGGATCGACTCGGCTTGTCATACTGATCAAGAATATATATACTTTATGTGGTCGGAAACGTTTCTCTCAGCCTGTTACATACATTTCACAAAGTTTATATAGAATTTTACCGTAGATACAGGCTATAAAAATGTATCCAATCGCATTCTATATCTTCCGTTGTCCATCCTCTTTGCTAATCAATAGGAATCCGTACTTGTTTTCCAACACATTGAGCAATTTTTCTGAAATGTTTCAAAGCTTATATCAGCATCAACATGATAATTGTAAATACGTTTTATTTAGCTCGTCTTCTTTGAATATTTATAATAGGCAAAAGTTATCTCGGCATGCGCCGCTATGACTCCTGCTATTGATCTATGTTTGCTGTGCTATATTTGCTGTGCAATGATATCAATATATATTCGTCTATCGATATTTTTAGGTAGATATACAGATACTAATAGACACATATCGATAATTAAAAATATATCGATTTGCGTATATCGAAAACACAATATATTGGGTTAAAATGAATTACTGAATATATCGATACTAACATATCGATAACTCAATATATCCATATATCCATCTTAATATATCGATATACATATAAAGATAACTCAATATATTGATAGATATAACAACTACAAAAATAATATATCCATATAGATTAATCTACAACTCATTTCAGTGGTCTCACGAGCTAGTCCGTTAGCCGTTAGTCGTTAGCCTTAACGATGTCATCCTTCAATCAGACTAGTCATATTTGTACACTTGTACAGATATGGACTTCTTCTACAAAATTCTTTATTACATTTTTAATTTGTCCTGCTCAGTAGTCCTGTTAGGCTTAATAAGCCACCTTGACTTACTCCACTGTTGTATAATTTTAAAAAAACCAAATCTCGACTCTTTAGGAAGTTTAGGTCCCCGGGAAGGACCGTCATATTGCTGCTCGTTCAATGTTCACTGTCATTAATTCTGCCTGCTATAAAGCATATTTGCATCGCTGTATGGTACAATTTTCTTACGACCCAAAACAATTTTATAACTTTGTTAACTCAAAACGTAAAACATTTATCCTGAACCTTTTTCATTATTTTTCATAAACACTTAAGCAAATACAGATCAAGGAATTTGAAATTTTTGTTTGCAGAGTTCTTTCAAACAACATATTGCTCTCTTAAGTATCGGTCCAATCAGATATATTCTTATAGCTTACACAGGTCTAATAACATCACACCTCCCCTAGTTACTGAAAGCTTATTGCTTAATGAACTTCAGTCTATTAAGACTAGCTTTTCCATGACCCGGATGGCGTTCCAGGGTGGATTCACAGATTCTGCACTGGTACACTTTGCAAACCGTTACACTTTGGAAGCTTTTTGATCTATCTTTGAAATCTTCGTATTCCCGAATTTCTGGAAGGAGTCGCTTATTATCCCTATCCACAAAAAGGGGAACAACCCTGACGCCCAAAACTACAAAGGCATATCAAAAATATGTGCTATTCCTAAGCTTTTAGAAAGTATTATCTTCACAGTTAGAACGTTCTTGTGCTCTATAATATCATCTGCTCAACATGGGTTTATGAAGCGTAGGTCTACCACCAGTAATTTACAAGTTTTCTTCTTTTATAATACAAGGATTTAAGCATAAAATGCAAACTGACGGCATTTACACTGACTTCAGCAAAGCATTTGATTCGGTAAATCACTAGTTACATATTCATAAGTTAGATATTATTGGCTTCCCTTGACCTCACCTTGACCTCAGTACTCAGTAAGTTATTTTTAAAAATTCTTCTCTAGCCCCTTCTCATCACCTTATTTATCAATGAAAGCCTCAGGTACTATCCCATTTTGTCTACTAATATACTCCTACGACGTTAAGCTTTGCTTGTCCTTTAACGACTCATACTAACACTTAAGGCTGCAAGATGCCCTTGATTCTTTACAATCGTGATGCAAAGCTATGTTGTTAGGTAGGAGCACACCTTGTTGATGACTTGTGTGTTCTTTTAGACCCTACATTTAAATTCGACTTACACATTTCAATTACCGTCAATAAGAATGTGGGCGCTCTGGGTTTTATAAGACGATGGTCGAAGGAATTTGTTGATCCTTATACAACTAAATAGCTGTACACTTTTTGTTCCAACCTATTTTGGTGTACGCATAGTGTGTTTGGTGTCCACAATACAGGAATCAACAGGACCGCATTGAGTTTGTTCAAAAGAAACTTTTACTCTTTGCTCTCCGTGGTTTAAATTGGGACTCCAATAGCCCCCTCCCTTCATATTCAAGTAGGCTTCTGCTAATAACCCTTTCATCTCTCGAAGACCGTAGAATTGCAAGAACCTTTGCGTGTTCTGTATTCTAACTACAATCTCTATTAATAACTCCTTTAAGTCAAATGAAACATCTATACTAACGCATCTAGCTAGTAGATAGTGTAAATCGCTTATGGCTTGTAGTTCTTTTCCTTTAATTGAAAGCGAGCGAGTCCGCGTTTTTTCCGCCTTCGCAATTCGTGTCGCTCGCTATGCGGCTGCGCTCCTCCACCGCCACTCGACCGGTTGGACGGTAGGTGGTAGCTTCTAGCCTGGGTTTCGCATGTAAAGAAACAAATTTATATAAAAGCGTTAGAGCAGCTCAAGGAACGCTTATGGACAATATGATTCTCATATTCATTGAATACATCTCTAATGTATTTTCGATGCCAAGTTTCCTTGCTTTCTCTTGGCAAGGAAACTGATGTTCTGAATGCAGTACTAATTCATAACGTTTTGTTAAAGGTTGATCCAGAGGTTAAATTATAGTATGACAGTATAAGTCATCCTTATTCTGCATAAGTACAACCAATTGCTGCCAGAGCGAGCACAGGACCTGAAATCAACTTCATTATGGAAGACCTGGCAAAGCGACTGCCGCTTAAGTTTAATATTTAGTTTCTACAGCAACCAGGTAGAGACTTACTCCCGACGAGTGGTCTCTGCTATTCGTGGTCGCTCCCTTTAAATCCGTGCGGCAACCAGAGCGTTCAGTAGATATCAAGGGCTGAACAATTCGGGATGGCATCAACTCAGCTGATTTACAAGCCCGCAAAAATCGAATTTCTCATTATTATGCAATTGTTTTTCGATTTTTTCACCAAAGGTATCATCTCTCTGGGACCTACACTGCCAGGATCAGGGCTCATGTTCTTACATGTTCCAAAGCAAATTCTACTAACCTAGAAAACACGTTACGTCGATTTTAAGCAATCGAGGACTTTCACACACCACTGCAGGCAATTTGCATTTTTGAACAGCGGACGAGTACAAGTATGAGTATAAAAACAAGAAAGAAAGGCTAGCTTTGATTTGCTAGAGCTTATATACCACACATTGTAGATACATAGCCGATGTAGATGAAATCTGCTCGGCGAATGTGGATGCAAGATGAATTTATTTTGATTTGGATGATTTTATGTTCCAAAGTATTCATTCCGGAACCATCGGATATATGGTAGCTATATGATATAGATCTCCGATCTTGATCAGATCAGGCGATCGGACGTGGGGCCCCCCAAATGGACAGAAACCGAATTTGCTTTGATTTGGAAGAAAAAAAAGATATACTCCCAAGTTTTCATTCCGGAACAATCAGTTATATGGTAGCTATATGATATGTTTGTTCGATCTTGATCAGATCAGGCCACCAGATATGAATACAACCCGAGTTTGGTTTGATTAGGATGAAAAACAGAAAATGTTGGCTCCTAAGCGTTCATTCCGGAACAATCGGTTATATTCGAGCTATATGATTGTACGTGCTTTGCCCTTGCAATTCGCATTTCAAGTTCTTCAATTATTGCTTAAATAACCTGTTCGTTAGAAGAGTCAATCGGTTATCGGCATTCACTGTGAACGGTCGTGTCGCGCTTGCACTAAGTTCCAGCTAATCAAGTTTCGTTTGTTACCTCTGCTCTGTGCTAAAAATTAGCACATATTGACCAGTTTGGGCGCCGCGTTATAACGGTGCCGGCAAGG